>VXBP01010393.1:16743-41762 GCA_013400115.1 Rhinopomastus cyanomelas
GCCCGCTCCGCCGCCGCTCGCAACAAAGGGCCGCCCCGCCCGGCCCCCCCGGCACCGGCCTTCCCGCCTGCGGGGGTCACTGCCGCCGGCTGGGCTGGCTCGGAGGGGGTCCGTTCCAGTTCTTGGGTGCGGGAGCCTCTGGAGGAGGGGGGATCCCCTGGGAGCAGCCGGGTTCCCCCACTCACGAGGGGCTCCTCCAGCACCCGCTGATGCCCCCAGGCAGAGCCGGCTGCGTGCCAGGGGGCTCGGCCCCGTGGAGCAGACAGGGAGCCTGGTGTGGGGGGTTCCCCAAGGGACGGGGGCCCATGGGGCACCCAGTGCGTGGGCACACGGTTCCCGATGTCCCCGGGGATCCCCGAGGTGGCAGCAAGCTACAGGAGGCTCGGAGTGGCTCCAGGCACGTCGCGTGGGGCCCCGAGCTGCGGGGGAAGCCGCTGGCCCGGCCAGGCAGGGCAGGGCAGGGGACAGCTGCGCACAGCGAGGTGACCAGGGCAGCACCCCAGCTCCAGCAGGAGGGTCTGGCAGGCAGAGCCCCCCCAGCACCGGACCAGAGCTGGGGCAGCCATGCCAGCCCTCCCCTGCACCTAGCGCTATGGGCACTGACCTGCGGGTGGGTGCTGGGCTGGGCAGGGGGCTCAGGCACGGTCCCAGCGGGGTGCCAGCCACCCAGACCCCCACCTCGTCCCGTCTCCTGTGCCACCACCTCACCCGGCCTGCACTGCCCAGCAGCCACCAGCCCTGTGCACCCCCAGGCCTGGGCGGGTGCGAGTGGGGAGGGGGTTGCTGTTAGAGGATGCGCCTCCACCCATGGCCTATGCCCACGACACGGCCTAGCACCCTCACGGTGGGCACCCCACTGCCAAAGGGGAGGGGGGCCCCACCATCTGCACCCAAAAACACAGTGCGCTGGTGCCCCCTCCCACGGGCAGACCCCCCTCCATCTCCTCGCTCGCTCTCTAGCAGGGCTCTCGGGGCTCCCAACACACCCCCCGCCCCAGCCCTCCTGGGACACGGTGCACTCCACAGCCAGCCCCCAGGGCACCCTCCCAAGGCGCTGGGGGCAGCTGGTGTGGCCACAGCCCGGGGCGAGTCGCCTGGCCGGGCCAGCGCTGGGCTCCGCCGGGCACAGCCGGTCCCTGGGCCGCTGCCATGTGGCCACTCCGTGAGGGACGTGGCATGACCTCGGCCCGGCCAGCACCGCGGTCATTNGCGCTGCAGCTGGGCACAGCTGGGCAGCCCCGGGGTGGGGGGCACCAGTGCCCGCTGCAGAGGCGTTCTGCCCTGGGTGCCATGGAGGGCAGCGGGGACCGCAGAGGGCCCAGCGGTGCCCCAGCAGTGGGTGCCGGCCCCCCGGCAGTGGGTGCTGGGCCCGGCAGCCCCGCGGGCGGCTGCTCTGGTTAATGTTAAAGCCGGGCAGACGTCAGCTCGCCCGCCTCGGCCTCCCCGCCAGCCCCCCAGCGCTGCCACGACTGGTTTTCGTCCCGCAGCGGCATCTGCCCGGCCCCCGGGGCTAAAAAAAGCCTTCGGCTTGGCCTGGGCACAGGGCCGCCCAGCAGCCTCCCGGCCACCCCGGCACCCTGCACCGCCCCGGGTGTCCCCTCCCACGGCCACGTGTGGACGCGTGTCCCCCGACAGCTGCCCGTCCCGCGGGGCCACTGGCGACGTGCGGGGGTCCCGTGTCGGAACAGTCCGGGGGTCCTCGATCCTCGCATTTCCTGGGGGAGTCTCCTGAGCCCTCCTGTTACTTGCACTCCACGTGGAGCAGGGCTGGGGGTGAGATGCCCGTAGCGGGGGGCACACGGCGCTCTGTACCCCCACCTCACCCCAAGCACCCCGGCGGAAAGCGACAACCCGGTCACCTTGCGCTGTGGCACCCAGCGAGTGGCATCTCCCCACCCACCCACTCACCATGGGTGCCAAGGGGGGTGGGGACGGTGGCTGATTTGCAGATGGGGGGAGGTGAGGCGCCGGCCTGGGTCCCCTCGCTGGGCCCCACGGAGGGGCGCGGGGTCGGACCGCCCCGGGGCGGAGCAAACCGCCGCCCCCCGCGTCGTGTCCGCCCCGTCGCGCCCCGCCATGGCCGCCCGGTACCTCCGCGCTGCCCCGGAGCTGCTCCGCCTGTCCCGCTCCCCTCTCCCCGCCGCCTGCGCCGGGCAGCGCCGACACTGTGAGTGGGGGCACTGTTTGTGGGGGGATCGTGTCCTGCGCCCCGCGCCCCGAGAAGGGGTCGCACCTCACGGAAGGAGATTGCACGCTGGGCTGGCGAGGAATTTGGGTTGGCGAGGGGGTGGGGTGCGACGGCATCCGCGGCCCCTGGTGCCGCGGAAGTGGGCAGCTGCCGGTCCCGGAGCCACGAAGGGGTCTGCACCCGGGTCCGGTGCCGCCGGGGGGTTTGGTGCCCCTTCCACGTGGGGTTTTGTCCCGGGTCTGGTCCCGGTCCCTCGGGGGGCGTTTGTGCCGGGTCACGTCCTGAGCGGAGGTTTTATTCCCGTTCCCCGGGGGGCGTTTTGCTCCCCAGTCTGACCAGTTTGCCCCGGTCGCGGTCCCGTGCTCAGGCGGGGTCGGCCGCCTGACCCGCAGCCCAGTTGGGACCCTACAAGGGTTTGCTCCTGGTCCGCGTCCCGCCCCTGGTGGAGGGCTTTGTGTCCGCTCCCAGTACCATACTGGGACTGCAGCCTAATCCCATCCGGGTTTAGCACCTGGAGGCCTTTGCTCCCAGTGCAGCTCCCGTGCAGGGCTCTGCCCCACAACTGGCACCCGGGTCCTGCTCCCAGTCCCGATCCTCTGTGGGGTTTTGCACCCCAGACCGCACCTAGGACCAGCCCGGGGTGGGGGGTTGCACACCCACCCCTGCTGCTGGTCTCCTGTGGCTTTGCACCCCTTTTGCCCCCAGCTCCCACCCCCAAGAGGGGCTGCACCCGCTCCCAGTGGGTTTTGCGCCCTGTGACCTGCTCCCCAGCCTGGCCCCAGCAGGGGGGTCACCGAGACCCAGCCCAGACCCCAGTGGGGTTCACACCCTGACCGGTACCCGAAGCAGGATTGTCACCTCGACCCTGTCAGTGGGGTCTCACGGTCTTCTCAGGGTGGCTCCCAGCCCTGTGCCAGGGCGAAGAGCTGTAAGGCAGGCGCCGGTGGGGCCGGGCACGTGCCCCTAACACCCCGCTGCCCCCCCAGATGCCAACAAGCGGATCAAGGTGGCCAACCCGGTGGTGGAGATGGATGGAGACGAGATGACTCGGATCATCTGGGCCTTCATCAAGGAGAAGGTACCAGGGTCACACCCGGGGTGGGTGTTGCCGCTCAGCAGCGGGAGGGTGCGTAGGGGCCCAGGCGGTGCCCTCTTGCTGCCCTCTGTCTGTCCTCCATCCGTCTGTCTGTCCTTCGCAAGCAGGTGGTGCAGTCAGCCCCAGCTTCCAGCAGGACCTGGGGGCCAGGAGGTCCTGGGGAAGGGGGGGATCATCCTGGGTCAGCAGCTGGGGCTGGGCCGGGCCGGGTGCCCGGGCCGACTGAGTCACAGTGCCGCCCGCCGGGCACCCCGCACCATCACCCCTGACCCCCAAAGCTCTGACGCTGTCCTGGCCCCCCACCCCAGCTCATCCTGCCCAATGTGGACGTCCAGCTCAAGTATTTTGACCTGGGTCTGCCGCACCGCGACAAGACGGACGACCAGGTCACCATCGACTCGGCGCTGGCCACCCAGAAGTACAGCGTGGCCGTCAAGTGTGCCACCATCACGCCCGACGAAGCCAGGGTGGAAGGTGGGCAAGGAGCGAGGGAGGGAGTGTCAGCTGTTCTGCAGGGTCTCAACATCCCCCACCCCACATGTGGGCCCAGCTCCTCGGAGCCGCCGGTGCCTGTGCAGGTTTCCAACGGGTTTGGGGCTGTGCCACAACCCATCACCCTGGGGTGCTGTGGGAATCCCATGGCTGTGGGGCTGGGGACGGACTGGCCTCTGCTCGGTGCTGGTCCCCAGCCCATCCCAGCCGCTGCTCTCCATGGCCAGCCTGTGGCACAGAGGGGCTGGGGGCCGCCGGCAGTGTCTGGGCACTGGGCTGGGGTCACCGGCGGGGCTGTGCCAGGTGTGGGTGTGCGAGGGGAGCCCTTTGGGGGCCTGACCCCCGCGCACCCCAGAGTTCAAGCTGAAGAAGATGTGGAAGAGCCCCAACGGCACCATCCGGAACATCCTGGGGGGGACGGTGTTCCGGGAGCCCATCATCTGCAAGAACATCCCACGCCTGGTGCCTGGCTGGACCAAGCCCATCACCATCGGCAGACATGCCCACGGCGACCAGGTGAGCCCCATGGCAGGGGCAGGTCAGGGGGGTCTGGCAGCTCCTGCCGGCCCCCCTGCCAGCGCAGTGCCCTGCCCCGCGCAGTACAAGGCCACCGACTTCGTGGTGAGCAAGTCTGGGACCTTCAAGATGGTCTTCACGCCCAAGGATGGCAGCACGGCCACAGAGTGGGAGGTGTTCAGCTTCCCTGGCGGCGGCGTGGGCATGGGCATGTACAACACCGACGAGGTACCGGCGGGCAGGGCCGCCGCGGGCAGCGGGCCCGGTGCGCGGCCGGCGGACTCAGGGTGCCCCCGGGCCCGTGCGCTTCGCCCTGCAGTCCATCTCCGGCTTCGCGCACAGCTGCTTCCAGTACTCCATCGGCAAGAGGTGGCCGCTCTACATGAGCACCAAGAACACCATCCTCAAGGCCTACGACGGGCGATTCAAAGACATCTTCCAGGAGATCTTCGACAGGTAGGGGCTCGCTGGCGGGCTTGGCTGACCCTGGCCCTGGACCCACTGACCCCGGTCCTGCTGACCCTGGCCCTGGCCCCGCAGGCACTACCAGACAGAGTTCGACAGGCTCAAGATCTGGTATGAGCACCGGCTCATCGACGACATGGTGGCCCAGGTGCTCAAGTCCAGCGGTGGCTTCGTCTGGGCCTGCAAGAACTATGACGGCGACGTCCAGTCGGACATCCTGGCGCAAGGTGGGCACCGGGTGGATGTTGTGGGGCAGGCGCTAGCCTGGCGCCACCCTGACCCAGCCCCTGTGCCGGCACAGGCTTCGGCTCCCTGGGGCTGATGACATCCGTCCTGGTGTGTCCCGACGGGAAGACCATCGAGGCCGAGGCAGCCCATGGCACGGTCACCCGCCACTACCGGGAGCACCAGAAGGTGGGTGCACTATGCCCGCACCAGGGTGCCCCACGGGGTGCTGCCTGTGCTGGGCGCTCAGCGCTCTCCCCACACAGGGGCGACCCACCAGCACCAACCCCATTGCCAGCATCTTCGCCTGGACCCGCGGGCTGGAACACCGGGGCAAGCTGGACGGTAACCCCGACCTCATCAAGTGAGTGCCGAGGGAGGGGGTTGCCATGCAGGGTGGGTGCCAGGCAGGGAGGGAGGGGTCGCGGTGCAGGGGGGTGCCAGGCAGGGAGGAAGGGGGTAGCGGTGCAGGGGGGTGCCAGGTGGAGCCGTGCTGACACTGCTGCCCCAGGTTTGCCCAGACGCTGGAGCAGGTCTGCGTGCAGACCGTGGAGAGCGGGACGATGACCAAGGACCTCGCTGGCTGCATCCACGGCCTTGCCAAGTACGTGTGGGTCGTGGGGCAGAGCGGGGCAGCCGCCTGCCACGAGGGCAGGCTGGGCCTTGCGGGGTGGCTGCCGGCCCGCAGACGGTCCCCAGGGACTCGGGGCATCTATTTGAAGCCTGGGCAGCAGCCGCATCCCGTGGCCAGGGCTGCTCTGGCTGGGCTGAGGCTGTTGCCTGCAGGGGGGACGTGCACGGACCCCCCAGCCCCCGTGTCCCCCCCACAGCGTGAAGCTGAACGAGCACTTCGTGAACACCGGTGACTTCCTGGACGCCATCAAGAGCAACCTGGACAAAGCCCTGGGCAAGCAGTAGTGGGCCAGTGGGGCTGCCCAGCCCTGAACCCGCTGCCACCCGGTGCCCAGCGCGGCCCCAGCTCAGCCTCAGCTGCGTCTGTTTGATGAGCAGTTTAGTTACTGGTGGTCTTAGACCCTCCTGGGGGGATGGAACAGGGTGGGGGGCTGTCCCACACCGACTCCTGTAGCCCCAGTGTGCAGTGCCAGCAGCCATTAAACACCTCCCGGCCCTGAGGTGGGTGATGACTGGGGAAGGGGGGCTGCTGTCCCACAGGGGTGCTGGGGGCCTTGCTGCAGGCAACACCCCCACCCAGAACAGGTCTGGGGCTCTAGGGGGACGAGGCAGGCGGTGCCCAGTCCCAGGGAGCATTGTGGGGTCTGCAGCCAGGGGTTGCCCCTGCGCCCACCTCTTCCTACAGCTGCCCAGCTGGTGCCTGGGTCTGCTGGGACCCTGCTGTGGAGGGCGATGCCGGAGGTGCTGCCCCACAGCTGGGAGGGTGAAAGGCAGGAGGGTGGTCCCATCTCCCCGCAGTGCTCTCCCAGCTCCTTTCTCCCCTCACACCAAGCACCTGGCAGTGGACAAGGTGAAGCCCTCTGCACCCAGAGCCGCTCAGGGGGGGCGAGGAGGGGTCCTGTGGCAGGACCCCCACAGCAGCCCCCCTGCGCAGAGCACCCAGGCCACATAGGGTGATGAACACGTTGGCCAAAGGGAAGGGAACCAGGTGGAAAGAGACCCCCGACCACGCGGCGCCTCTGAGAAAAATTCATTGCTTCCAAAATACCGCCCTCTGCTCCGGCAGGGCAGCGCCAACCCCGCCCGGCGCCCGCCCGGCACCTGCCCGGCCCTACAAAAATACTCTGGGAGCCCCTGGCACCCCGCGGGCGGCTGGCACTGCTCTGCCCGCGACACCTCCTCTTCCTCCTCAGGCGGGTGGGGGGCTTCTGCCCTGTGGGGTGTCTGGGGTGGGGGGAATGGCCCCTGCCCAGGCAGCAGGGAGGACTCAGGAGGTAGAATCTTCGGTATCGCTCGTGCCCAGCCCTGCCTGTGGTGGGCACCGGCACAGTCCCGGCTGCCCCCACGCCGTGCGGCAGGGTGAGGGGGGGCAGTGCAGGGCAGGAGGGCTGCAGGAGCGGGAGCTGCTCCTTGAGGCTCTGGCTGCGTTCACCAGCCCCCTCCCTGGCACCCTGGTTTGCTCCTTCCTTCCCCACACTCGGCGCAGCCCCTCCGCCTCGCCGGGGCCGGGGGTGCCGCAGCCCCGCGCAGCTACAACATGTTGTAGTACGCCATCTCCTTCATGGCGTGCCCGTCTGGCGCCGCGCCCACCCCGCCGAAGCCGAACGTGCTCTCCTCCTCGAAGTCGTCCATCTCCTGTGGCCCGTCCAGCTCGGCGTGCTCGGCCCCGGCCAGCTCCATCATGGGATCTAGGGGTCAGCACAGGGAGGCGGCCAAGGTCAGTGCCTGTGGCACTTTCTCCCCGGGCAGCCCCCGTGCTCGGAGCCCCAGGGCCCCCGGGAGCTCTGCTTGAGCTGGAGCACCTGCAGTGGGCTCTCAGCTCAGGGGGTCCCCAGCCAGATGCCAGAGCAAGGAAAAGGTGCCACCGGAGGCCCGGCCAGCTCTGAGGAAGGCAGGAACATGGCAGGAGTCGGGGATCCCACTGGGTTCCCCCGGGATGCACCAGAGGTGCAGAGGGGGTGTCAGGGCAAGAGCAGTGGCACTGGTCCTCCCAGCCCTCGCAACCCTGTGGCCAAGGTCCTGTCCCCAGAGGATCCTACCCTGCGGCTGCCGACGCCTCAGAGGCTCCCTGGGTGGGGATACTTGGCTCAGCCCATTTGCTGGGGGGTTCCTTCGTCTGTTCCAGCTCCCTCCAGCACCCACCTGGCACCTCTTGGTGGAGGACAGAGGGCAGACTGGGGGCACCGTGCCCGTCCCTGCGAGATGGGCCCCTGGTGCTGCAGCCCGCACCCACCTTGGCTGTCCAGGCTGATGTCCATCACGCCGTGCTTGACCTTCATGTGCCGGCTGAGGTTGCCCTTGAGGTTGAACTTGCTGGAGCAGTAGGGGCACTTGAAGGGCTTGCTGCCCGCGTGCAGGTGCATGTGGCCCAGCAGGTTGTACATGCGGTTGAAGGACTTCCCACAGACCTGGGGTGGCGGGGCTGTGTCAGCGAGGGCTGCCCCCTCCAGCAAGGGCTGCCCCCCGCAGCGAGGGCTGCCCCCCAGTCAGCAAGGGCTGCCCCCCATCAGCGAGGGTTGCCCCCCACTCAGCGAGGGCTGCCCCTGCCACCCCCGCCCCCCAGAGCTGCTGCTCTGCTGTGGGCACGGGGCTCGCCCAGAGCAGACTTCATGCTGGGGACCCCATCGCTCCCACCCCCTGCACTGGGGGATGCCGTGCTGGTGTTGCTGGTGCTGCTGGGAGCTCCAGCACATCCCACGCTGGTCAGAGAGGCACCAGCTGCCCTTCCCCATGAGTGGTGCCCACATCCCACCACAGCAGCCGCACAGCTCCAGACCAGAGAGTGGACAGAGGAGGGGGACCTCAGCTCTCATCCCTGGCACTGGGGGCTCAGCCTGGCCTGGCGTCTCCTGCCTGTGTTAACCTCCTGCAGACCTACTAACCCACCCCAGAAACTCCTGCAGACCCACTAACCCTCCCTAGAACCTCCTGCAGACCCACTAACCTCACCCCAGAAGCTCCTGCAGACCCAGTAACCCACAGGAACCCCCCCAGCCCTGCTGGCTGTACCCCCGCCCCACGGCACCTTGCACTTGAAGGGCTTCACCGGCGAGTGCACGATCATGTGGGTCTTGAGCGTCTGCTTCTGCACGAAGGTCTTGAAGCAGATGTGGCACTGGTAGGGCCGCACGCTGGTGTGGATCAGCATGTGCCGCTTCATGTTGGCCTGCAGCGTGAACTCGCGCCCGCACACTTCGCACTTGAACTCCTTCACGCCCTGAAGGGGGGGCATGGGGGCACAGGTGAGCCCCGGGACGCGGGGGGGCTCCCACCAGACCCTGCGGGACCCGGGGGCACGCGAGTGGCGCTGGCCAAGGAGCAGGGTCGGGCATGAGGAGCATGGGAAGGGTCCTCCGGCAAAGAGCAGCTCTGGGGACTGTCAGGGGACTGGGTGGCCGGGGAGAGGGTTCTCCTCCTCGGCTCAGCCACCCCCTCCGCACAGCATCTCCCTGCCCCTCCGCAGGGGCAGAGCAGACTCCTGCAGAGAGCGGGCTGCAGGGAGGGGGGCTGCATGGGGTGCGGCCGAGACCCAGCTCCACTCACCTGCAGAGGCGCCCCGGCAAAGGACCCTCCCGCAGACCCACTAACCCTCCCCAGAACCTCCCGCAGACCCACTAACTCCCACCCTCGCTCACAGGGCCAGCTGAGACACCCCAAAGCCCCCTCCCTGAGGATGGAAAAGCCCTGGGAGGGGGAGGGAGGGCAGCCCTGGGCCCTGCCGATGCCCTCCGGCGGCGCCCGCCTCCCGCGGCCCCTACCTTGTGCGTGAGCGAGTGCTGCTTGAGGTGGTGGATCTGGCTGAACTCCATGCCGCACTCGGTGCAGACAAAGGGCCGCACGTTCTGGTGCTTCAGCATGTGGTTCTGCAGCTGGCTGCGGTAGTGGAAGGACTTGCTGCACTCGAGGCACTGGTACAGGGTGGGCCCCTGGTGCGTGGCCAGGTGCCGCTTGAGCTGGGTGAGCGTGGAGAAGTCCAGCCCGCACTCCACGCAGACGTGGCAGCGGCCGCTTTCGTGCTTCACCTCGTGCGCCTTCAGCTCGCTGGGGTAGGCGAAGCCGCGGCCACAGAAGCGGCAGCTGTAGGGCTTGATGTCGGAGTGCAGCAGCATGTGGCGCTTCAGGTGGCTGGTCTGCGTGAAGGCCTTGCCGCACACCTCGCACTTGTGCGGCCGCGTGCCCTGGTGGGTCAGCAGGTGCGTCTGCAGGTGGCTGGGCTGCTTGAAGAGCTTGCTGCAGTGCGGGCACGAGTGGGGCTTGATGCCGTTGTGGCCCAGGATGTGGGTCACCAGGTTGTACTTGGAGGTGTACGACTTCTCGCACATGCGGCACTGCCAGCGCTTCTGCCGGTCGCCCGCCTCCACCAGGTACGAGTCATCGATCTGCACGTTGATGTCCAGCCGGTCCAGCTGCGCCTTCTTGCTGCTGGCAGNATCTTCACGGCGCTGCTCCGCACCGCCTGCTCGCCCTGCCCGTCGGACACCTCGTAGGGCGCCTCGTCCTCCGCCTTCTCGCGCTTCACCTTGGGCACCAGGCGCACCGGGGGCCGCTTCCTGCGCCGGGGGTGCCTCCCCAGCGACGGCTCTGCCTCCAGCGCATCCTCCTCCTGCCCGTCCCCCGGCGCCAGCCCATCGCCCTCCGGCTCCCCGGGCTCCCCTGCAGCGTCCGCGTCCGGCGGGTCCCCGCCCAGCGCCGGGAAGAAGCCGGAGGGGCTGGCGGTGGCCCCCAGCAGCTCGTTGTCAGACAGCAGCCCCAGCACCGCCGCCTGCGCCAGGGACAGCACCACCACCGCGTCCGTCTGCGTCCCGCACTCGCTGAAGCGCTCCATGGCCGGCCGCCTGCCTACGCCGTCATGGCTGCGGGGGACAGACACAGCCCTTAGTGCTCCCGCAGCCCCCGGCGCCGCAGCACCGCCACGAGCCTTCGAGAGCATCGGCTCCGACCCCCCCGCAGCCCCCAGCTCCTCAAGCCCCCGGCTGCCCGCTCGTTGATCCCCTGCAGGGACGGCGCCTCCCCGCCCCGGGCAGCCTGTCCCAAGCCCTCCCCACTCTGTCTACAGAGAAGTTTTTCCTCGGCTCCAGCCTGACCCCGTTTCCTCTGCTACCGTCGCCAGTCTCTAGGGAGAAGAGGCCAACCCCCGACTCACCGCAGCCTCCCTTCAGGCAGAGAGCACCGAGGTCTCCACTCAGCCTCCTCTCCAGGCTGAGCAGCCCCAGCTGCCCCAACCAGACTTGAGCATCGTGAGACCACGAGGGTCTCAAACTGCAGTCGCCCCGTTCGGCACCACCATCCCCACAACCCCCCTACTGATGTGGGTGCTGCCAGGGTGGGTGCCCCACACCAAGCACCCCTGGACACCCAACTTGCCAGGACCGCCAGCCCAAGGGTTGCCACGGGGCAGGTCAGGGTGTGCTGGAGCCCCAGGAACCCCATCACTGCTCCATCCTCCACGGGATCCTCCCAACCACTGCTCACGTAGCCCCTTCAGCAGCACCACCGGACAAGCCCAGCAGGCTGGTCCCCCTTTGTCCTGCCTCCCCCGCTCCCTGACAGCAGCAAAGACCCACAGGACCTGCTGAGAGTCACAGAGTCACTGGTCCAGGGGCTACAGAGTCAGTGAAATTCCCCGTGGAGCAGCCTGGAGTGCACACGGGCAGCTGCTGCCCCAGCCCAAGCCGGGAAGGGTCGAACCCCTCCAGCCCCCAGGCAGGGCTCGGTGCCCACTGGGGCAGACAGGAGCTCCCCACGCCCCAGTGGTCTCCAGCAGCCCAGAGAGCAGAGGAGGGAGAGGGTTCCACCAGAACAGTGTGGGCAAGGGGTGGGCTCTCCTGGGGAGCCGGGCTACTCACCAGGCACCTGCCCCACCAGCAGCACCAACCCCGGCCCCTTCGCAAGTTTGGGGGCAGCTGCCCGGCTACCTGAGGAGCTGCTGCCATCGACCCCCGTGACTCTGGGGCAGCGAAGCTCAGGCGAGGAGCTGCATGGAGCAGGAGGCACCCACGCCCTCAGGGCTGCTGCTCCCACACCCATGGCCAGACCCCTCGGGGTGGCAGCCACAGGCTCCCCTCTGGTTCGGGATGGGCGTTGGGAACCGGAACCAGCTGGCAGCAGGGATGCAGGTCTGGCAGCGGGGCCAGGGGAAGGCGCCGGGGCTGCCAGGTCACTCCCTGCCCTGGCGGGCACCGCGTGTTCCGTGAGGATTAAAACACCTTACTAACACGCTGGCACCCGGCTTGCTCATGCCCGGCAGCCACACAGCCCCGTTGCCACCCCACAGAGCCCGGGGCAGGGTGCTGGAGGGATGCAGAGCCTGGGGGAGCGGTGCCCAACCCCCGAGTGAGCCCAGGGTCCCCCCAGCACCCCATCCCCAGCAGCCTTGGGGGGTCCAGCAAGGCCGGGCAAGGAGGTGGCTGGAGAGCTGCCACCAGATGAGTGCGGAAGGCTGCCGCTTCCTCCTGCAGGGAGGAACCTTCTCCCAAACACAATTATTTCTGCAGTAACAACAAAGAGAAATCCTCTGGGGGAGGCACCGCCGGATCAGCGCTGAACCAGGGTGTGGAGCAGCCCCAGGAGCACCTGCAGCGCCAAGGAGGCGGCCCAGGGCTCAGCAGCCACCCAGGGCTCAGCAGCCACCCAGGGCTCAGCAGCCACCCAGGGCTCAGCAGCCACCCAGGGACCAGAGGCACCACAGGCTCCGTGGCCCCAATGTCCTCCCCGCAGCACCCTGCGCCCACTCCCCTCGTCTGGGCATCCCAGCCTGCCCGGGCACCCCTTCCCAGCGGTGACCTGGAGAGAGACTGGGTTATATGGAGCCAGTGGCCAGAGTCTGGGGTGCCAGGGGGTCTGGTGGGGGGCTGCTGGTCAGCAATGGAGGGGAGACAGAGGAGAGGGGGGCTTCAGTCCCTGGCAGCTGTAAGAAACCCTGTGGAACTGGGCACAGATGGAGAGGAAGAAGAGGATGGGGAGGAGGAGGAAGAGGATGGGGGAGAAAGGGGATGGGGAGTGTGGAGGCAGTGAAACAAAGCAAAGAGTGGGGGAAGGCAGCAGCAGAAGGAGGAGGAGGGGTGGGAGGAAGGATGGGGAGGAAGGTGAGGAGGAAGAGGAGGGAGCAGCAGGGAAGGGGCGCTGCCAACCTGGGCTGGATGGGGCCATGCCTAGTTCCCAGTCTGTGGTCCCCAGTGTGCCAGGCTGAGGAAGCCAGCCCCATGCCAGCTGGGTGCCCTGTCTGGGTGGGCAGGGGCCAGAGGTTGTTCCCCCTGCTGAACTACTGAGTAGAGCTGAGGAGGTCAAAATCAGGATCCTGCTGGCCGGGCCCCACTGCTCCAGTCCAGCTCCCAGGGGTTGGGCCAACAACCCCCTAACCCAGGGGCTGTTGGAAGAACTTGGGAGTCCGGCTTGAGGCACCCGGGAAAGGGGATGGAGTCTGCTCCCCTGAGCCCTGGGTACAGAGACAAAAGCCTGGTGCTGCCCTTGCCCAGCGGACAGAGAGGTCCTGGTGTGGGCAGGGGGCAGCTGCAGCTGCACAAACACCCAGGGAAGTGGGAACGGGGCAGATGGTTTTGTTCTGCTTTCCGCTCCCACTTCCCCCTGCAGCCTCCCCAGGCCTTGTGGGGCGGCTGGCAGCACCATTTCCCAACCCACTGGTGAGTCAGGTCAGGGCAGGTCACGTATTTCGGGTCCCCCAGGAAACCCCCCAACATCCCCCAGGGTGAAGAGCGCTGCCTCGGCCTCTGCCCGCCCAGGGCAGCTCCCAGCCCTGCTCGAGAAGCCGAGGCTTTGCCCTGGGATCCCCAGGGCAGCCCAGCCCTGGCACAGCCAGTCCTGCACAGAGCGGGGCAGGGCAGGGCAGGAGAGGATCCTGCCAGCCTGTCCTGGCAAAGCCGCGCTGCCAGGGCACCAGGCTGCGCCTTCAGGAGCTGCCGGGATGCTTCAACCAGCAAAGGCCATCCCTGTGTGGAACTGGGGGCTGCCACGGGCTTTGCTGCCTCCAGAACCCCCACAATAAACCGGGGAACTGAGAGCAGCCGCCGGGACGAGCCGAGTGCCATGGTACCGCAGGTGCCTGTCCCCGTCCCTCTGCCCAAAGGGAGGCCATAGCTGCCCGTGCCCATTCCTCTGCCCCAGGCAGTGTGGGGAAGGTGGCCACGGGCCTGCAACCCATCCAGAGGGTTTTCAGGGCGAGGGGAAGAGGAAGAGCAGAGCAAATCCCACCCTCCTCCATCTTCCCTCCCATGGAGAGCAAACAGTGTCAGGCTGAAGCTTAAACTGATGCCCCGATCCCACCACAGCCCAGGCCCACCCCCTCCTGCCAGGCTCCTTCCCTGCCCCCACCTCCCCCCCAATCAGGTCCCTGCTGCGGCCCAAACCCCGCTGTCCTCCAAGCCCACCGAGGGACCTTCTTGGGAGCTGCCCCTCACACCACGGTGGGGTCTGGGGCCGGGCTCTGTGCCCCAGGGTCCTGTACGGGGTTTGTGTCACCAGCCTTTCAGGGGACCCCATCTCCTCTCCTGCCATCACTCAGCCCCGCCACGTGGCACCTCCCAACCCCTTCCTCAGCTGCCCCAGCAACCACAGGTCCCATCACCCCACAGACCAACTTTACAGGGAAAGAACTGAACATAGATGCCCGCTCCAACCCGCTCCCCACAAGCCCAGTGCTCGCCCATGCCCAGCCCGCAGCCCGCAGTGCCAGGGCAACTCCCGCCAGGCACCTGCGCTCACCCTGTCCTGCCCTCCAAGTGCCCTTCTGCGGGGCAAAGTCTGGGTGCCTCTCCCCACACACCGTGCCACGGCCCAGCTGTGGGGCAGAGCTGAGAGAATGCGGGTTCCCAGTGGTGCTGCAGGCTGGGCACCAGTCCTTACTGGTGCTTGCAAGTAGTCCTCCAGCTCCCGTTCCAGCCCCTCTCCCGACTGGGGTCCTGTGCAGCCACAGCCCCCCGCCCCACCTCTGGGGTCCCCAAACCAGCCCACAAACGAACCGAACCCACAGCAGCCCCGGCAGCAGCACCCGAGCAGCTCCTCCTCCTCCTGCCCAGCTCCCGGCTGCCGGCTGCAGCCCCTTCCCACGGCAGAGCCCCAGGGGCTCCGCTCAGAGCCGGCCGGCGCTGCCCGGGAAGCTGAGCCCCACTCCGGGCGCTCTCCCACGCGTGGGCCCGCGGAGACCCTGACCCACCCGCCCCTTCCCCGGCTCCGCACCGGTCCGTGGGGTCTGGCGGGACCCGCTGGGCGCCCGATCCCGTCCTGCGATGCTCCGGGAAGGAGGCGGCGGCGGCTCCCGACCCGGGGGTTGTGAAATTCGGGTCTCTTTCAGCGTTTCTCCTCCCACTCCTGGGAGGTTTTTGTCTCGGTGCAATCTCTCTCTTCTCCTCCCGTCTTTCCCAACGGGGCTGGGGAGAGCCGGGCTCTGCCCCAGCACATCCCCACGGCTCCCAGCCCACTGGCCGCCCCACAGCCTCTCCCAGCCCCCTGCCCCCCAGGCAATTCACATCCGTGGGGATTCTTCCACAAAGCTTTGCCTCCTCGTGGAACCCGACTTCCATTCACCCCTCCTGCTTCATCCCAACCGACCCGAACCCTCTCACACCAGACACGTCCCTCCTGCAGCCACGTTCTGCCCTCCAGCCTCTCTATCAGCCCCCAGGACGTTTATTGCTGGATTCCAGGTTTCCCAGCCACGGCACCAGCCTAAGAATCATCTCTCTCCGGACACTTCTCCCTCCCCTTCACTGTTTTAACCATCTTGGTTTCACCCCACCATCCCACCCAGGCTCTCTGCCAGCGCCCAGTGCAGACCCTGATGAAGCAGCTCTGGAGAGGAGTCTCCCAGTAACCCTGAGCTGAGCAGCCTGAAACCCCACATCTGCTCTGACACCTCACCTGGGCAGGAGGAGGGGGTTTGGCCACAGCACCCTAGATGTGACAGGGGGACCCAGGGTAGTGGGACGTCCACACAGCACCATCCAGGCTGAAGGTGCTCTACAAGGGGGTCTAAACCCCAAAGGGTTGGTGAAACGGACCCCTCTGAGCTGCCCTAGGGAAGCAGTGACTCCTCTCTGCCAGGGACACAGGAGCTGCCACCCTGTGTTATCTCTGCGCAAAGGGTTTGTGTGAGCAGGTACCAGGGCCCAGCTGTCACCAGCAGCACCTTATCTCACCCCCTTCAGCTCTGCACCCATGTTCCACAGTACAAGATGGCAACAAACCCCACAGCAACCCAGGAGGACCCTCAGGACTTTCCCCAGGGGCCTACCAGGCTGCCCTGCAACTCCCACCACGAATGGGGGTTCAGGGGTGAAGCTGGGCACAAGGGGTGGTCTGGTGGTGCAGGGAGGCATTAAAACTTTTCAGCAGTGATGTTTTAACCAGAAATGGCTGCTCTGCTCTGCCTGCTAGAACACCTTTGATTCCATTCCCCTTCCTGTCTTAAAAGCAGCTTTCATTTAAAATTTAATCAAGGGGACCCCCCCAGCCTTTCATCTCCCTGCAGTTTCCATGTGAAGCTGCTCAAAACAGCCAAGACAGCCCCAGACACACAAATACGATGGTTTGTCCCCTGAAAATCACAACTCAAAGTCACGGGGGACAGCGATCCGAGGCGACTTCCCTGGTGCCCAGTACTAGAGGAACTGGGGTTTAAATCACGAGCCCAAGCCCTGGGCTGCTGCTCCCAGCCCAGCCCTGTGCTTGGAAGGGAATCAGAACAATTAATTTAACCAGCAGCTCCACACTAACTCCTCCCCTTCTTTTTTTTTTAAGGAAAACTTTTGTTCATCACTTCTCCAGAAAGTTCTGGATGGAGGAACCACCATCCTCAGGGCTCTGATTAAGAGTCAGGCACCTCTCTGCTGGGCCAGGAGGGCACCGTCCTGCCCTGCCAGGGCTGCTCCTGCAGCAGCTGGCAGCGGAGTAGAAGGGAGAGAGGCCAAGCCTCTCCCTCCTGAGGCCGTCCTCTCCCTACTCCATCCTCTCCCACTCAGCAGCAGACCCACGGGTGTGGACGGGCAAGGACACACTGGTCCCAGCTTCTGCAGTGGGTGAGGGCTGTGTCAGCCATGGGAAGGCAGGGTCTGCCCTCTCACAGCACCATGACCCCAAACACCATCCTGGTGGATGGGCACCCACACGGATCCAGGGCACCCCACTCCTGCTGAGAAACCACCTTCTCCTCCAGCTCAGACAGCCTTCATCCTTCCATCCAACCTCCATCCCTCCATCCCCGCTCCCCACCCCCAGCATCCTCCATCCCTCCATCGCTCGCTCATTCTTCCCGTTTCCCTGGCAACGCCCATCTCTCGCTGGAGATCTGTCCCCTCTCTCCCTCTTATCTTTCTCCTTTCTCTTTCATCTATCTCCTAATCTCCCTCTCTACTCCCAACCTCTGTCCTTCCCTTCCCTCCTTTCTCTCTCCCTTTTCATCCCCTCCAGCGTCTCCACTATCTCAGGGGTCACAACTATTTGAATCCCACTGAAAGAAAACCCCAACCAACCCACAATCTGCTTTATTAACCCCCGTGGAGCACCCGCCCCATCCCCACAGCCCAGGCACCAACCCATCCCCATCCCGGCCTCCAGCCCCGCTGACATCAAAGCCGGCGGCGCTGGTCCCACGCCAGCCCCCAGTGTCCTACATCAGCCCTGCTCCTCTGCTTCCCCTCATGGCAACCAACACCGAGACTAGAGGAGGAACAGCTCCACGAGAGTCACCACCGGCTTGGCCACGGGACGCACCCTGGGGTGGGAGGGAAGGAGCCGGGTCTGACACGGGGTTACTGCCAGGACCCCGTTTCCTGGCCACAGCGCAGCCAGGACCTGCCCAGAGCGGGTCCCCCTGCACTTCTCCATCAGCCAAATCCCCCACAAAGCCGGATGATGGGAAATTCCCAGGGCAGCTCTTCTGGGAACGGGGAGGGCAATCTGCATCCCTCCGGCTACTCCAGGCGCTTCGGGCTCTGCACCAAGTGATCGGGTTTTAGCCCTAATTCACCAGCCCTCCTGCCCGGGGAAGCTGTTCTCAAAGCAGGACATGGGGACAGCCAGGAGAACCCCGACAGCACCAAACCCGCCCGGGAGCCGCTCTTTGGGGACCTGCCCCGGCCTCCCTTCCCCTAGACCCGGCTGCAGTCGCTGAGACCCCGCGGGTGCGCGGAGACCGCTCTGCAGCACAAGGGGATGGCCACACGGAGCCCCGCAGTGCCCCCCGAGCTCGTGGCCCCCGCGCTGCAGCGCAGGGGTCCCCCGCCTCCCCTCGCGGGTCCCCCTGCACACACAACACGGCCCTTTCCAAGTGACACCGCGAGGCCACGCCGTCCCCATCCCCTCCCCAACAGCCGCTGCCGCAGGGCTCTCGGGCTTTCACTTCTGGAGCTGGGTGTCACCTCCCGGGCTCGATCAGGGAGCACCGGAGCTCCCCACGGTGGTGCCCGGCCAGGGGTGAGGGGCTGGATCCCCACCCCTCACAGCACGAGAACCCGCAGCCCAGTAAAAACCAGCACCAACCTCCCAGTGCGTTTTGGGGTGTCTGTCAGCAGCCTGTGGCACGACGAGGAGCGGGGAGAAGCCCCAGTCCCGCTCCAGAGGCTCTGCCCACAGACCTCTGCAAACCAGTTTGTGCTTTTGAGTGGAGTAAACAGGGGAAGAAAAGACTTTCAAGTTCCCCCTCGCTGCAGCGACTTCTCCCGCCGCAGTCCCTCTCCTCTCCGAAAATAGAGGAGCTATTCAAAAACACCCAGAGAAAAGAGATGCGGGGGGGGAGAAAGGGAACTGAATAGAGGAAGGAGGAAAGAACCGGAGCCCCAAGGGGGAGGAGGGAAACAGAATGAAAAGACAGCAAAAGTAAAGAAAAGGGGTGAAAAATAAAGGAGGGGGAAGAGAGAGACAGACAGAGGAGCTTTGAAAGGAAAGAATGCTCCGGGCTGAATGCGGAGGGCTGGGGGAAAGCGCCCTGAAAGGAAACAGCCGCCGCAATGACCCTCATTCAGCGCCCGCGCCAATCACCCCGGCAGCCCCACCCTCGCCCCCCATTCTCTCCCTCTCCTGCGGGGCAGCGGGACGAGAAAGAAAGGGGAGCTCGTCCCCGGCAGCTGCTCCGCGCTCGCCTCCAGGGAGCGGCGAGCGACCGCTGCTCCTCTCCTGGCCACGGCCCTCCCGAAAGAAATGGGGCTCCGGGGGCGCCCGGCCGCGACCCCCACGTGAAAACCAGCCTCCACAGCGCAGCCACGGGGACATCCAGGGGATGGTGACTTAGGTCAAAACCCTAAATCCTGCAAAGGGGGGCAAAGCCAGGCACCCATTCTGTGGGGAGGGGGGTGAAGGGTGGGCTGGCACCTGCTGCGGCCTCCCTCGCCCCGCAGACCCCAAACCCTCGGCGGGCAGAGCACCCCCAGACAGCCCTGATGGGGCGTCCCAAATCCCAGCACCATCCGCCCCACACAGCACCTCCAGCAGGCTCCCCCACACGCAGACAGACCCAGAGCTCAGCGAGGAGAGGCTCCGCAAGGTGGGACAAAGGGAGGGCAGCAACACTGTGAGAAGCAAACACTGAGGACAGAGCCCACCAGGACAGACAGGTCCCCCCAGGACAAACCGGGCAAGAGGCAGCAGGCACCCTGGGTTCTGTGGGCAATCAGCCAGACCTGGAGGTGTCCCACAGCAAAGACCACCTGGGTGGGAGCTGCAGGATGATGCCCCTGCATGGGAGCCTGGACAGCATCCAGCTGGGAGCATCCCTCAGTTAATAATAAACCACAGGGACCAAGAGCAGAGCCCTGAAGGGGCTGGAGGTCAGGAATCTGGTGAGGACTCCCCTGGGCACAACCTAGGGAAGAAACAGCCCAGACAGCATGAAGGTGCCACCCCAAAAAGGATGCCCCGCTGCAGGAGAAGCCTCGCTGTGGGAACTGCTGCTGCCCTGGTCCTGGGAAAGGATTTGGAGCATTTCTTACAGCCCCTCTGTAAGGCTCGTGCTGCTCACAGGATGGTGGGTCCCAGGCCCTCCACCATGGGCTCAGTCCTGCAGAAACTGAGCAGAGGGGATGCGGTGACTGCCCCAGCCCGCTCGCAGCAGCCAGGGGCTCCCACCAGCGCGAGATGCTGGCTGACAAGAAGGGGAAGGCTCCCGGCTGAAAAGGTCCTGCAGAAAACTGCTAGAGCAGCCCCATGGGGCACCAACTGCTCTGAGCAAAGGGAAGGGAACCCCCGAGAAGCCTTTGTGGGGAGAACTGCAGACAGACCAGTGCAGGGGAAGGTGGGACCCCCAACATCTCCCCGCTGGAGGCAGAAGGAGCAGACACAGCGGGGCCGGGCAGCGTCCATAGGGCAGGCGAGAGCAGGAGAGAAGCCCTGCAGCAAGTGGGCAAGGGCACCACTGGTCCCTGTGCCACCTGTACCAGGCACTCTGGCTGCCCAGCTGCTGACACAGGCTACTCTCAGATCCCAGAGGCGAAAGGGTTTCGGCGCCTTCTCTGAGCAGCTGAGCTGTTTGGGAAGATGAGGTCTTGGGAATTGTGTGTCAGGGTGGGAGGGATCCCACGGGCAGCCCTTTATGAAACCTCAGGACTGGCCCAAGAAGCCCAGACGCTGGGGAACAACAGCCTTGGGGGACCCTGCCAGGGGCCAGCTCGCAGTGCAGGCACAACGGAACGGCCACAGAGCCGGGGTGGGAAAGGGGAGGCACGTCCCCAGAGCCGGGTGACAGACACGCAGCAGCAGCTACAGGACGGGTGCCTCGGAGAGTAAAGGCTGAGCCCGGTGGGTCAAACACCCCCAAGCCCAGGGACTGTCTTCTCTTTCTTCAGGCTGAGCTCCTGTCTCTTCCAGCTCAGACGCTTGGACGAGGAGCTGGCCAGAAAGGCTCCAAGGACCTCACAGCTCCCCGGGCTTCTAGAGAGCTGGTCTTCTCTGAGGGGCACCCCATGAGCCCAGGCCACAGGTCTGAGGGTTGGTGCCCCGGAGCGCAGAGTCCTCTTCAAGGAAGAGCAGTCCCACAGCCCCCACGGATATGGGTCCTGGCTGGGAAGAGGAGCCAGCTCTGGGGATCATAGGATCTTAGGACGTTAGGGGTTGGAAGGGACCCAAGAGATCATCAAGTCCAACCCCCCTGCCGCAGCAGGACAAAACTATCTAACACAGATCACAGAGGAACGCATCCAGGTGGGCCTGAAAGTCCCCAGAGAAGGAGACTCCACGACCTCCCTGGGGAGTCTGTTCCAGTGCTCCGTAACCCTCACAGCAAAGAAGTTCCCCCTTGTGTTGAGGCGGAACCTCCTCTGCTGCAACTTACACCCATTGCTCCTTGTCCTATCACAGGGAGCAAGTGAAAAGAGCCTGTCCCCCCCTCCTGGCCAGCCTTCAGGTACTTATAAACATTGATCAAATCTCCCCTAAGTCTTCTCTTCTCCAGACTAAAAAGCCCCAAGTCCCTCAGCCTCTCCTCATAAGCCATGCCCTCCTGTCCCCTAACCATCCTCGTAGCCCTCCACTGGACCCTCTCCAGTAGATCCTTGTCCCTCACTCGTCCTTACAGCTACCACAGCCCAAAGCAGCCAGCAGGGCCACTCCTGGACATCCATGACCCTCCGGCCGAGCTCAGCACCTCTCCGAGCCCGGGCAGAGTCCTCTACTGGCTCCGCACCGCCAGGTACATTGTGGCTCAAGTCTCTGCTCAGACCATCTCCAGCCTTAAAACCAGGGCTGGTGCCAGGGGAGAGCAGGAGCTGGGGTGGGATGATGCCAGTGCACCAGGAGCAAGAGACACTCTCTGGAGAAAGCAGCAGATCAAAGGTCAGAGTCCCCCTAAGGGAAAACACCCCAGCACCACCCTCCAGCTAACACCTTTACTTCCATTCCAGCAGTTGGGGCACCCTGACCTGGCATCTAGCACCCTCCCCCACAGCCTGGGGCCTGGCATCACACCCCCCCCCAAGCCTGGGGCTGCCCTGACCCAGCACAGGGGGGTGAGAACAGACTGAGGGCACCTGCAGGGAGAGGGAGAGCCCCCGGCCAGGGAGCACCTGAAGAACTAACCCTGTGAAAGGAAGAGCAGGACGAGGACAGAGTCACCGGGGCAGGGTGACTCGCAGCAGCCATGTGAGTGCAAGGGCAGAGCAGAAGTGACCCGGCACCGCGGACACGAGGCACCGCCGCTGCCCAGAAACAGGAAGGATAAATTTAGAGGCAGCCAGGATCGCTCTTCCTGCTGCTCCTCCTGCAGCCCGGCCTGTCCTTCCTCCCCTTGTCTCCCTCACCAGGTCAGGCAGGACTCAGGCTCTGGCTGGGCTGGTTTCTCCCTGCCAAGGGCAGGTCCCAGCCGTCCTGACAGGGCAAACCCAGCCCAGCCAGGCACGGGATGAGCAGCCAGCCCCAGTGATTTCAGGTCTGCACCAGCCACACGTGGCCTCAGCCCCTAACCCCACGGAACCCCCCTTCCTGCCCGGCACCAGGGTACGCAGCCTCACACAGAGCAGAGGTGGAAGCCCAGCAACAGTCACGTCCACACGCTGCTTCCCAGCCCAGACGTGTTCATCCCAAACAGCCACCAAGACCCAGCCCAGGGAGGGCTGAAGGACATCCCCTCAGCGAAACCCCGCTGCCTGCGCTGCTCCGGAGAAGGAGCCCCCTGCCACGGGGGACATCACCTGTTAGGAGTCAAAACCATCGGGGCTTGTTTTCTTCACATCCCTTTGCACAACCGCCACCCCTTGGAGCTCCTGGACAGACCCCAGGGCTGCAGCAGGTACCTTGTTCCAGCCCAGCCCTGCAGCTCCCCATCACCCAGTTCTCTCTTTCCCCCCGCCCCCCACCACCCACTTTGCTCTTTCCCCACCCAGTTCTCTCTTCTCAATCTCCAGAGCAAGTCTTGCCAGGTTTCACATCAGCTTTCCCCAAGCACCGTCCTTGTCCTGCACACAGAAGCTGCCGTCTCCCTGGGGCTCCCTGCTGGGAGACCAGAGGTGGCCTGAGGAGGAAAAGGAAGGAAGGAAGGGTGGGAGGTGAGGCTGCTCTTCCCTCTGACAATGTTCCCAGCAATGCAGCAGATCTGGCATCTACACAGCCAGAAGGCTCCCCCTCCCTAGTCACTCCTGTCCTCAACCCCAGGACCCTCTGCAGAGGGCACAGCGATGGCACAGGGGTGGCTACTGCTTGGCAGGAGCCTTCACGGGATGGTTCTGTCTGTTTGCCCTGGAAATACTCCACCGCAGAGACTCACGGCGCAGAGAGCAAGGTCCAGGGGAGCCCAAAGCCATGCTCCCAGCCCTTGATCTAAGGTCTGCAGAAGGAACTGCATGACCTGCAGGTTCTCTCAGTAGGACACTCCAGCCCAGGGAGAGCCCTCCCAGCCCATTTCACCTCACACTGGGGGCCAAAACTGGTGTTTGAGGGACAGGCAGGCTGAGCTGGGTCCCTGACCCCAAGTAAGTGCCACCACAATGTGCTGCTGGGCAAGAAGGACCAGGGACGAGGAGGAGGAAGATGTGGGACAGCAGGACAAAGGGAAAATGCTCGTCAGAGTCCCCTATCCCCAAGGTCAAGCTCTGCAGGAAGGGCTCAGGGACCTCAGCGGGGACTGTGACTCACTGGCACACCCCGGCCATCAGCATCACTCTGCCAGCCACACATATGCCACCTGCACAGCAAGACAGCCCTGCAAGCAGGGATGTGGGACATGGCAGCACCCGGGCACCCGTGCCCAGGCCAGCTCTTCAGGCACAGGGTGGGGTCTCCTGCAGGGACACCCACCCTGTGGCAGGCAGCAGAACTGACAAGCCAGCAGGAACCCTGGCTCCCAGTGCCTTGCTCAGCTCTGGGGTGGCAGAGCCTGTGCTCTGCAGACCCCGACCAGGAACCTTTTGCTCAACAAAGGATAAAGGGAAACGAACACTAGGAGCGCAGGCAACGCTCGCACTCGCAGGCTCCTGCGCTGCCAGGTTCCTCGTGGTACAAGCCCACTCCTCTGCCTTCTCCCCAACAGTTCCAGTCGCACAGCAGAGCGGGATGATGTCTGCGCTCATCCCCCTCCACGCTGTCCTTCCTAAACCAGTCTAGAAGCCAAAACCCCCTACACTGTGGGTCCAGCAACCCGCTTCCTCCGAGGTCACGCTAAGCCAGCGTCAAAGGGGACAGGAGATCCAGTACCTGGCACTGGGAGAAGCTCTTGCTCCCTACGCTGCAGGTACCATGTTGGCTCCTCCCAGCGTAGGTCAGAGGATCCTCAGAGCTTGAGTTACTCTGACCTCATTTGCCATCTTCTGGGGGTACAATGGGATCGGTGCTCAGGGGGACCAAAGGGAACCTGCCCAGCCTGGCTGGGCTGTGACCCCCTCTCATCGACAAGGGGCTTGTCCAGCTCCTGTGGGCTGGGGAACTCAACACCCCCAGGAGGGAGCAGGGCAATAGGTGATAGCACTGTTTCGGTGGTGCTTGCTGCTCCCCAACCCACTGTTGGGACCCAGGTCCTCGCTGGGGTTCAGTGGGGACATGGAGATGAACACGCCTATTGCGGAGTCTCAGAAGTCACCTGTGGGTTGGAGTCTTCCTCCGACCTCAAATCCAGTGGCCGGCTCAGGCTACCTGTACGAATCGGAGCGACACCCCGAGCACAGAGGGCTTGTGGGGCAAGAGGGTCCCACCTGCCCGAGCTGTGGGAGCCTGGTGACAGTTGGTGCAGCTGCTGAAGTTTGTGGTGATGCCAGGCCCTGCTTGGGTGGCGGTCAGCCTCTGGGATGTCATCCTCCACTCGCCGAGCTCCCTCTCCTCCTCCCACAGAGGCTCCTTACACAGAAACTACTAACGATGGACCCATTAATTAATTATAACAAATGTAACGGGCACATCCTGTTGATTAAGCGGGTGTAAGGGAAGGGCCACAGGTCCCAGGCTGCCTCTACCAGGGCACAAAGCAGCCCCCAGCCCGACAGCAGCCCATGGGGCCCTGGGGGTTGAGGGGGTGTCCCACAACAGGGGGCTCTGGGGCTGCCTCCACCACGTGGAACCCACCCAGTTCACCTCAGCGCCCCCCCAGCGATGTAAACACGAGGAAGCAGGAGGGGAGGGCACAGCCGGGCCGGGCCGGCCCCCAGCGCCTGCAAGCTGCCCCCAAACTTCAGGTGACCCCCCCCCCCCCACTTTGGGACCACCCCCGCGGATGCAACACGAACCCACTCATCCCGGAACCCGCAGGACCAGGCGCTCCCCCGCCCCTCACCTCAGCTCGAGGCACCCTTGGATGCTGCTCGACGACCGCTCACTCAGACACCCGGTTGCTTCCCTGCCCCCCCCAGGTACCAGCTGCCCCGCTCGACCCCTCTCCGCAACTTCGCTGCCGCCGCGGCCGCGGACAAACTTTGCGGACGGCGACGGGGAGACTCGGGGAGGTGACACGGCCCGGCCCCACGTGCGGAGCGGGACCCCCCC
>VXBP01010393.1:41801-103166 GCA_013400115.1 Rhinopomastus cyanomelas
CGGGGAACAAAGGTGCGGGGCGCGGCTCGTTTGATAGAGAGGAGGGGTCCCCATCGCGGCCACCCCCATCCGCTGTGCGAGGTGCGGGACGGCCCAGGTCGGTTCGTCCTGGGGTTGAGCGGCAGTTAGGTTTCTGGGGAGGGGGTTAGGAATCCTCCCTCCCTGGAGAAACCACGTCTGTGGAGGTGGGTGATGGGACCCCGCTGTCCTCCACGGTGACGGTGAAGCACCCCAAAACCTCTGCAGGGATTCCCTGACACCAACGAGGCCCGTCCCCGCCTGGTGCCCCGAACGAGAAGGATGAACATAATCGGGGATGTTCTCCAAATCGGAGGGTCTTGGGGAGCACGGAGGGTGGCGGTTTGACCCCCTCGAGGAGACAAGAGATGGAAAGATCCACCGCAGCGGGGAGATGGGGTGAGGCAGTCGGGGCAGAGGGTCCCCAAAGAGCGGGACAGGGGTGGGAAAGGGTTTAATGGCAAGAACCCCAAGGCGAGGAGGATGAGGGTCCCCTCCTTTTGGAAGAAGGTGCCCGCGGCAGCATCCGGGAGATGGAGACTCATCTCCATGGAAGCAGCCGGGGCTGGACAGACCGACGGCAGCGCAGGGCTGCCTCCCGGCAGAGCCCTTTGTCTGCAGACGCTCTGCTCGTCGCGTTCTGGGCTAAACGCTGATGGCACCTTCTGTGCCCTCACCCACACTGCGGGCTTGGGGCACTCGAGAAACCCCCAGAAGTGGGGTCTTGGCCACTGTCCGACCATCGCAGCGCGGAGACTAGGCCCGGCTGGTGGCAGCTTTCCTCCAAACTGGCCGGGCACTGGGCTGCCCTGTGCCGGGTGTCTGCCTGTGCTGAAGGGGCACGGCAGCGACAGGAAGAGATTCGCGTTCCGCAGTTCCCACCGGCACACGGAGCAGGCTGGCCGAGGGCAGCGGGTGGCCCAGGACCTGCTGCCGCGAGGAGCTTCGGGCAGATGGGGGGGGGATTAGCCTCCTGGCCAATGAGCAGAGAGAAACACGATCCGCAGCCTTATCAGCCAATCAGAACGCAGATCTTGGAGCCAGCTCGACCAGTCAGGATTCGCAGACTCGAGGTCCCCGAGCCTGGGCACCGCAGAACCGGGCAGGACACGGAGCTCTGTCAGCAGAGGGGAGCTGCTGGCTCCAGCACACGGGAGGCCTGGGCTGCTCAGCCCGCAGCAGCCCCTGGGCAGCAGCAGCCCGTGGCCAGGGGTCCCGTCGGCCCCCTCCTGGGGATACCTGCAGCGTAGGGAGAGTCTGGCCCAGGGTGCCCTGAGAGATGGGAGAAGCCCCATCCCTGGCACCGTCGCAGGGCAGGTTGGCCCTGGGGGCTCTGAGCACCCTGCTCTGGGCGGGGATGACCCCGCTCAGGGCAGGGGGTGGCACTGGAGGACCTTGGAAGGTCCCTTCAACCCCAACACCTCTAGGACTCCGTGACCCTTCCCCTCTCCTTTCCTTACAGGGGAACTACTTGGATTCCTCACCCTTCTCGCTCCCTCACTGTTCCCATTTCTGACGCCGCGCTGGCGACCGAGACGCGCTCCCGTCGCGCTCAGCAGCAGGGACCCGCAGTACCTCTGCTAGGGGCAGCATCGAGGGGCGCTGTCGCCTTAAGAGTGGGCGTGGCCACACAACCCCGCCCCTCCACTAGCCACACCGCCTCCGACGCTGCTTCTGCCTCTCCGGAGCTACAGCGCCGTCTAGCGGCGCGGATGGGGAGCGGCACCGGTTCGGTCCCCGTTACCGGCCCAGGGTCGGGCCCCGGTAGCGAGTTCCCGCCACCGGCAGCGGCACCTCTGCCCGTAGCCTGTACGGCCGTGCGCCGCCAGGAACGGCCGAGCCAACCGGTGGTTCTCGCCATCCCGGAGCGGAGCTGAATAGGCCCCGGTGCGGCAGCCGCGGCCGCGGGAGACCCGTAGCCCCGGGAGACCCCCGGCCCCGGCAGTGGGGGAGCGGCTCCGTGAGACCCCCCCTTAGCCCGAGCCCACTCGCCCGGCGGGCTCAGCTCACCGGAGGCTGGTCCTCAGCGCCGCCGCTGCCGCGTTTCCGGGGCGGGCGGAGGGGTTCGTGGCGGAAGGCTGCAGCTCCGGTTCTGCTACCGGTGCCGGTGCCGGTGCCGGTGCCGACCCGTCCCGCCGCCGGGATGATCAACGCCATCCTGGTGTTCAACAACCACGGCAAGCCGCGGCTCGTCCGCTTCTACCGGCACCTGGTGCGGCACCGACACCGCGGGGAGGGGGACTCCGGGCTCCTGAGCGCCGTGTGGGAATGGGGGTTGGGAAGGGGGTCCAGGTTGCCCGCTGACGGCCTCACCTGCCTCGGCCCGGTGCCCTGGGGCCTCCCTTGGGGTGCCCCAGGACCAGTCACCCCCGTGACTGAGTCATCCCTATGGCCAGTGACCTCCATGGGCTGTCACCCCCACGGCCAGTCACCCCCATAGCCAGTCACTCCATGACTAGGTCACCCCATGGTCCCAGTCACCCCATGGCAAGCGGTGGGGAGCTGGGAGCAGAGCAAGGGCTGTGGGTGCTTCTGGCCACACACCCGTGGGTGCTGGTCCCTGCAGGCGGAGGATGTCCAGCAGCAGATTATCCGAGAGACTTTCCACCTGGTGCTGAAGCGGGATGACCACATCTGCAACTTCTTGGAGTGCAGCAGGTAACCCCCTGCCCCTTGCCAGGGCACGGGGGAGCGGGGACAGGGCACGTGGGTCTGTCCCCCAGCCCTCAGAGCCTTGCACCTCCCCTCCTGTCTCCCCAGCCTGTTTGGCGGCTCCGACTACAAGCTGATCTACCGGCACTACGCCACGCTGTACTTCGTCTTCTGCGTGGACTCCTCCGAGAGCGAGCTGGGCATCCTGGACCTCATCCAGGTCAGTCTGTGCACCCGCAGGTGTCCGGTGGGTACCTGCCCCCTCAGGCACAGCCTCAAGCCTGACCCCTTTTTGGTCCTTTGGTGTCTGGAAGCAAATGAGAGGCTGGTCCAACCTCTCTTGGAAAACATCTGGTCTAGACAAGCTGGCCCAGCCCCTGTCCAGCGCTGGGGGCTCCACTGCTTCCGTGAGGAGATGATTCTGAGGGCTGATTGTCCTTGCCAACAGTTTTCCCCTTGTGACCCGTCTGAGTCTCCCCAGGAGTCACTAGCACCCACCACCCCTCATCTTTTCCATGGGCCTCCTTGTAAGGAGGGAGTTTCCATCTTCTCTGCAGCCACCCTGTGAATACTGGGTCGTGGTGAGGCAGTGCCCCCGAGCCACCTTCTCTCCAGGCTGAGCAAACCTGTCCTCTCAGCCTTTCCTCACCTGACAGCTTCCCAGTCCTTGCTCCAACGAGGTCCCACTCTTCCAGCCCATCCAGGTCCTCCTGCAGGGCAGCTTTTCCCAAATGTCCACTTCCCCACCTGGTTGATGTCACTGGGAAACACAAACAGGGTTAGTGCTGCCAAAGCCCCACTGACCCCACAGCTCCAGGGCTCTGCAGCCCCTCCAGGGACAGGGACTGCCCCCCCTGTGCCTTGGGCAGCCTGGGCCAGGCTGGAGAACCCTTGTGGGGCAGGAATTGGTCCTCAGGGCCAACCTCAACCTCCCCTGGGGCAACTTGAGGCTGGTTCCTCTTATCCTGGGGAGAAGAGACCGACCCCCACCTCACTCCAACCTCCTAAAGTTCAAGGAGCTGTCAAGAGTGAAAAGCTCCCTCCTGAGCCTCCAGCTCTGCAGTTCAATCCCCCAGTTCCCTCTGCTGCTCCCCAGAGCACTGGTGCTCCAGCTCTGTTGCCCTTCTCTGGACACTCCAGCCCCTACTGGTCCCCTTGGCAGTGAGTGAGGGGCCCAGAAGTTCTCGTGAGGATGAGCTCCCTCCTGGATTAACTGAGCTGGTTTCTGTGGTGCAGCGTGACCTGGCACTGGTGCCCCCAGGGGGATGTCCCGACCCCACACTGTTGTTGCTGCAGCCCTAGGGGTCCCAGGCAGCCCCCAGGCTGGGCCTGTCTGAGTTTGCACTTGCCCGCCATGGAGAGAGGTTGTTGGGAGGAGTCCTGCGGTGCTCTCTGCGCTGAGCTTCCCTTCCCGCCTGCTCAGGTGTTTGTGGAGACGCTGGACAAGTGCTTCGAGAACGTCTGCGAGCTGGACCTCATCTTCCACATGGACAAGGTGGGTTGTGGGCTCAGTGTGCTGCAGGGCTGAGGGTGCTAGGGGGCTGGGGGTGCTACAGGGCCACACTGTCGTTCTCCCCCAGAGCCCTGTGTGCCTGTGAGCAGGAGCCAGCCCAGCTCCAAGCTCCAGAGCTCATCAGGAGAGGCTTTTGGGTCATGTTTGAGGGAGAGGTTGGGATCCTGGGCGGGGAAGCTGGCAGCCTGAGGTCTGGGTGTCCTCCTGGCACGATTTGGGCTTTGCACGTTCTGCCTGTCCCTGTGTGTGCCAGGACCCTCTCGTTAATGTTCCACTAGATCTGCAGGGAAAAACCCGGGGCAGGAACAATGGGAGTGTTTGGAATTGTTTGGTAAACCGTCCTTTGAGCTCAGCCCTTGGAGCTTCCTCTGGAGCGGGACCCAGTTACTGGGCGGAACCGTAGTGCCTTTGGTGGCGGCCGAGATGGGCTGCAGATAGCCAGGGCTGCGCTGGGCCAGGAGAGGCTGCGCTGGGCTTGTGGGACTGCCGATAAGGGGCTGCTTGTGTTGCCGAGCACAGGACGTGCTGACGGCAGCAGCAGAGCGGGGCGGTGGGGAGGAAGAGTGGGGATGGAGGAGCCTGTGAAACGTTGCCCTTGCGCCAGGGGTTCTGCCCTCCTGAGGGGAGCGGGTGAGCAGAGCCGCCCTGACGGGATCGGGGCCAGCGCCGTGGCCCGCCGCGGGCTGAGGGAAGGCTCCGGGCTGTCTTTGCCCGGCTGCAAACCCTCAGGGACGTCGCAGGGCCGATGCTCTGTCAGCAGAAGGGCCTTATCACAGGGGGGAGAGAGGAGAGGCTGCGGGAGGAGGGATGGGAACTGCCCAGCTCAGCTCTGGCCGCGTCTGGGGGAGGACAGGCTGGCGGTCGCTGGTGTGTAGTGGGACACAGCTGTGCCCCCAGCCCACGGCAGCCCAGACCCCGGCCCTGGCTGGGACAGGGTTGAGTTTCCTCCTGGCAGCTGGTGCAGAGCCCTGTCTTGGGTTGGGTGTGAGACGATGATCAGTCCATTGCTCTAGGGGTGGCCCTTCCTGGGACCCTCCTGCCAGGCAGCGGGGTCAGAGAGAGAGACTGAGAGCGGGGTTCTGGCCGGGGAGAGCCTGGGGGCGAGTTCCTGACTGGGACGGGAGAAACAGGACTGGTGCCAGCGGGGAGGCGCTGGCGTGAGGAGCAGGGGCTTTGGCCACCAACATCCCCGACGCAGCGGGCTCTGGCCGGGGCTTGGGCGCAGCGTCGTGAGGATCCCTTGCTGACGCGATGGGGAATCGCCCTAGGAGGAGCGCACGCTGCCCCTGCAGCGCTGTGGGAGCTGCCACGGCGCTGGGATTGCTGCTTTGTGGCAGGATGGGCACCAGTGGCACCAGTGGCGCTCAGGGCTCTCGCGCAGCCCCTGGCTGTTGCTGGTGCCGCGGAGGGGAGCGTGGGTCTGGCCACGCAGCTGTGAGGTCCCACGGGGGTGCGGTTCGTCCGGGAAGAGCCGAGTTTCGCTTTGGAAAAACAAAAGGGTTTTGGGATCTCTGCCCTCCTGGGCCTGGTCCAGCTCGGGCGGCAGCCAGCTCGTGAAGGAACAACGCTTCCTGCAGCCCAGAAGCAGGGGCCCGCTCGCACCCTCCGCTGCCGGGCTGAGCCAGCCCGAGAGGCGGCCGTCCCGGGGCTGCAGGAGTCCGGGAAGGGGCTGCGTCCCCGCATACCCCGCTGCTGCTCCGGGTAGCACCTGTGCGGAGCCCTGCGGGGTCTCGGGGAGCCGGGCTCCCCGTTGCGCTGCGGGCTCTGGTCGGTCTTGAGGCTGGTCTGTGTTTGCAGTCGCTGGCAGCACTTTCCCCGCGGTGTTTGCACAGCGCAGCTGGTCCCCTGGCCGGACCATAAACCCTGGCAATAACCTGTGTTAACCACCTGCTCGGCTCGGGCAGGCACGCCGCAAACTCATTACCTGCTCTGGGCGACTGCTGGGAGCTGCCGACTAAGCAGTGAAGGCTGTACTGGGCTGTACTGGGTTGTACTGGGCTGTTGTGGGCTGCGTGAGACAAGGACCCGCTGGGGAGAGTCGGGCGAAGGGCCACGAGGATGCTGGGGGAAGCTGGAGCATCCCTGTGCCGAGGAAAGGTCGGGAGAGCCCTGGGGCTGCTGAGCTGCAGCAGAGCTCAGAGGGACCTGGGCGATGCCGGGCAGGAGCTAAAGGGTGGGGGCAGAGGATGGGGCAGCCTGCTGTGGGTGACTCTGCTGGAGCAGGGGGTTGCACTGGGTGATCCCCAGTCCAGTGAACCCCACCACTCTGGGGTTCTGTGTGAGTCCTCTCCCTTCCCAGAGCGGGTGGGTTTTGGAGAGAAGGAGGTGAAGCCCTTGGGCTCTCAGCTGCTCTGGGGGCTTCTCTGTCACCCCCTCTCCAGTCAGGGCCATGGGCTGTGACCCAGCTCCCAGCCTGGGGTCAGTCATTGCTGAGGTATTGTGGGTGGCACCACTGGGGTGTGCCAGGGGCGGGGCAGGACCTGGCCTCTCCAGGGGCTTCCTTGGGTCTGGTGGGTGCCATTTGCCCCAGCCCTGTGACAGATGTTCTCCAGAGCTGAGGTACCAGCAGTAACTGGGGCTCTTTCCCCTTCCCTTCCCTCCCCTCCCCTCCCCTCACAGGTTCACCACATCCTGCAGGAGGTGGTGATAGGAGGGATGGTGCTGGAGACCAACATGAACGAGATTGTGGCGCAGGTGGAGGCCCAGAGCAGGCTGGAGAAGGCGGAGGTGAGCGCCGACCCCGTGGGAGGACCGTGTCCTCGGGGCTGGGGTGTCCCTAGCAGCCTCCGTGGGCTCTCCCTGAGCTCAGGGAGCAGAGTGGGGCCACTGCTCCCATCAGGGAAGTAATCTGACAACTTTATTGCCCTGTTTGTGCCCTTGGTGGGAGGGGGAAGCCCAGCTCCAGTCACAGGGAGGCACCGCGCTGACTCTGCTGGTCCCAAGGCCATCGATGGGGTGGGATGGGTGTGGGGAGACTCTGGGCTGCTGGCCACTGGTCCCTGCCGTTGTCAGGGGGGCCTCTCGGCTGCTCCGTCCCGCGCTGTCTCAGCCGTGAAGAACATCAACCTGCCGGAGATCCCTCGCAACATCAACATCGGAGACATCAACATCAAAGTGCCCAACCTGTCCCAGTTCATGTGAGCATCCCGCGGCCACAGAGGCTCTGTGGGGTCCCTGCCTGCGGAGGTGGCCCTGGGGTGCTGCCCTGGTGCCCAGAGTGCCTGGAAGGGGGCAGGGAGTGCTGATGGGTCTCGGCGACAAGAGGGTGGTGCTGCCCGTCACCTTGGATCTGCCTGGGCGCCGCTCGCCAGCCTCCCGGGGCAAGTGTCCTTTCTTCTCCTCCCCTCCTCACTGTGGGGCAAGAGCTGGGTCCTGCCTCTCCCAGCACTTCTGGGACTCCTGGTTGTAAAAGTTCGCCCACAGCCGGTGGCTCCCGGAGGTTCCCGGATGTCTCCTCCATCGTCGTGCCACTCGCTGGGGACAATAAACCTCCATGTGAACCCATGTCTGTGTGTGCCGTGAGGGCTGCTGGCCCAGGCTGGGGGTGGCTGGGGGCTCCCTGCAGCTCCTGGGAGGCGGCTGCAACGGCTGCGACCAGTTGGGAAAAGGGCCCCTGGTCCTGCCCGCCCCATGGCTCCGCTCGGCTGTGACAGCGACATCCCCGGCTCTGGGTCACCTGCCCGTGCCCAGCGGACCCCTCTGTGCCCTGAACATCTTGGGGTGCCTCTGTGTGACTGGCGTCCTGGCCCTGGGGCTCAGTGCATGGGCAAGCAGTGAGGTCCTCGGGGCAACTTGAGCTGGGTGCCCTGAGCTCCTCCATGGCTCCATCTGGCCACCAGCCCCCCGGGCTGGCCCGGGGCCCCTTCCCCTGCTTCCCCTCCCGCTCTGGGGCTCTGCCTCCACTTCCCCCCACAGGGAAACCGTGACTCTGCCTGGAAGGAATTTTCCTGCTGTCTCCCCTCCCTGCAGCTTAACCCTTCCCCAGCTGGCCAGGAGCCACACCAGCTGCTCCTGGGGGTCAAGGAGCCGGGCAACCTCCTCCATCTCCTCCACCAGCCTCCCTCCTCCTCCTCCTCCAGCCACAGCGGCTCGGGGCGGGAGCGGGCGAGGGGTGTCCCGGGGGCTCTGCCGGGCTCTGCGGGGATGCTCGGGGGCAGCCTGCCCCCTGCCCCACGGCGCGGGGCCCGCAGTCCGCTCTGCTCTGAGGAGCTCGGCGCGGTGCCCGCATCCTGCTCTGCCCGGCCCCGGGACACCTGGGGGTGCGGGGCCCGTGTCCCCCCCCGAGCGGGCTGTGTCCGGCCGCAGCGCTGCCCCCGCAGCCGCAGGCGGGGCTGTCGGCCGCCCGCACTGGCAGCTCTGCCCCCGCGCCCCGAGGACCGCGCCAGGGCACGGTGAGTCCCCCGGTCCCGCACGGGCAGCGGTGGGGTGCTTCACCCTGGGGTGGGCTGGGGCAGATCCCTGCCGCTGCCTTTTCTCCTCCACGGGGGGCTGCAGCCCTGACCCCACGGGACTGGCTCAGGGTGGAGGCGGCCGTCGGGGCCAGTGTGCTGGGTGCTCGGGGACCTCTGGCTCCTGCTCGGGGAGCCTCGGGTCCTGCTCAGAGACCCTCAGAACCTCCTCAGCGGAACCGCGAGTTCTGCTCAGGGACCCCCAGTCCTGCTTGGGGAACCGCGGGTCCTCTTCAGAGACGCCCTGGTCCTGCTCGGGGACCCCTAAGGCTCTGGCAAAGTGGAGGGACGAGGCCACCCTGGAGGTCAGAGCTGGCGGCTGTGAAGCTCCCGGTGCCCTGTGCCCCACGGAGTGGTCACTGGCCCCCACGCACCCCATCAGGGGGACTGGTGTGTTGGAGACGTGGCTGCCAGAGGCCTGGAATGGAGAGATGTGGCTGGGGGAGGGCTCCCATCACCATCCCTGTGCCGAGTGTGCGGGACCCCGTGTAGGGGCTGGGACCCCCATAGGGCCTGGGACACCCTGCTGCCCCCTAGCCCAGGCAGAGCCCTGGCAGCACCCAGGTCCGGGCAGCAGCCCAGGGGTTAAGGGCCCAGGACCTTCGGATCTTTCCCGCAGAGCTTTAGGAGGAGACTTTCTGGAAGGGTGCAGGCAGGGTACAAGGAGTGCAGGCAGGGCACAGGCAGAGTACAGGCAGGCTGCAGGCAAGGCACAGGGGTGCAGGCAGGGTGCAGCCCTTGGTGCCTCTGTGGGGCCAGGGGTTGCCCCGCTGCCCTTCACTCCCTGCTGCTGAGTGCAGGAAGGTGAGTAGGGGGTGATGCCACTGCCCAGGCCCCTCAGCTGGGGGATGCAGACCCCATGCTGGGAGTCACTACCATGGGGCTCCAAGCTGGGGAAGGGGCTGTGGGGGTTCTTGTGGGGGGTTGTGGAGTGAGTAGCAAGGCTGTGGGGTCTGTGTGCATGGGGGTTATGGGGCTATGTGTGGTTTGGGGGCTCCATGAGGTTATGGGGGGTGGTCTGGGGTCTGGGTGGAGGACGGGTTATGGGGGATTGTGGGACCAGAGGCTCAGGGGAGCTGTGAGCCCATGTGGGTGGTGGAAGTGGGGCATCCCTGGGGCGTAAGACATGGGACACGTGTGTGGGGTCAGTGTGAGGATGGGCCCCCGCACCCTGTGTCTGCGTGGGGAGGGACAGGGCACATGGGGTGCTCAGCACCCTCCCCTGTGCCCCCAGGAGAGTCTCTGCTGTCCCAGGCGAGATCTGGGACCAGGTCAGGACAAAACCCCCAAAGCCCATGCCTGTGGCTGAGGAAAGGGCAGAGCTCGGGGCAGAGCCTGGCTGTGGGGACAGCCCTGGGCAGGGACTGCCTGGGGACACCACAGCGCCCTGGGTGCTGCCAGGGACGGGGCGCAGTGCCCTGAGGACACCCTCAGCCTCTTTCTGGGTTCAGCCGCTGGAGCCTGGGAAAGGGCTTTTCCATTCCCAGCACCTGCCCTGCCCTGCCCGGCTCCGGGACTTTGCCCCTGGCTGTGACCCCAGTCTGGCACACCGGTGTGGCCAGGGTCTCTCGGATGGGCAAGGCTGTGCCCGTGGGACCTGAGGTTGCCCATCTGGCCGGGACCCCCGGCTAGCTGGGCTGTGGCTGGCAGGGGGGTGCTGAGGTCCACTGGGTGCCCCACGGCTGTTGGCACTGGGCACGTGCCCGCTGGGGCTGGGCTCGTAGGGCTTGGAGTTTGACCCTGAGGTGTGAAGCGGGAAACGTGACCCTGGACTTTGAGAGGGCTGCGGGCAGGGCGGGCTCCTTGCCAGCTCCATCCAGGGCTCCCCCTGTGCCGCCCAGACCCCTGTGCCCTGCTGCTCTTCCCCCAGAGGATGGGGCCGCCTGGCGAGGAGTGCCCCTGATGGGGTGCAGGCTGCAGCCCCCACACCCATACCCCCGGCCCTGGCAGTAGGGACTCCCCAGCTTGAGGGCAGACTGATGAGCCCGAGGGCGGGAGCGTGGCCACTGGCCGTGACCACCCGTGTTGTCTCTCCCTTTGCAGGTCAAGCCGGTGCTCGGGAGGGCCCCCGGGAGCCCAGTCAGCAGCCCGTGCCGCTGCCAGAGTGCCCATCCCTGCGTGGTCCAGCCCCTGCTCCTGCCGGGTGTCAGGCGGGTGGGTGGGAGCTCATCCCGGGCCCATCACCGCCCAGGGCCTCGTGGTCGTTTAATCCTTCACCCATTAACCCGGGCTGACAAGCCGAGAGGCTAAAAGCCGTGCCAGCCGGGCACTGCCTCCTCCGCCAGCGCCGTCGCTCCGCAGCCTCGCCATGGCGGCCGGCTTCTTCATCAGCAAGGGCGTTGGCATCGCCGCCGTCGTGCTGGGCCTGGGGGCCGCGGCCACCATCATCGCGCTCTCGGTGGTCTACGCCCAGGAGAAGAGCAAGACGACCGAGTCCGATGGCACCACCACCACCACTGCTGGCCCCGCCACCACGGCTGCCCCCAGCAACCCCTGGAACCGGTGGCGGCTGCCGGTGGCGCTGGTGCCCGAGCACTACGAGGTGACGCTGCAGCCCTTCCTGACGCCCGCTGACAACAGCACCTACACCTTCCAGGGCAACAGCAGCGTGCTCTTCCTCTGCAAGGAGGCCACCGACCTCATCCTCATCCACAGCAACAAGCTCAACTACACCCTGCAGGGGCCCTTCCTGGCCTCGCTGCAGGCGGCCGACGGCTCCGACGTGCCCCCCATCTCCCGCACCTGGCTGGAGACCCCCACCCAGTACCTGGTGGTGCAGCTGGGCGGGCAGCTGCAGCCCAACCGGCGCTACCGCCTCTTCACCATCTTCGCAGGGGAGCTGGCCGACGACCTGGCCGGCTTCTACCGCAGCGAGTACACGGACGCCGCAGGCAACAGGCGCGTGGGGGCGGCGGGGCCGAGCCTGGGGCTGCCTGCGTGGGCACCCACGTGCTACCCCGGAGGGGCCGGGATGTGGGGGCACGGGGGGCCTCGGGGGCTGGTGGCTCCCCCCAGGCGCTGAAGGGCCTTTTGCTGCAGGAAGGTGGTGGCCACCACGCAGATGCAGGCGGCCGACGCGCGGAAAGCCTTCCCTTGCTTCGACGAGCCGGCTATGAAGGCTGAGTTCACGGTGACACTCATCTACCCCATCACCTACACGGCCATCTCCAACATGCTGCCCAACAGTGAGCCGGGGGGCGCCACTGGGGTGGCCACTGGGGCGGCCAGCGGGGGCCGCCAGGACCGCGGGGTGACCCCCAGCGCCGCTCCCCACAGGCACCAGGGAGCAGCTGATCGACGGGCAGCGCTGGAACGTCACCACGTTCAACAGGACCCCGAGGATGTCCACCTACCTGCTGGCCTTCGTCATCAGCCAGTTCGGCTGGGTGCAGAACGCCACGGGCGGCGTGCTGGTAGGGCTGGGGGTCCCCGGAGGGCTGGGGGTGCCCGTGCCCGCCAAGCCGGGCGCAGGCTGAGCCCCGCGCCTCTCCCCCTTCCAGATTCGCATCTGGGGTCGCCCCGAGGCCATCGCGGAGGGCCAGGGCAGCTACGCGCTGCAGGTCACCGGCCCCATCCTGCGCTTCTTCGAGAAGCACTACAACACGTCCTACCCGCTGCCCAAGTCCGGTGGGTGCTGCGGGCGCGGGGCCGGGCGGCGGGGCGGGGAGCAGGCCGTCTGGCAGCACCCCGCCAACACGACCCCCCATGCCCTCCCCAGACCAGGTCGGCCTCCCCGACTTCAACGCGGGAGCGATGGAGAACTGGGGGCTGGTGACCTACCGGGAGAACTCGCTGCTCTACAACAGCGCCTACTCGTCCATTGGCAACAAGGAGCGAGTGGTCACCGTCATCGGCCACGAGCTCGCCCACCAGGTAGCCGCCGTGCGGGCCCATCGCCTGCCCCGCGGGCCGGCTGGGCACGGCTGACGGGCTGCTGTGCCCCCTCCTGCAGTGGTTTGGGAACCTGGTGACGCTGCGCTGGTGGAACGACCTGTGGCTCAACGAGGGCTTCGCCTCCTACGTCGAGTACCTGGGGGCCGACTCGGCCGAGCCCTCCTGGCACATCGTGAGTGCCAGCGGATGGGGCTGCGGGGCGGGGGTGCAGGAGTGGGNTCCGTGTGCCCCTGCAGAAAGACCTGATGGTGCTGAACGAGGTCTACACGGTGATGGCCACGGACGCCCTCACGTCCTCCCACCCGCTGTCCTTCCGTGAGGACGAGATCAACACCCCGGCCCAGATCAGCGAGGTCTTTGACAGCATCGCCTACAGCAAGGTGGGCACGGGGGGGTTCCCGGGGCCGGTGGGGCGGGCGGCAGGGTGCTCCCGGGGTGTCTCTGAGCTGGCCTCTCCGCAGGGAGCCTCGGTGCTGCGGATGCTCTCTGATTTCCTCACCGAGGACGTCTTCAAGGAGGGCCTGCAGGTGAGGCTCTGCGGGTGCCCCGTGTGGGGCGGGTGCCCCGCGTGGGGTGGGCACCCGACAGCAGGGGGGACTCTGTGGGTGCCCTGCAGCCCGAAGCTGCCCCCGCTCACCCGCGTGCCCCGGTGCTCTGCCGCAGTCCTACCTCAAAGCCTTCTCCTACAACAACACCGTCTACACAGACCTCTGGGACCACTTGCAGACGGTAGGAGGGGGTTGGCTGCTCCCCCACCCCAAAAACGTTCCCCAGCGCTGCCCCGGCTCTAGGGGGCTGCCCAGCGGGAGGGGGCCACCGTCTCACGCTGGGTGAGCAGCGTGGGGCCGGCAGCACCCTGCGGCCCACCCCGGCACTGGTGACCGGCGGCTCTGCCCCTGCCTGCAGGCCGTCGCTGGGAAGGCCAACGTCACCCTGCCCAGCTCCATCGAGACCATCATGGACCGCTGGACACTGCAGATGGGCTTCCCCGTGGTCACCGTCAACACCGGCACCGGCACCGTCAACCAGACCCACTTCTTGCTGGACCCCTCTTCCGAGGTGCAGAGACCGTCCTCCTTCAAGTGAGTGGGGCAGGGGGACGGTGGCAGCACCTGGGGGGCCCTGGGATGTCCATAGGGCCCCCTCCCACCTGCCTGTCCCCGGCACAGCTACACCTGGATTGTGCCCATCACTTGGATGACCAACACCACAGGTGGGGCCAGGTACTGGCTGACCAACGTCTCAGGTACGGCGCCTCCTGCCCGCGCGCAGGGGGCCCTCACAGCCACCCGCTGTGCCCTGGCAGGGGCCGGGGTCTGCCGAGGGGCACCACTGTGCGGACGGTGGCTCTGAGCTGCTCTCCTGCTCCCAGACACCAACAACGACTTCAAGGTGGGCGGCTCCAGGTGGCTGCTGCTGAACCTGAACGTCAGCGGCTACTTCCGCGTCAACTACAACCAGGAGAACTGGAACCTGCTCCTCAACCAGCTCTCCAGCGACCACCAGGTCTGTGGGGGGCTGCCTCACCCTGCTCCCCCCGTGACCCCCGTGCCCCGCTCAGAGCTGCCCTGAGACACCGTCTCCGTCCTCTCCCAGGTCATCCCCGTGATCAACCGCGCCCAGATCATCGACGATGCCTTCAACCTGGCCAGGTGAGCCCTGCGCGGTGCCCGCTGGGACCAGGGCACCTGGTGGTGGGGCTGGGGTGCTGACCTGCCCTCGCCCCTCACCCTGGCAGGGCCAAGCACGTCCCCGTGACACTGGCGCTCAGCACCACCCGCTTCCTGAGCAAGGAGACAGCGTACGTGCCCTGGGCGGCGGCGCTCAGCAACCTCCAGTACTTCCAGCTCATGTTCGACCGCAGCGAGGTCTTCGGTGTGATGTCGGTGAGCGGTGCCTCAGCCGGGCCCTGTGGCGGCTCCGCAGTGACCCACAGCTGGGTGGGGGCTGCTGCTGGTGCCAGCAGGCACTGACTGTCCTCCTGCCCCCCCAGAAATACATCCGGAAACAGGTGAAGCCCCTCTTCGACTACTACAAGAACAAGACTGAGAACTTCAGCCAACCTTCCGGTGGCCTGATGGACCAGTGAGTGCCGCTCCCTGTCCTCACCGGGATGGTCACCCTGGGGTGGCCACGCATGCGGCCGGTGCCCGCCTGCCACCTGCCGGTCCCCAGCACCACAGGTCCCCTCTCTCCGCAGGTACAACGAGATCAACGCCATCAGCACATCTTGCTCCTACGGCATTGCCGAGTGCCAGGACCTGGCCACCAACTATTTCCAGCGGTGGCGTCAGAACATCAGCGCCAACCCGTGAGCCCCGGGGTGCCGTGGCGGGCGCCAGGGCCAGGCATGGCAAGGGGCTCCCGGCTCAGGTGGCTCTTCTTTCCCGCAGGATCCCTGCGAACCTGCGCTCCTCCATCTACTGCAGCATTGTGGCCACGGGTGGGGAGGAGGCCTGGGACTTCATCTGGGACAGGTTCAAAGAAGCCACCGTCGTGTCTGAGGCCGACAAGCTTCGCTCAGCCCTTACCTGCAGCCCCCACCCCTGGATCCTCAACCGGTGGGTTACGGGCTCCTGGGCGGGCACCGCGGGGGCTCTGCCCTTGCCGGCCCTCACCCACGGACATCGCCCTTCCGTCCCAGGTACCTGCAGTACACCCTGGACCCCACCAAGATCCGCAGGCAGGATGCCACCTCCACCATCAACAGCATCGCCAGCAATGTGGTGGGGCAGCCCCTGGCCTGGGACTTCATCCGCAGCAACTGGAGGACACTCTTCAGCCAGTGAGCCGGGCACAGGGCTGGGGGGGTCCGGGGTTGTGGGACCGGGACAGCACCCGCCACCCTGCTGGGGATCGGCGCTGCCTGCAGCCCCTGCCTCTGACAGCCCTCTGCTTGCCCAGGTATGGAGGCGGCTCCTTCTCCTTCTCCCGGCTGATCACGGCAGTGACCCAGAGGTTTTCCTCCACATTTGAGCTGCAGCAGGTGAGGCTGGACCCTGGCAGGGACCCTGGGACTGGGCAGGGGGACCCGCACCCGAGCAGGAGGCAGGGCACAGCTCTGCACTGCCAGCGCTTCGTAACCTGCCCTGACCTGCGTGGGGGGGTCCCGTTTCTGCCCCTGCCATGGGCTGCAGAGGTGCTGCTGAGAGGGTGCTGGGTGCTGCCACGTGGTGCTGGGCTGCCGGGGTGCTGCTGGGGTGCCCTGTGCCAGCTCCAGCTCCTCTTGTCCGTGGCAGCTGGAGCAGTTCAAGGCAGACAACCAGGACATCGGGTTTGGGTCGGGCACACGGGCGCTGGAGCAGGCGCTGGAGAGGACCCGAGCCAACATCAACTGGGTCAACGAGAACCGGCAGGTGGTGCTCAGGTGGTTCGAAGGGGAGACCGGCTCCAGCTAACGGTGGAGCCGCTGACGGCCACCTCCCGGCTGTCGCGGGATGCGCTGAGGGGCACAGACCACGGACCCACAGCCCCACCGCACCCTCGCCCCTGCCCGCCTCCACTCACTCCATCCTCTCCGTCCCCTAGCCCCAAAATGCTCCCCGCCGGCTGATGCAGCCGGGGTCTTCACTGCCCGTGAGGGGAAGGGGCTGCTGCCCACGGGCACGGCCTCGCGCCTGTATGATGGGCACTGGCGGGGGGATATGAGGGGGTCTTCGGGCTGCCCTGCTGCTGCAAGGCCCGGGGGGCTGTAAATAAATCCTTGCCCGCCGGCTTTTACCAGCCCCCTGCGTTCTGGGGTGAAGCCAGGAAGTGACTGGGACCCCGCGGAGGGTACAGGGTGGGGGCAGGGACGGCTGAGCCCGCCCCCCCGGACGTTTAGGAACCTGGTGCTAAGTGGCTCAGGGGGCTTTGCCGACGCCAGCTCCCCCCCCGGCCCCTCCGTCTGACGGCTGTGTGCGAGCTCTCCCGCTGGGCACCAGCCCGGCATGGGGGGTCTGTGCCCCCTCGCCCGGCCATGAGGCCCTCCGTGTGGTTCCCGCTGTGGGGCAGACGCCGTGGGATCGGGGCGGGGAGGGGGTGCCAGCGCTGTCCCCCAGGGACCACCCCAAGCGGACACGGCAGAAGGGACATGCCCTTCCAGGGATCAGCGGGGCTGGGGAGGCCCCCGATGGTGGGTGTGCTCGCTCTGGGACACCCCAGGGCTGTGCGGTGGGCTGGGCTGGGAGGGGGCACTGAGAACTGTGTGTGTGGGGAGCCCCATAGCCCAGCCCTGGGGTGCAGCGAGGAGCCTCCCGCAGTGACCAGCCCTGTTTCCAGGGATGCACCGCAGCTTTAACTGGGATCTGGCGAGTGGGATCAGAACAGCCTCCCCCACCCAGTGCCGCGCAGGGGTGTAGCTGGGCAGGACGGGGGCTGCACGGGGGGGTTGCCGAGCTGAGTGGGAAGAGCTGTGTTGGAGAAGTGGCCGTGGGAGAGCACTGTGCCCCCACAATGCACCCCAAGCCCCCACCCTGTGCCCCACACCTTGCTCCCCCGGCTGGGCTGGGGTTCTGGCTCAGCCCGCACCACGATGTGTCCCCCCATCCCGTACAAATACCCTGGTCAAGGGTGAAGGAGATTTGGGGGTGCAGCCCTCCGCCCCATGCTATCCATCACGGCCCAGAGGAGCCCGGGAGATAGAGGGGTGGTGGTAGTGAGGAGGGGGCTGTGGGTAGTTGCTGGTGCGCAGGCGGCCGGGAGAGGTGCGTGGGGGTCCTGGGTGTGTGCGGGGAGGGTTGTGTCCGTCAGTCCTGACCTCGGGGGGCTCTAAGGGGGCTGCGGGCTCCAAGCAGCAGAAGGATTTCGTGGTGTCCGTGGTGTCTCTCCGGGGGGGTCCTGGCTCCGAGGCTGCCCAGCGGAGATGACCACGACGCTGCGATGGAGACAGGGGCCCCGTGCAGCTCCGCGGGGGTCCCCATGGCAGGGATGTAGGGGGGCGATCCCCAGGCCTCCAGCAGCCCCACGTCGGCAACACCGAGCGCCTCGGGGAGGGTCCCCGATGTACGAACGCGGCGGGGAGACCCCCACGGCCCCGGCCTCGCGCCAGGAGCCCCCGCCCCGCGCAGCTCCGGAGGGATCCCCGCCGCGGCCGGCGACGCCCAGCCCGCGCTGCCCAGGGGCGAAGCGGCCGGCGCGGGGTGCGAGCGGGGTTCCGCGGGCTGGCAGCAGCCCGGGGCCCCCGGGCAGAGCGGGCAGCGCCGGGGGGGTGCCCCGTCGGCCAGCCCCAGCAGGGCCGACAGGTGGGCGATGTAGCGGGTGGCCAGGCGCAGGGTCTCGACCTTGGTCAGGCTCTGCCCGGCGGGGGCCAGCGCCGGGGGCAGGTAGTGCCGCAGCCGCAGCAGCGCCTGTGCCAGCCGCCGCATCCGCAGCTTCTCCCGCTCGCTGGCGCTTTGCCGGGGGCCCCCCGCGCCCCGCACCGCCTTCATGCCCCCGGCAGCGCCGCCCCGCATCATCCCCGCCGGTCGCCGGCCCCGCCGATGGTACGGCCGGGTGCCGTGTGGGGGCTCTGGCGAAGGGATCGGGGCGGCGACACCGGGGAGTCTCTTGGCCCAGCCCCGGAGGGCGGCGCTGAGCGTCACGGGCTGCAGAGCCCGGGGGTGAAGCGGGGCTGGCGGTCCGGCCGTGGCTGCGCGTTCTCCCCGCTGCCCGCGTCTGGGGGTGCCCGCGTATCCCCGCCTTTATGTGGGGCCGCGGTGGCCGGCGCCGCCTCTGTGCCTGCCCGGAGGTGTCAGAAGCTGCAGAGCCGGGCCGGGGCCGGCGGGAGCCTGGGAATGCCGGGCCCATTTGCAGAGGTGTCGGTTCTGACTCCTCCGGCCCTTAATTGGCGCTGCCCGGCGCTGGGAAGTGTGCGGGGACCAATTCACACGGCCGTGAGAGATGCCGACTCACCAGCCAGCCCTGCCCGGGCCCGCATCGCCCCACACGGTTCTGCTGGCCAGTGGGGACTTGACCTTCCAGTGCCGGCACCCTGAGCCACCCTCCTGGCACCCCTGCAGGTGCCCACACCTGCCCTGCCCTCTGCCACCCCTCAGCCCTACAGTACTGATTTGCTCCTGCGACGGGCAGGGGGATACAGGGATGCTGGTGGTGGGACCGGTGTGCTCCCTTGCTGGGGGACACCCCTGCACCCGGCAATGCTCGTGCCCGTTTCTTAATGCTGCACGTTGCAGCCCCGGCTCCCCCAGTGATGCACTGTGCCCAGTCTGTGCCCCCTGGCACGGAGATGGGGCCCGGGCTGGCAACCCTGGCAGGTGCTGCAGCAGGGGCAGGGAGTCCAAAGTGGTGGTGGGGGGTTGCTGCTTTGGGGGATTTGGGTCCCAGCTGGGCGCCCACTGCCTGGGGAGGGCTTTCAGCTGGCAGCACCATGCAGCCCAGGTCCATCTCAGTGCCTTTGCCATGGCCATGTGCCCACACTCCATCAGCATGGGCTGGAGGGACGCGGGAGTACCTGTCCCGCCCGAGGGGTGAGGGGCTGTGTCAGTCCCTTGGGGAGCTCTGACCCCACGGCCAGTGCTGCCAGGGTCCAGCCACACTCCAGCACTTGTCTAAACACGAAGGGAGGTGGGAAGCAGCTGCCCAGCGGGACACAGAACTCATTACCCGGGAGCTCATCAGCTAATGAGACCCAGGAGGGGGTCTGGGAACGGGAGGGGGGACGGGGGGAGCAGGGCCAGGCCACTGCTGGGGAGTGTATGGGGAGGGGGCTGTCTCAGACTGTGCCAGCACCCCACAGAACACCCTGCTGCACTCCCGGGGCCGGGCTGGACCCCACCACAGCCCCAGGGAAGGGCTTGGGGTGGCATCAGAGACACGCGAAGGGTCCAGGTGGGCACTGGCCACCCTCAGATGGGGCAGCGGCACCCCACCTGGTCCAGTGAGAAGGCAGAGGAGTTTCGCGGTGACCCAGGATGACGTTTCTGTGCCATATCTGTGGGGGGCGGGCGGCCAATTCGGGTGCCAAGTCCCACATGGTGCCTGGCAGTGGGTGAGGGATTATGACTTGGGTGGGGGCGAGCAGTGCCTGGGATTTGTCCCGTCACTGCTGTGTCATAGGAGCACCCCGGAAAACTGAGCAAGCCTTGTGTGACATCTGGCAAACGCCAGCCCGTGAGCAGCTCTGTCCTGGGGAGCAGCCGGCCTGGCCCTGTGCCCCACTGCTGGCACCATGCCCTGGGCTTGGATCCCCGGCCCACAGGTTGCCCCGTGTCCCATAGCCGGCTCTGTGCCCCCTGTCCAGCTCTATAGCAGATACCTGGCGTTGGAGGGGTCTGTGCACCCCTTGTATGGGGGTCCCGGCCCACCACTTTGCCCGGGGGGGCGGGCCGGTGTTGGGAGGACTCGGCCCCCCCGCCTGCTCCCTGATGACTTTTCCTTNGGGGGCCCCTCCCAGCTCCGCCCCGACGGGGGGGGGTCTCCGCCCCGGGGCCGCTCCCCGGCAGCAGCCGCCGGTAGCGGGGCCGGGCAGGCGCGATGGGGCAGCGCGTGAATCGCCATTAGCGGGGTCTGCGGGGGGCGGGCGGGGCCGGGACCTCCTCGGGCACCGGAGACGCTGCGAGGTGGGGACGTGGGCACCCGGAGCTGGCACCGAGCTCGCACCCCACTGCGGCCTCACAGCGGAGCCAACTGCAGATCCTACAGCTAAGCCCTGTGCAGCCCCCACAACACAGCCCTCTGCAGCCCCACAGCAGCCCCGAAGCAGCCCCACAGCAGAAGTCATTGCACACCCCACAGCAGCTCCCGAAGCAGCTACAAAGCTGCCCCAAAGCAGAAGCCATTACAGACCCCACAGCCGACCCCACAGCAGCCCCAGTACAGCCTCGCCGTGGCTCGGGCCCCACTCAGGACGGGGTAGGAGGCTGATGGGGAGCATACTCACACCGCCGGGGTAAAATTCGTCACCCGCGTGTTCAAAGCCGCTGCCCTCTCGACCCCCCCACCCCGGCCTTTGAAGTGCTGCCGGTGCCGGCCACGAAGGTGCCAACTTCACACCTCTGGCCCCGCATAAAGCCGGGCGGCCGGGGGGCTACGGCACACGGTCCCTCAGCCATGGCCCGCTCGGCAGCCCCCGGCCTCCCGCTCGCTGCCGCGGATCCGCTGCATGACTGGGGCTGCCGCGGAGCCCCCGACCCCGAGGGCTACTGCAGCAGCTCGCCCGCTCCCTCGCCCGACTCCTGTGGCCTCTCCTCGCCCGCCTCCGCCAGGGCTGCCGGCCGGGGCCCCGCAGCCCTCCGCTCGCGGGGCGGCGCTGCCGGGGGCAGGAAGGCGGTGCGGGGCGCGGGGGGCCCCCGGCAAAGCGCCAGCGAGCGGGAGAAGCTGCGGATGCGGCGGCTGGCACAGGCGCTGCTGCGGCTGCGGCACTACCTGCCCCCGGCGCTGGCCCCCGCCGGGCAGAGCCTGACCAAGGTCGAGACCCTGCGCCTGGCCACCCGCTACATCGCCCACCTGTCGGCCCTGCTGGGGCTGGCCGACGGGGCACCCCCCCGGCGCTGCCCGCTCTGCCCGGGGGCCCCGGGCTGCTGCCAGCCCGCGGAACCCCGCTCGCACCCCGCGCCGGCCGCTTCGCCCCTGGGCAGCGCGGGCTGGGCGTCGCCGGCCGCGGCGGGGATCCCTCCGGAGCTGCGCGGGGCGGGGGCTCCTGGCGCGAGGCCGGGGCCGTGGGGGTCTCCCCGCCGCGTTCGTACATCGGGGACCCTCCCCGAGGCGCTCGGTGTTGCCGACGTGGGGCTGCTGGAGGCCTGGGGATCGCCCCCCTACATCCCTGCCATGGGGACCCCCGCGGAGCTGCACGGGGCCCCTGTCTCCATCGCAGCGTCGTGGTCATCTCCGCTGGGCAGCCTCGGAGCCGGGACCCCCCCGGAGCTGCACGGGGCTGTCACCTGCAACGCATCGTCCTGGCTGTCCCCTCTGCACTGCGCAGAACCAGGGACCCCCCCGGACTTCCCCAGTGACCCCCTCCTGGACGCGGGGCTGGTGCTGCCGGAGTTTTTGGATGCGGGGACAGTGACACAGGTAGGTGCGCTGGGAGGGATGGGGGGCTGGCCTGGGACAGGGACTGAGGTGACCCTGGGGACTCCAGCACCGGGCTGGCATAAGGCCGCGATTAGGGGGAGCCCAGCACAGGATGGGGCTGCATCCCACCCGTGCACTCGGAGCCCCTTTGTTGTGGGGCTGTGTGTGGACTGATTTTAGGGCAAATCAAGCCCTGTGTGGGGTTGGGATTGCGGCCGTGTGTCCCCAGATCCCTCAGACTACTCTGACCATCCCTGGCGCCACCCTCTCTGCATCATTTGGGGTCCCATCAACTGGACAGACCTGAGGCCGGGACTGTCCCTGACTGGGCTGGTGCCTCCAACCCCCATCCCTGCATCCCCTGAGACCCCCCGCTCTGGCCACTGACCATCTCACCCCTTCTCTGCTCCTCCAGGACCTCTCTGCAGACCTACTCTCTCTGCTGGAAGCTCTGCTCCCACCACAGCCCCATGAGTGACCCGGACAAGCTCCCCACTCCTCGGTACCATGGACTCATAATGTTCCATCCAGAGCAGCTCAGGGGGACACGCGTCTCCCCCTTGGACATTGGGTGTGGGGGGGATGAGCTGCCTCTGGTGCGCAGCCAGAGCAGGGCTGGATGCGCCGGACGTCGCCCACTGTACATAAATAAACCCTCGTGCCCCTCTGCCTGGCGCTGCGTGGCTCCTCGGGATGGGGTGCAGCATGCCCAGGCCACCGTGTCACCTCTGGCAGTGGGTTTGGGGCTGCGAGAGCATGGCCAAACTGGTGAAACTGGTGAAAACCCCACTCGACAGCAGGGCAGGCCGTGGGCATCTTCCCACCAGGGGTGTGCAGGGGGTCTGGCATAGACCCAGTGCCCCCTTGCTGGGCTGTGGCACTGGGAGTGGTGGCACAGGGCATCTGGGTGAGGACAGCCCCACTCTCACGCCAGAGAGGGCTAAGGGGTCACCAGAACCCTCTGGATCCGGCCCTGGGGCTTGGTGCCAGCTGGGCACTTGCCTGCCCGACCCCCACGCCGGGTCCTGGAGACCGCCCCCCAACCCAGGGAGGGGTTAAATGTTGGGGTTTGAGGTCTGGTAGTCGGGGATGGGTCGGCTGCGGGGGCTCCAGCGCCCTCGGTGGCTGCCTGTGGGGTGGGGGCGCCCACGGGCGGCCGGGTCCGGGGGGTCCATTAGCAGGAGCGAGGTGGGGCTGACGGGCGGGTGCTAATGAGGCTGGGGGGCGGCTCTGCCCCCGGCTCCGGCAGGGGGTCCGCAGGGCTGGCAGCGCCGCTGCGCTCGGCAGCCACTCGCTAACGACGTTAATTCCCCCTGCCCGGGCGGGGAGCAGCCTTTGAGATGCAAAGCGGCGACACCCTCGCCACCTCCCACCCGCGGCTGCATCTCCCAGCCCCGCTCTCTGCTCAGGGGGCCGTCGGAGCCTGGGCTGCACCCACCGGGACGGGCCATGCCCGGCTCGGGGGGGACCTGCTCTGCCCAGCGCCTTGCTCAGCTCTGGGTCTTCTGCCCCGGGCACCCGCTGCCCCACCAGCCCTGCACCGGAGGTGCCCAGGGCCGTGGGTGCGGTGGGATTTGGGGTGAGCTGGAGCTGCCCTCCTGAGGGGGTGTTCTCAGGGACTCGCTGTGGGGGCAGAGCTGCCTGTGCCTGTGTGTGAGCACCGAGGGGAACCTGTCTGCCAGCCAGTGCCCGCTCACATGTCCCCGTGGGCGCCGTGGGGTGAAGGACAAAGCCATTCCGAGCGCACTGGCTACGTCAAGGAGCAACTGGAGCCACCAAGGGCACTCACCCACCCACCCTCCTGCCTGCCCAGCACGGCCCAGCAGCAGGCACGGAGGTGGGTGCTGGTGCCAGGGTACTTGCCCTGCTCCCCCTTTCCCCAGTGTGCGGTGGATGCTGCAGCCCTCAGTGCGGTGACCCAGCCGCGTGAGACATGGCCCAGCTGGGTGCTGGGCAGGACACCCTGGCTGCAGGTGAGGTGGGGGGTAAGTGGGGCACCTGGTCTCCACGGGGGCTTTGCCTTCGGGGTGGGATGGGCGGGTCTGTGACCCTGTGAAGGACCACGAGGGATGCTCTGGGATGAGGGGTAGGTGGGCTGGGGTAGGCAGTGGGTCGGGGTCAGCTAGGACCTGCTCAGTGCCGAGGACCCCCCCTAGCTGTGGGATGTTGGGGGGCTCTGTGAGAGCAGCTGGTGACACGGGGCAGGGCTTGTGGTGCGGGCACCCGGGCAAGGGGCAGGGCTCCAGGAGACAGAATGACACCTCTCCCACCCCACTAGAGCCCTCCCAACCCCAAACCCACCCCCCGGGGTGGCTGCTGTTCCCCGTCTGTCTGTCGCAGCAGGATGGGGCCACTTGGACGCAGACCCTGCCGCAGTAAACGCCAGCGTGGAGCTCCCCAGTGCCGGCCTGTCCCCTCCTGAGTGGGGCTGCGCCTGGAGTGCCCCGGTCGAGGGCACCGAGGAGGAGCCTCTGCGGCTGCCCACCTTCTCGCCTGCCGCCCAGGCCCGCGTGGCCGTCACCTTCGCCCTCTTCGCCCTCTCGGCTGGCTGCAACGTGGCCGTGCTGCGGGCAGCGGGGGCCCGGGGGGGCGGCCGGCGCTCCCACATCCGCCTGCTCCTGCAGCACCTGGCCGCCGCCGACCTGCTGGTGACGGTGCTGGTGATGCCGCTGGACGCTGCCTGGAACATCACGGTGCAGTGGCGGGCGGGAGAGCTGGCCTGCCGCCTCCTCATGTACCTGCGGCTCCTGGCCATGTACGCCTCCGCCTTCGTCACCGTCGTCATCAGCCTGGACCGTCAGGACGCCATCCTGCGCCCACTGGCCATCGCCCACGCCCGCCGCAGGAATGGCCTCATGCTCCGCGGCGCGTGGATCCTCAGCGCAGGGCTCTCGCTGCCGCAGGTACCCGCACCCGCGGCTCCTCTCCAGCCTCGAGCCCCACGGCGATGCCAGCCGGGGTCGTGCCCAGGGCTGGCGGTGCCAAGGGACGGTGACGGAGAGGGACTGCGGGAGCTGGGTGGCAAAGGCCGGGCTGCGTCAGCGTGTCCCAGCCTGCCAGCTTTGCCCCAGTCCCCACCGCGTGCCCGGGACCGGGGAGCGGAGCTGGCATGGGAGTAGCCGCGGGTCCCCCTGCCCTGGGCAGGGTCTAACACTGGGGCTCTCCGTGCCGGCTTTTGAGGGGCACAGAGCCCCCGTCACCCCACCTCCCCGGGACAGGGGCCACCATCCCCGCTCTGCTCTGCCCCCAGCTCTTCCTGTTCCGCACGGTCACCCTGCGCCCACCGCACAACTTCACCCAGTGCACGACGCGGGGCAGCTTCGCCCAGCCCTGGCACGAGACCCTCTACAACATGGTGGGCTTCTGTGGGCTCTTCCTGCTGCCGCTGCTCGTCATGGTCTGCTGCTACAGCCGCATCCTGCTGCGCATCTCCCGCCGCGTCGGCTCCGGCCTCTGTGAGCGGCCCCTCCGCCCCGGGACAAGGGGAGCGGGGAGGGCGGCTGCGCGGGGACCCCCTCTCGGGGGCGCGGGCCCCCCGCGGCTCACGGGCACGTTTCCCCCACGCCAGCCCCGTCGCGCGCTGCGTCGCTGCGCTGCTCGAGGAACGTGATCCCGCGGGCCCGCCTGCGCACGCTGAGGATGAGCCTGGTCATCGTCTCCTCCTTCGTCCTCTGCTGGACCCCCTACTACCTGCTGGGGCTCTGGCACTGGTTCTGCCCGCACGCCGTGGAGAAGAGGGTCTCGCCGGCCCTTGCCCACGGCCTCTTCGTCTTCGGCCTCTTCAACGCCTGCGTGGACCCCATCGCGTACGGGCTCTTCACCATCCCCTGCCCGAGGGGCTGGGGCTGCCCCTGTGGGCGCCACCCCGAGCCCCAGCTGCCATCCCCAGCCACGGGCTCCTTCCGCTGCTCAGCCTCCTCTCTGCCACCCGGACGGGGGGGCCCGGGGCAGCTGGTGCCCCCCAGCGCCAGCTCCTGCCAGAGCAGCTCCCTGTGAGACAGGCGCTGCCCCGCGGGGACACCCCGGGGTGCTCGGCGGGGCAGGAGGGGCCTGGGCACAGGACAACAGGGCAGGACCAGCCTGGCAGGGTCGGGGCCGCTGCCGCTCCCTCCCCAATCCCCCAGTGCCTGTGGGGCGGTGGGGCGGGCGCCCGCTCGGTGCCTGCCAAGCCCTGCACAGCAATAAAGTGCCCACAGCCTCCTCTCGTCCTGCCTGTGTCCCTAGCCCCGCGCCAGGCCGGGGTGCCCAGAGCCGGCGCTGCAGGCATTGGGCTGGGCACATCCCCGGCCCTAGTCCCGGCCACTCCCGCCTCATCGTTGGCCGTGGCTGGTGCTGCCCACCCTGCAGGGGCTCTCTGCCTGCAGTGGGCTCAGGGCTGGTGCCCGCTGGTGGCACCATGCTGGCAGCACCATGCTGGCAGCAGCCACAGGATGCCCGCAGCAGCCCCCGGCACCCACCGTTGGCTCCTCTCCGAGCGGGAGCTCTCGGCTCCTGCCGAAGGTCGTTGCCAGGCGTCAGGGCCCCACTGCTGCCGGCCGTGGCCCCAAGGCCAGCGCTGCCACAGGAGCTGGTGGGACTGGGAGAGGCTGGGCAGGTGGGCAGGAAGCTGCTGCCCTGGGCCTTGAGCAGGGCTGTGGGTGCCCCAGAGCAGTGGGGCTGAGTCCTCTATGCGGCACCGGGACAATGTCAGAGGTGAGGGATGGCTCTTGGGGATGGCCCTGGCACCTGCCCAGCCTTGGGGAAGGGTTCTGGGTGAACTAGGGACTGTTGGAGCCAGGACCAAAGCAAGATGCCAGACCCATGCCCACACCCTGAAGGGCATGAGGTGGGCACGAGGAGGGCTGCCCCCATTGCTGGGGGCTCTGCTGTGGGCTCCTGTGTGTGCCCGGGCTGCAGGCACTCGCTGCACCAAAATGTCTCCCCGGCGGGGCTGAGCCTGTGCTCGAGTGCCCGGTGCGGCAGGGCCGGGAGCTCGGCCGAGGCTGTGCCTGGCTGCCCGTGCCAGCAGTGGTGCCCAAGAACGGCAGTGTCAGCCACGGTTGCGGGGGGGTTTATTACCAAGGGGCAAAGTAAGATGCCAGTGGTGCTGCTCCAGCTCCGGAGGGGTGATCCTGAGCCTTGGGCTGGCACAACGGTGTCCCCAGGGCTCTAGGGGAGGGGTCTCTGCTCTGTCGGGCCCCAGGGAATGGGGTGCCAGGGGCACAGGAGGTCCCTGCTGCTGAGGCCGGGACGGGGTTGCCTGGCACAGGTGGGACAGCGCTAAGCCAGACTCACAGGGCACCCAGCGCCAGGTGTGCGCCGGTGTAGGACCCCACCTCGTGTGCTGGGAGCCCCTCAGCTGTGGGGCTGGGGTCTGCACAGCCTGGAAACCACAAGCCCTCTGCAGAGCCCCCTGCCCCGCCAGTGCGGAGCCCACAGCTCAGGTGATGCTGCTGCTGCAGCGGCCCTGCCCTGGTGCCCTGCTTCTGGGGGGCAGCGTGGAGTCTCAAGACCCAGGGAACACGGTGCCTGCTCCAGGGAGCAAAGGGGAGCAGAGCTCGGCCCTCTGCCAGGAGCTCCCAGCGGTGGGCTCTGGGGGGCTGGCAGTGCCCCGTGCCCTCCCCGGCCCGGGCAGAGCTCCCTGTGCTGCCACGGGTGTGTGGGCGCTGCACGGCCTCGCCGGACACCCCTGCTTGGACACCAGGATCCAGGGGGTGACCTGGCAGGGGTGAGGGATTCAGAGCGCCAGTGCCAACCTCCAGAGGGGCATCCAGTGGCCGGGCGAGGCGGCGGCGCCGCAGGGCAGGCGGGAGGTGATGCTGGGGACGGCCCCCGCTCAGGGAGCCGCTTTCCACCCTCTCTGCAGCATCGCAGGGTCCCCTGCTGCCCCCCGCCCCCTCCCCAGGGCCAGGCAACGGGGACGACGCGTGGCCCAAGAGGACTCTGCCCGCCCAGCTCCCCCACAGCCCGGGCACAGGTCTAGGTGCCGGCCCGGCTGCTGCCAGGTCTCTTCTCGGTGAAGAAGCTCTTGAGTAGCACCACCTGCCCGACGCTGACCACAAAGAGGATGACGGTCTCCCCGACTGACCAGAGGGAGACGCGGCTGTGGAGGTCCTCGGCCCGGCTCCGGTCCTGCGCCTCCCGCAGCCGGTAGTGGGTCTGGGAGTCGATCACCGCGTTCAGCGCCTCGTGGATGGTGACGCAGGCAGACTCCATCTGGGGACGGGCACGGGGCAGGCTCAGAGCCAGGGCTGCCCCGGCAGCCCTTGGCGAGGGACAGGGCGGTTGGCCGGCGGTTGGCACTTCTGCATTTGGCAGAGGGGAAGCGCGACGGGCGCTCAACGGTCCCGAGGGGCCCCCCGGGGTGCGGCCGCGCGCGAGGGGCACCCACCTGCGTGAGGGCGGTGACGCGGTTGCTCATGTCGGGCAGGATGGGCGGCTCATCGCCCACCTGGAAGTCGAAGTAGACGGTTTTGTGGGAGAAGGTGGAGAACTCATTGCTGAAGCAAAAGGTGTAGGCGCCCTGGAGCTCGGCGCGGTGCACGAAGCTGTCGTACTGCTTCTTGGCCTCCTTGTAGAGCGTCCTGCCCGCAGGGTCCTCCACGTAGCAGTCGACGTCGTAGTGTCCCCCGGAGATCACCTGTGCCATGGCACGCGGTGCCAACCGCCAAGCCCCAGGGCGAGGGCCTCCCGCGCCGAGGCAGCGGCTGTGCCCGGCCCCACACCTGTGCCCACACCTCGGCAAGTGGGCACTGTGCCCATGGGCTGGCACCGCAGGACGGGGGCCCGGGCTGGGGGGAGCTGTGCCCCACGGTGCCAGCATCTCGGGGGTGGGGTGCCCGGAGCTCAAGCAGGGTGCCTGGGCAGGGGGACAGTCCTGGGCAGGGGCTACTGTGGGCACATCCCAGCATCGGCTCCGGGGTGCCAGTGGAGTGCACGGGGGGAGCAGTGGCAGCCCTGCCTGGGGTCTGTGGGGCACAGCAATGCACAGGCATGGGGCCGGGGTTGCGGGTGGATGTCCGGGCAGGGGGTTCGGGGCTGCGGGCAGGGCAGTACCTGGTAGTCCAGCGTGAACTTGAGGCCGCGCTCCAGCTCCTGGTGGAAGCACTGCCGGGCGCTGTCGGGCAGCTCGAAGGTCAGCTCGGTGCCCCCCGCCCGCAGCCCCCACAGCAGCCCCCACAGCAGCACCCTCAGCTGGACCCCGCTCCGCACACCGCGCCCCATCCCGCTCCGCAGCGGCGGCCCCAACGCCGTCCCCGTCCCCGCCCCGAGCCCGCCCCGTCTGACGTGGCGGCCGGCACGGGCAGCGCTTCCGCCGGGGCGGCCCCGGGCGCCGCCGGGACCCGGGAGCAACTCGGTCCGGAAGGAGAGACTTCACCGGGACGTGGGAAGCGCCCCAGAGCCCTGAACCCCCCAGGATGCGGTAAACTCCGAGATAAGGGACCCCCCCTACCCCGGATGCGGGAACCCTGTGGGACGCAGGAGCACCCCGGGACCCGATGAACCCCGCGATGTGGGAACCTCCGGGCTGCGAGAGCCCCCCAGGACCTTGTACCGACCCCGCGATGCGGGAACCCCGGTGGGATGCAGGAGCACCCCGGCACCTGATGCCCCCTGCGATGTGGGAATCTCCGAGGCTGCGGGACCGCCCTGGGATGCAGGGAACCCCCTGGGGCCAGGCATACTCCCGGATCGGGAACACCCCGGGATGTCAGACCCTCCCCGGGACGCTGGAACCCTTTGGATGTGGAAACTTCCCGGGAGTCAGGAACTCCCTGGGGCCGGGCACCCCCAGCCCCGCAGCGCTGACCCCACTGTATAAAATGGTCTCTATGAAAGCTCCATCGTGTCGCCCGGCCCCAGCACCACCAGGGCAGCAAAACCCCCGATGAGAGGAGATGGGGTGCAAGGGGTGCAGGGTCTCTGTCCTCCCGGCCGGGTCTGTGCCAGCCAAAGGTGCCCGACAGCTCAAAGTTAAACAGGAGCCACGAGCCCCCAGCGAGAGGCAGGGAACGGGTGAGCTGCGGGGTTTGCGGTTCCACTGCCACACGGGACCCAGGGCGCCAGCTGCGGGGCACCGGCTGCAGGGCAGATGGCACCTGAAGCTGCTCCAGGCAGCAGAAAGCTTAAGGCTGTGAGAAGAGGACCCCCCCATTTTGCCCAAAGCTGCCCATTTAAACCTTAAAGGCAGTTGCCGAGAGCCACAGTGCCACGGGTGCTGGCACACACAGAGCCTGTGCCTGGGCTCTGGGCAGCGGGACACCACGGAATAAACCCTCGGGAGTTTCTTAATCGCCATGAACCCGCAACCTTCGGTGCCAGCTGCAGGTCCCAAAGGTGCGGGCCTGTGGCTCTGCCCTCCTGGCAGCCGGCTCCATGCCCTGGGTTTGGCTGATGCTGCAGCACAGGCAGCCTGCGGTGCCCGCTGTGTACAGGGGGCAGCAGAGCAGAGGGTCCTGGCTGCTGTGCTGAGCCCTCGATGCCCCCCATCCTGGGCAGCCTCTTCCCGTGGAGCTGCACCGAGGGGTTCAGCGCTTGGCATCGCCCCCAGACCTCCAGCAGCAGACCCCAGCCCCACAGAGGCTTTGCAGCAGTAACGGCACCAGCCGGGTGCCTGGAAATGCCAGCCGTGGGGAACGGTCGGCCTCTCTCACTGTGACCCCCTTCAGCTGCCCCCTCCCTGCCCTGCAGGGGCTTCACAAACGCCTGGTGGGTCCCAGGGGGAAGGGGAAGTGGGTGGCAAAGGAGCGAGCTGGGAGCAGGAGCCCGGTGGTCTCCCACGGTCTGGGACCCATCTCCCTTTCGGAGAGCAGAGGGCCCCAGGGAGACTGCAGCTGGGTGCCCAGCATCTCCTTTCGGCTCTGCCAGGCGGGAGCAGGACCCTCCTGGGGCAGCCCCTGGGCACAGGTCTGACCCCGCTGGGGCTGGCAACTGCCCTGTGTGGGACCATCTCGGTTCTGCGGGGCCAGCAAACGGCAAGCATGGCTACTGGGCTACTGTTTCCTCGAAATCAGAGAGCAGCCGCATCTGCTCTGCCTGCATGGAGTGTCTGCGGAGCAGCTTCCGCTTGGCCCGCGGGTCGCCCCGTCTGGGTGAGCCAGGAGCGACGGGCACCAGGGCCTTCGCGCCCACGGCCAGCGGGGACGGGGACTTGCCGCTGGAGCCAATGTCGGGGATGGGGGGGTTGGGGTTCACGTTCAGCGGGGGCAAGTATCCCGGCCTCATGTGGGAGATGTGGTCCAGCAGGAAGGTCCCGGACCCCCGACGCTCCAGCAGGCCGTGAGGGTGGTGCTGGGCGGTGCCAGGCGAAGGGATGGTGATGCCATCCAGGGCCTCCCGTGAGCCACCCAGCAAGGCCAGGTGGGACCCACTGAGCTTCCTGCGCTCCGGCGGCACCTTGCCGGGCTCGGGCAGCGGCAGGTCACTGTCGCAGTGCTCGGCACTCATCCTCCGCCAGCGCAGGCTGTCCGTGGCGGGGCTGGTGCCTCCGTCGGGCTCCTGGGGCACCGTGCTGTGCCGGGGCAGCCGCGGGGGGCCGGCCTGGCTCTTCTCGTAGGCGCCTTTCCTCGATGGCACCCTCAGAGCCTGCTCGTCCACCGGTGGGAAGAGAGGGGCGTCCTTGCTGCCGCGGGCCAGGGGACCCTTTCTGGAGAGCGAGAGGTCGCCCATGCCCACGAGGAGCTGCTCGTCCCCACAGCCCCACGTGTCTGCCAGGACCGAGGGTGCCACCAGACCCCAGGGCTCCGAGCGCAGCCGCTTCAGCTGGGGCAGCCGGGCTCTCCTGGCTCTGCGGCCTGGGGAGGGCGGCTCGGCGGCAGCTCTGGCACAGGGGCTGTCCGCGGGCTGTGGTGCCGAGGCGCCGCTCTCCTCCTCGCCGGGGGCAGGTGCTGCGACGGGAGGTTTCGGGTGGGTGCCAGGCGGTGCCACGGACCCCTCGGCGGGGACCCTCTCCTTGAACTCTAGCGAGGGGGCAACGTTCAGGTACTGCTTGGTGGCCTTGGCGCCTGACTTGTCCATGGTGATGATGATGACCTCCTTGCCCCGGGCCCTGCAGGCGTTCAGAAGGCGCTGCAGGACGTCCCTGTCGTCGGCGTTGATGGCATGGACCAGCGCGGAGGCCCCCGAGTGGTCCTCGAGGCTGGGGTCGGCACCGCTCTGCAGCAGCAGGGACACGACGTCCCCGCCGGCGCCGCGCAGGCAGGCGTGCATCAGCGCCGTCTTGCCGGACTTGTCCTGGATGTTGGGGTCGGCCCTGTTGTCCAGCAGGTACTTGACCATCCTGGCCTTGGTGATGCTCTGCTGGTCGACATGTGTGGTGATGCAGGCCACCATCAGGGCGGTCTCCCCTTTCTCGTTGCTCTCGTTGATGTATGCGCCCCCCTCCAGCAGCAGCCGGGTCAGCCGCAGCCGGCCCAGCCACACGGCCTTCAGCAGGGAGTTGCCCCCCAGCTCCAGCTCCGTCGCCACCTCCATGGTGCCCTGGGCCCAGGCGGCAGCTGCAGAGGGAACGGAGGAGCAGAGGTGAGGGTTGGCTCCTCAGCCCTGTCCTGGGGCTGGGGCTGGGGCTGGCACTGCTCTGCATCCTCCCCACACAGGAGCCCCCCAGAGCCACCTCCCTGCCCACCTGCAGGCTGCAGCCGCAGGGGTTTGCCCACAGCCCTGCATTGCCCTGACCGCCCCCACCTGTGTCCCCCACCCTCTGCCCCTGGGCTGGGGCTCCATTTAAACACCAGTCCAACACTCCCAATGCTTCTTTGAGCTGTGAAGGTGCCTGAAGCTCCATCCAGCCCTGTCCAGGCTTCCCTCAGCAGCACCTGGGACCTACCCCCTTGACTGGTGCCAGCAGGACCCATCACCCACTCAAACCTGCTGGTGGGGTCTTGTTCCCAGCCTGGCTGTGGGTGCCCTGCAGCTCCTCTCCTGCTGCTCAGCAGCTCTGCTCAGCTGGTGGGTCTGGGCTCATCTTGCCCTCCTCTGCTCTGGCTCTGCTCGCCCTGCCTGGAGGCAGCTGAGTGCCCCCAGACCCCCTGTCAGAGAGCTCCTGGTGCTGGTGTGGTTTCCACTGCGTCTTCTGGGGCCCTTGGGCTGTGCCGCTGCTGGGGACGGCGTGGGCATCTCCTGCAGCCTCGTGGGCTGGAGGCACCGTCTGGGCTCCCTCGCTGCCGAGGGAAGGCAGAGCTGCTGCAGCCCCTGGGCACTAGGTAAGGGGAGCTGGGGAGCAGCTCCCGCTCAGGGCAGTGGCTGCAGCAGGATGGGACCCTGGGGACCAGCCGGCATCATCGCTGCTGCTGCCCCGGCTGTGGGAAGCAGAGCAAGGTAAGGTTCCCATCCTGCGCCGGTGCCCAGAGGGCTCACGGCCCCACAGCCCTGAGACCCCGGGGGGCTCTGTGGGTGAGGCAGGGGTGGCACTCGAGGGACCAGCAGATGGCCAGTGCCACGGGAACGGCGCAGACCCTCGCCCAGCCCAGGGCCATGCCCACCCCGTTGCCCTTTGCTGCTTGCCCGGTCTCCTCTGGCCAAGTCCAGCCCGGGGCCCCACAGACCCCTCCCACCAGCCCATGCCTAGTGGCCCCGGCAGCTCCGGCACGCGCTGGCACCAGGGGTATCGCCTCCGGTCACCCCCTGTACAGGCAGGAGCGGGGTCCTGGTCCCCCCCAGAGCTCCTCAAGCTGCTCTCCCGAGGGCTGTCCGCGGGGTCCCTTCCCGCTGCCCGTCTCGGGGGTGGGAATGGGAACCCCGGGTAGAGACGCACCGACCCCTCCGCCGCGCCCGTTCCGCTACCTGGTCACTGCTGGCCGGAGCCCGCTGCGGGGCTACTCCGGTGCCCCGGCCCGCGTCGCCCCTTAAGTGCGGTCCGGGGGCTGCGTCACCAGCCGCTCCTGCCCGGTCTGGGGGGGCGGCGCGTCCGCCCCCAGGTGGGTGCTGGGAGCGGCGGGGTGGGGGGGCGAACGTGCGTGTGTGCGGGGGTGGGAGATGCGGGAGGCTCCGTGCCCACTTGTGCGGGGGTGGCTTGGGGGGGGCTGTCTTAGCACACGTCGGGGGGGGGGGCGGTTTGCGGGTGGGAGGCGGTGTGTCCACGCGTGTGCGAGGCATGATCCTGCCTGGGTGCTGTGCATGTGCCTCACCCGTGGGTGCGGTGGCTCCCCTCCCTTCCCTGTGTGTGCCCGTGGGTCCGTGTGGCCAGGCACAGGGGTGTGTGTGTTGGGCTGTGTTGGCAGTGCCCACTGTGGTGCCCATCACAGTGCCCAGGTGTCACTGCAAGAACCACCCCAGCAGCACATGGGCTCTGTACGTGGAGGGTTTCCACACCCAGTGGGACCCAGCCTGGAGCAGGGGGTTCTGCTGGAGGCCCCCGGGGGTCCTCCCCATTGTTAGTGACCCTGTGGTCTGTGGGCACGTCTGGGGAACTTGAGCGATGTCCCAGACCGGGGGGAAGGGTCACCCCCAACCCCAAGTGCTGCCCTCCAGGACCCAAAGCTCCCCCTGGGTGCTAGTGGGGATCACTGGTACCAGCAACATTCTGTGGTCCCTGCACAGACCTCCTGGAGCCTCACTGGGGCAGAACCCTCCCCCCCACTGACCCAGTCCCATCCCATTCTGTGGCTTCTGGGCGGATGGGTCCTACAGGAGCAGTCCCAGCAGAAACCAGTCCCTGTGTGGGGAAATGGCCATCAGTGCCCAGTGAAGGCTGTCGCCCCATCTCAGAGTCCAGCTGAGCAGCAGTGCCAGGAGCTCTGCCTGTCAGAGCCCTCCCTGGCACTGGGGTAACTGGGAGATGTGGTTGCAAAGACATGGCCTGAAATGGCAGCGTCTGGGCTGAGGGAGAGAGAAGAGATCCCTCGGGCGCTCATCACCGCCATCGTCAGTGGCAGGCGGCGGAGCAGCTCTCCCTGCATGGCAGAGCTTTTGGGAAACCCTTGTGGCAGCTGCTCGGGGAGCTCCAGTAGCCAGAGGTGTCGCAGTGGCTCTTGGGATGGGCCACAGAAAGCTTGCAGCTGCATTTTCAGGCGCCCACAGGGCGAGCACAGGCTGCCCGGGAGCGAGGTGGGCACCTCAGCATCCCCGCGTGATGTGGATGTGCCGGGTGAGGGGGCTTCGAGGAAAACCACCCACCTGGGAGCCCCACAGCACCTTCTCCAGGCTCCAGTTACCACCCCAGTCACTCTCTGCTCAACTCAGAGTGCTGGGGAGCACAGTGCCCATCTCGCTCTCCAGGAGTGACCGTCCCGGTGCCAGGCTCTGTCACTTGCTGCTGAGGTGGCTGTGGGGCTGCTCCTGGCTGGAGGGCAGAAGTGACCTCTGCTTGGGGGTGCTCAGTTCCAGCTTTGTTTTCCTGCTCCACCAGCCCAGCCTCATCAGCTGTCTGTGGGGCTGGAGGTGCTCTGGCTCCACTCCCAGCAGTGAGGGACAGGCAGTGCCAGCAACATGTCCCTGCACTGGCCCTGGCATGGGGGCACCCTAGGCCTGGGGTGGCTGTGGAGGGGTCTTGGCACTCGGGCAGAAGAAGCTCTTGCAGCCTTGTGCCAAGGGCTCCCCAGTTATCCTGGGGAGCAGGGACCTCTGAGGAGGGGGACAGGAGTGAAAACAGTCCCTGCCTGCTGGCCAGATCCTCACCTCCACCCCTGAACTGACTGTGCAGAGCCAACATGCTTCATCCTCCTCATCTTCCTCACTGGTGTCTGTGCCATCCCCGGGGGTGCCATGGCAACAGGGATGGCTGCGGCAGAGGAGCTGCAGCTCCGGTGTGAGGGCTCTGGGTCTGATCCTTGGTGCGGGAGCAGTGCCCTGGGCAGGCTGGGGGCTGCAGAGTGGGTGCACTCCCGCCAGTCTGGGGCAGGACTGGGATGGCAGCAGCTTTGTGGGTACCCAGGGTGCCACAGCTGTGACCCCAAAGAGAACAGCAGTGATGCCAAGTGGTCCATCGGGCTGCTCCAGCACAGTCTCCCTGCAGACAGGCTGTCGGGCGGCCCTTGGCTGCTCCTTACAGCTTCCTGGGGTTATAAGTGGTCTGGGCCAGCCCAGGGGCAGAGGGAGCTGCTCTCAGCTGCTCACTGGGACCAGAGAGAGCTGGTGTGGGGTCTGCAGGGGCTAGGGCTGTGGGTGCCAGCACAGGGGTGGCACAACTAAGGCTGCATGTGCTCGTGAGACTGCAGCAACCCATCCTCGGCTGCTCTGAGTCTGCTCTGCCTCCTGGCGAAGGGGCCTGTCCCCTGGCACCGCTGGCAGTGGGCAGCACGTGGGCACAGCCTGGGCTGCGCAGGGACCGTGTCCCCGGGGGCCATGGCGCTGGTTCTATTTTGGGAGCTCTGCAGAGCAGCTGCTGCTCATCCCTTGCGTGGGGATGGGGAGGTGGAGAGCCGGGCGCAGCCCTTCCTGCGGCTCATCCCCGTACAGGAGCTGTTTATAGCCCCCTGGCAGGGGCAGAGGTGACGGGGCAGCTCTCAGCACTGGAGGTTTGTCCCCACAGACCTGCGGGGTTGCTTCTGCCTGGGGCTTTGACCCTGCTCTGTCCTGCTGGAGAAATTAAAGGAGCAGCAGCTGTCCCCGGCGTGATGGAGCTTCATCAGCTGCTGGCGGGCCCTGCTAGTGACAGCCCTGGCTCCGACACCTGGTGCAGCCCTGCAGGGCTCTGCCAGGCTTTGCCGTGCTCCACATCCCCTCCTGTCCCCGGGCAGAGGGTCAGGGATGTTGCCCAGGCATGGCTGCACCTTGCCCAGGCAGGAGGGATGCAGCAGCTCGCCCTGGACCTGGGGGCATCTGGAGTGATGGAGCTGCTGGCTCTTGGCTCCCGTGACCTGTGGCATTGCTGTGCAGGGCAGGGGAGCTGGCAGAGCTCTGCAGGGCTGGAGGGGTGTCTGGGGGGACAGGCACCTCCCTCCTGCTCCAGCACAGACCTTCAGAAAGCTGCTGCCCCTTGGTTTGTGAGCTGGGTGCAGCCTGGCAGAGGGGCTGGATCCTGCGCGGGTGCTCGCTCATCTGCAGCTCTGACCAGCCCCTGGAGCCCTCCCCAACATTCCCCTTCTTGCTTTTACAGGCCCGAGTCCCTCCTGCTGGGGAGCCAGGAGCAGTGGGGCTGGCTGGTTGATGGGCTGCAGGGACTCTGACATGCTCCTGTCCCCCCCATCCACATCTCCCCATCTCTGCTGGACCCTTCCGTGTGCCCAGGTCAGGCTGGGTTACCTTCAGGGATGGGCTGTCCTTAGGGTTGGGGTACCTCTGGGGATGGGGTATTTCCAGGGATGGGGCATCTCTAGGAGTGGGGTGTCTCCGGGGATGGGGTGTCTGTGGGACCGCTCTGTCCTCCCCAGGGGTGGGTGAATTGCAGCCTCGGCGGGGCAGTGCCCAGAATAGCGGCTGCTGCCCGTCGCGGTGCTGGGGTGGGTGGCGGTGGCTGATGTGGTGCTTCCGAAAGCGCTTCCGAAAGCGGCTGCATCAGGAGTGGGTCTGAGGTCTCTATAGCAACCGCGGGGTAAAAATAGTGCCGGGGAGTTTGGGCGCTGTCAGGGAGGGCTCCTGGGGCGCTGGGTGTGGGGGGAGCCTCAGGTCACTGAGGGAGCTGCTGGGGGGCTTGGGAGGTGCCTCCTGCCCCACAGCACTGACCCCTGCCCAGCCCCACAGGCTCTAGTGGTGCTGGCTCCTGGCCGAAGGGGCAGCAAAGGGTGTTTGCAGATGAGGGGCTGCAGGTCAGCCCTGCCCAGGGTCTGGGTGCCAGCATTTGCTGCCCCACTGTGTGGGGGATGGAGCCTCCCAGAGCTCCAGCACCGGGCCCCAGTGGAGCCCCTGGAGATGGAGATTGCTGGGGTCTGAGGGACCTCAAGGGCAGGTAGCCCCTCTGATAGCCACTGACCCCATTCCCTGGCTACTGAGCCCGCAGGACCCGGCAGGATGGGGCTGAGCAGCTCCGGGGCTGCTGCTGTGCTGGGAGCAGGCTGGTGATTTGTGGGGATCAGGGCTGGGGAGCTCTGCAAGGATCAGTAAGTGAACCCCCGAGGGGCTTCCCCGGGGTGGCAGCGGGGGGAGCGCTCTGGGGACAGAGGCTGAAGCACCTCACCCGGAGCTTTGCCTGCCTGACCCTGCAGGGAAATGTGCCGTGGGGCTGGGGGCTCGCTGTGTGAGCTGCGGGGCGGCCGTGCCCGCGGGGCGCCTCTGCCGCACCTGCGGGGCTCTGTGCGGGTGAGAAGGGGAGCCGGGTGCGGGAGGGAGCCCCGCACATTGCCGGCAGCGCGACCTGCTCCCCTGCTGTGTGGGTGGCCGGATCCTGGCACCGCGGCGCCCCTGCTTAGGGCCCGCTGCGGGGCATCGCCTGAGTGCGTGCTAGCAGAGACGGCAACATCAAGGGCACCCATTGGTGACCCTGGGGGTGGCATTGCCCCGTGACACAGAGACGTCAGCTGCAGGGCCCAGCCCATGGTGGGCACAGCAGGGGCTGCCATGGGGTTTCTTGTGCGTCTCGTGGCTGCAGGGTGCCCCCAGCCTGGTGCGGCTGGTGCAGCCATCCTCCTCCTCCCCACTCAGGGATGATCCCAGCCCTCCCCACACCAGTGGGGTCTTTCCACGGAGGGGGAACCCCGTCCTCTGGGGTGGCTGAAGGGTGCTGGGAAGCCTGCAGTGACCCGCTGTGAGGCTCCAGGTGCAAACCCTCTCCCCACACCAGTGCCCGCAGGCACCATCAGCAGTGCCGGGGCAGCTGCCCACCATCCTGAGCTGTGTGGCCCCCACTTGTACCCCACAGCAAGAGGCAGGAGGACATCATAGGGCATCACACTGGCCCGGCGCTGGCTCTGCTGCGCCTGCAGCCAGCAGCACCTTCCCCGGTGCCCGGTGGGAGCAGCTGCAGAGTTCTGCCGAGCTGGCAGGGTGGCACCTGTGTGTTTCCCGTACTGTGCCAGGCCCCGGGCAGGCGCTGCGGGTGCTGTGCTGGAGGGCTGCGGCAATTCCAATATCCCTGTGCCGTGGAATTTCCGGAGCGGGCCGGGACTCTGCTCCGGCGTCCGCATGCAGGGCTCTCTCCCCGAGAGGAATTTCCTACGTGTGGGTTTAATATCGGGGCTACGTGCTCGGGGCGCCAAGCGCTGCTGGCTCAGCCGGCGCCCTCGCTCCCCGTGCCCCGACGCCTCCTGTTCGTGGCTCCCTGCAGCCAGGGCTGGGCTCGGAGCCACTGCGGGGAATTCGGCTGCCTCAGTGGTTTTGCAGCCGGTGCTAAGCCGCCCCTTCACGGCTCAGCGCCCCTTGGTTTGGAGAGGGATCAGCTGAGGTCCCAACCCCGCGCTGAACCCCTCATGCAGAAGTGCCGTGAGAATGTCGACGCCCGCCCAGGCCCCAACAGCTCCCGCATCTCCCCAAGGAGATCCCCACCCAGGCCTTGGCTGTGGGGTGCCCAGAGCGCCCCAGGTTTGCCCAGGGGACCAGTTTGTGGCAGGATGCTAAGGAGGAACCTCCCCTCCTCCCAGGTTCATTTCTGGGGCTCCCTGCTCCTCCCCACTGCCCTGGATGCTGGGAAGAGCCCTGCCCTGCTGGGGAGCTGGAGGGGCTGTTGGCAGAGCTGGATCAGCCAGCCCCTCTTGCACCCCGATGGCTGGGGGTTCATCCTGGCACCCCCAAGAGCTCAGTGCCCACTGGTGCCACCCCTTTGGGGTGTCTGCCTGGTGCCGGCCCCACCAACACGGTGGGGGTGATGGAGCCAGTCCCAAATGGTGCTGGTCCCTAAGGACTCCGGGATTTGTGGGGAGGGGGGGCAGTGGTGGGGGCAGACAGCATCAGTGACGCCCTGATTCCGGCTGTGGTGGAGGTGCAGGGGCCCGGGGTGCCCCCGGTGCTCCCTAAAGAGCTGCAATGGGTGCTGCAGACCCTGCATGTGGCAGCACGGCCGTAAGAGGATGAGTCCAGGGTCCAAGAGCCCCGGGGGGGTGATGCATCCCCAACTCACTGAAGGGGCTGTGCCAGAGAGCGGGAGGGTCTGGGCCGGAGGTGCCTTGTTGTGGAGTCCACCCTGTTCCCCAGGCTGGCCGGTGCTGGTGGTGTCTCACAAGGTCCCTGTCCCAAAGTCTGTGCCTGGAGATTTGGGGGTGGGGGGAGGGTCCCAGGGACACCCAGGGACCCCCCTGAAGCCACGAGGAGCCACGGGCATCACTCCTTCCCCAACGTCTTGGTCCCCGTGGGGGTGGTGATGTATCTGGGACCCCCGTGGGTCACAGGGGCTGTCGGGGATGGTGTGGGGCCGGATGACACTGGTGAGCTGGCAGGGGGTGGGCAGCGGGTCACAGCCCTTCCCAGCACCCCAAAACTGTGCCTCTGGCCCTGGGGGAGGCTGGGCAGCCCCAGCTGGGTGGAACAACTGTGAGACGGGTGAAAAAGGGGAACCCTGGCAACTCGCCAGCAGCAGTCAGTGAGATGGAGGGACCCCCAACATCCCTGGGCTCGATGTGGACCATGCGTGCCCCAACAGCACCCCAAGAGCGGGGTTTGCCCAGCGAGTGCCCCCTTACCTGGCACCCTGGGCTGCTGCCCTCAGTCCCGACTCCGCTGCTCCTGCTCGCGCTGGGGTTTTGCTCTGTGGCCCCGTCGAGCATCGGCCAGCGGGCACCTTAACACAGGGCAAACGTTCGGAGGGAGCAGCTCTCGGGGCGGAGAGCCGCGCGGAGCCCGGCGCGGCTGGCGCACCCCCTTCTCACTGCCGGGGCTGCCCCTCGCTCCCGGCCCCCGGGGTTCGCTGCTCCCAGCCGGACGGGCAGGGGCTGGGACAGCGCCTCGGGGCCCCTGGGTGCTTCCAGGGCTGGTGAGAGCCGCTCCCCTTCCTGCAGGAGACCCCGCTGCTGCCGGCGCTGGAAGAGAAGGATCCCCGCAACGGTGGCGCCCGGCGGCCCTCCGTGAGCACATGGGGCTTCCCTGGCCCTGGGGGCTGCCCTGCGGCCGCTCCTGTGCGGAGCCGGCACCTCCGGCGGGGCGAGCGCGGGTGCAGCCCGGGAGAGCCCAGGAGAAGAGTCTGGACAAGCCTGGAAGAGCCGAGAGCCTAGGACAACGAGGAAGAGCCTGAAACAGCCCAGGAGAGCATGGAAGAGGCTGGGGCAGCCTGGGAGAGCCCAGGCGAGCGGCCGGCGCTGGTGCCACCCGCATACCCTTATCAGTTCTCCGTCCAACAGTTACAGAGCAGAAGCTGGGCTGGAAAAGTGATAAGGAGATGCGAACGGCCTCGGGACACGTCTGCCCGCCGCGGCTCCAGAGGCGCAAGAAGCGGTCAGTAAAGGTTTGAGCATCCCTGGGGTCGCTCCTCTCCTCTCGGCACCGTCCGTGGGCTCTGTAGGTGCTGAGGTGCCGCGGTGCCAGTGGGCTGCCTCTGCTCCGGCCCCACGGACACTCCCCATTCACAAATTTCATAACCGCAGTCCCCTCCCCGCGGGGTGGGACCGTCGGGGCTGAGCCCGGCACCCCGCTAGGGCCGGGTGCTGCGGGGACCTGCCCGGCCGGATTAAGCCCTGTAAATCGCTGGGGTTCAGCCGGGCAGATTCATCTGACGCTGCAAAACGGCACCAACAGCCGCCGCCACCCCCTGCCCGATGACCTGGCGGGGCTGGGGCTGGGCGTACCTGCTGCCGAAGGGCAACGCGACCCCATAGTGGGGGGCTGGGACAGGTCCGTTACCCCCGTCCCTGCCCATGGCCCACCTGCGGTGCCACCCTGAGCCCTTCCCTACTGCAGCTTCTCCTGTGACCCCCTTGTCCCCTCCTCACGATTGCCGGTGGGGTCTCGGCAGTGGGCAGGAGGGGAGGCCAGCTCTGGTCACTGGGGCTGAACCTGAACCTGGGGGGCCTGCGACCAGCCTCAGAGCACCCCAAGCCCTCCAGCTCCAGGGCAGCTGAGGGGTTGGGGTGCCCGCTGCCTGGCTGAGTGTGCAGCTCCATCAGGGCCCCCCAGAGGTCCCACTGACTTGGGAGCCCACCACAGCATCTCAGCCTCCCTCCCCATGGAGAGCACAGCTAGGGAAACTGGGGAACACAACTGGGGGAGCTGGAGATGCAGCCAGGGATGGTTCTGCCAGCTGCAGTCACCAAACCCCACCACGGACAGGCAGCACTCAGCAAGACCCTCGGTCCCAGCTCCCCAGGGCCCCCCTGGCCTGGAGCCGAGTAGAGCCGGAGGGGTTTGGGCTGCGGGATGGGGCCACATCCAGCATCTGGTCTGGCTGGGAGGACAGGACAGACTGTCCCATTGGAAACAGCTGTGAGGGCAGGAGGAGGGACAGGAGGCAGATGTTGCCCTGAGGCCAGCGGCACTGCACAGACACCAGGGTGAGGGACCCTCTGCCCATGTGCCCCAGCCCCACCAGCCAGGCACGTGTCTGGGTGGCAGCTCTGCTCCTCTGCTGCCTGGGACTGGGCTCATGGGGCTTGTCCACATGGGGATGGCCTCTGGGGTGCAGAGTTGGACTGGGGATCCCTGTTAAGGGCTGGGAACCCATCCCTCACCCTGGCTCTGCTTTGGGGTCTGCCCCACTGCACATCCCCCCTGGGAGACAGGGGTGACGGTGACAGTTGTGTCCCTACTCCTTTGGGTGGGGTGGGTTGGCAAACCCAGGGCAACCCGCAAGACTGTCAGAGCACCCTACACCCAGAGACGGGTCTGTGCCCAGCAAGCCCTTCTCCTTGGGGTGTTCAGGAAGATGGTCCACAGGAGGCTCCGGCCCAGCTCCGGTGGCATCGCTTGGCTGTGCCAGCAGCTCCCTGGGCATTGCTTTGCCCAGACCTGGTGCCACGTCCTGGCACAGCAGGAACGTGCCGGGGCACAACCAGACGAGCCCTGAGGGACCGGGTGCAGCCAGAGCCAAACTTTTCATGTGAGTGAGCGGCCAGTGGGCAACTACAAAGCGAGCGACGGCCCCGGCTGTGTTGGTTTGGGGATTAGGGGACTGAGCTGCTCCCAGGGGTGGGAGCGAGGGCTCAGAGTCAACAGCGCTGGCTCCCGGCTCCAGGGCTTGGCAGGGGCTGCCCGTTTGCGGTGCCAGGGCAGAAGTGGGGCTGAGCTCCCCCAGGAGGGCCCAAGGGACCCACTGCCCCTCAGTTGTGCCGAGGGGTGATGAGAGAAACGGGGGGTCTGGGAGCGTTGGATGAGATGTGGGGGGAGTTCAGGCACCCCAGTGCTGACACGTCGGCCCCATGGAAGACTGGTCTGCTTGTGGGGCTGGGGTGTCCCTCAGGCCCCCGCTCTGCTGGTGTGCAGCGACCCCCCAAGCCTCAGTTCTGTGGGGTCAGGGTGTCTGTTTGGTTCCAGCTCCACAGGTTTGGGCTGCCCACGGGGTCCCTCTCTGTGGGTCTGGGGTTGCATTTGGTGCTGGCTGGTACCTGCTGCCTGTGGGTCTGACCCCTTTGGTGGGGGAGGCGTATGGGAGGGCTCTGGACCTGCTGTCAGTGGGACCGAGCTGGGAGGGTCTGGTGTGGGGCTCCCAGCACAGCCCTGGGTGCAGGGTGGGCTCCTGGCACATAGTTCTGTTATTAAAGCAGCTCCAGGCGGGAGCCCCCCCTCTGCTGCTCCCCAAGAGGCAGAGAAATCCCCTTGCGGAGGGAGGAAATTGCAAAATACCTCCCCGTGCCTCCCCCGGCTCTTGTCCGGGGCAGCTGGACCCGCCGGGCACCGGGAGGCCCTGCCGCTTCCTGCCGGTACCCGGGGGGACGTCCCGGGAAGGGCAGCAGGCTGAGCTCCCCGAGGTTCCAGTTCAGGGCTCTTTCGCACTGGCCTGGCTTGGACATTGCACCCTTCCACGGGTGAGAGGCACCCAGGGTGCTCAGGGGGACCCAGTGCAGGACTGGGTCCCGAGGAGCAGGACAGGTCCCTTGTGCCACCCCAGCAGTGGGGCCCAGCATCACCTGGGCTTGCTAGTGGCCATGTACCGGGCTGTGGGTGCCAGGGTGCAGGATGCCAGGGTGCGGGGTGCCCAGGCTGGCGGAGGGGCTACACTGCTCCCCGCAACTGCTGGATGTCACCTGCACTATGGACTGTGCGTGGCCGGCCCCGCACGGCTCTGGGACAGCTCTGGGACAGCTCCTGGCACAGCTCCTGGCACAGTTCTGGTGAGGCTCTGGCACAGCTCCTGACCGTGGGAGCAATGGAGGCTGCCAGTAGCACTGCCCTGGCACAGGGCACGGTCCCTGGTATCGCTCTGGCATGCAGAGGGCTCTGCTGTGAACCCAGGAGCCACAGCCAGTGAATCCAGCCAGGATGGGACATTCAGAACTCCCTGCACCCCGTTGGGTGGCACCCAGAGGTCCCTGCTGTGCCCTGGGGACCAGCAGCCCAGCGCAGGGGCAGAGCCGGTGCCCAGCTGGCTGCCAGCACGGAATGTGCGGGTCATCCACCGCGAACATCGCTGTGGAATCTCGACCCGCCCTGCCAGCCCCTCGCCCCGGGGCTGGGCTCGGTGGGGGCTGTCGAGGCTGGGTGCTGGGGGAGCTGTCGGGGCCAACAGCCGAGCAGCACGATCCTTGTGCCACCGGGGTGGGAAGGGAGGGAGAGGGCTGGACGGGACCCCCTGCACTCCGTGGGCGCTGCCAGGCTGGGTTCGCTGCCCACAGCCCTCTCAGCTCTTTGCCCCGAGCTGCCCCCGGGCTGTCAGGGTTCGGGGCTCGGGATGCCCGTCCCGGCTCGCCCCGAGAGAACAGAGCCCAGTTAAACACGAGGGCCTGGCCAGAGCCTGATGAGTGCCGTCGGGGCGGCTCTGCAGAGCCAGTCACCCGTTAAACGAGGGGGCACCAACGCTTTTCTCACCCAGATGCCCCTAAGCTCCCCGCGGGCAGCGAGCTGGGCGCTGCCGGGGGCTCTGGGTGCTGCCCGCGCCCCTGCGAGGGTCCCGGCACCAGCAGCGTCCCCATCCAGGCCCAGTGTCCCCAGTAGGACCCCCAGTTGGTCTGCAGAGGGCAGCCTTGGCCTGCGCGGCCCTGCCTGAGCCCCCAGCTGTGGGTCTGAGGGGTGGGCTCGGGTATCTCAGCAGACACCTCAAGAAAAGAGCCCAAGAAGACCCTGTTGGGATCCGGCTGGACAGGGGCCGGGCTGCCTCGTGCAGACCGCGGTTTCCATACGAGAGAATCATAGAAGCATCAGGGACTGGAGGGGACCCCGAAAGATCATCCAGTCCCATCCCCCTGCCACAGCAGGATCACTTCACTAGAGAAGTTATGGAATCAGAATCACTCAGGGTTGGAAGGGACCACAGGATCATCCGGTTCCAACCCGCCCCAGCACAGGCAGGGACACCCCACCCCAGACCAGGCTGGCCAGAGCCCCATCCAGCCCGGCCTTAAACACCTCCAGGGACGGGACCATGATCCAGGGATTCCAGGATTCCATGATGATAACAGGTCTAGGAGCTCCTGGCCCTGTGTGGGTTCAGCTCTGCAGGTGCCCATCCCAGTGTGCAGACCCCAACCTCCACAGGGCTGGTGCCCAGCCGCCCGCCCCTGATGCTGCTGGAGCCCCCAGACACCCAACCAAGACTCCCAGCTGCCCCCACAGGCACCAGCCCAGCCCAGGGCTCCTGCAGAGCTGCTCTGGCTGTGGGGGCTCAGCCCCCTCCTCTGCCTCCGCAGTAAGTTGCCACAACCATTGTGCAGGGGGCAAAACAACAAGGGGAAGGGGAAGCCCAGGCTCTTCCTGGTGCCCATCGTGGCTCTGCCAGAGCCGCTGGCACCTCCACGCTTGGCCTCTCTGGACTGGGCTCCTTTCCTGCTGCTCCCGGCTCTGCTCCTGCTGACACTTTCACATTTGATTGATCATTTGGGACTGACACCTCTCTCCTGGAGCAGCTGGGGGCTGTGGTCCCTGGGCTCATCTCGGGGGGCTCAGGAAGCCTCCCCTGGGGGAGCTGCTCCCAGAGGGTTGGAAAGAACCGCAAAACTCCTCCGTCTGTAGTGACAGGACTGCAAGAGCTGTCTCCTCCATCTCTCCGTCTTTATCCCCCCGAGAGCAAATTACTGCCTGTTAGGGTTCATTTCCACATCCACACTGCTGCTGCGGTGGGATGGAGCCGTCGCGCGTTGGGGAGCTGCAGATTGAGCCGTTCCCAGTGCGGCTGCGGCACCAGCAGGGTTGGTGCTGGGATGGCTGCTGGGATGGGTCATCCTGGGCCCCGAGGCTGCTCGTCCTGCGGAGCTTTGTGCCGGTGGCATCTCCCTGATGCCTGGCTGCTGCCCGACCCCGGTGGGAGAAGGGCGGCTCCTGTCTCGGGGTGGGTGCCAGCCCGGGGGTCTCTGCAGCCAGATGCCAACCTCAGCCCAGCCCTTGCCCGTGGGGCCAAGGCTCTGCCGCATGCCCTGGCATCCGCGTCCGCGTGGGAATTAGCCCGCGAAGCCCCGCTCCAGACAAGCCCGCGGGAGCGAATCCCTGCTCCCGAGCCGTGTCCAGCAGCACCGAGGGAAACGCCGAGCCGACACAGCCGGGGATCTGGGGCCATCCCACGGGGCAGGCGGTGGGCGATGGAGGGGAGCGTGGGCTGCGCGCGGAGGGTCGTGGCCGCCGTCGTGCCCCGGGAACACCAGTGTGAGCGGAGAGCGGCGTAGGGCTGGCGCGGAGCGGCGATGCGGGAGGAGCCAGAGCTGGGCTCTGCAGCGGGAAGGGACGGGACGGGGGAGAAGTGTTTGTCCCCTCAGCTCCTGCTCGGGAGGAGCGGGCTGAGCTGCAGCCCGCTGGCTCTGCCTCCTCCCCGTGCCGGTGAGCAGAGCCCGGCCCGGGGCTCAGTGGCTGCAAAACCCACACAGGGAGGGTGAGGTGGCCCCGGTCGCGCTCCGTGCCTGGCCCCGCTGGTAGTTCTCGGGCAGCAGTCCTGTCACCACCAGCTGCCTGCCCCTGGCGGGGAGCTCTGGGGCACCCTCTTTGTCTCTTCTCTTTCCAGAAGAGTGGGAATCGGACAAAGGATCAACGTTCGCCCAGCAGGAGCGGGAATTTCTCTGGAAGCGCCGCGAGCAGCAGGAGCTGACAGCCGGGCACAGGGGGCACCGCCAGTGCCCGCCGTGGGGCTGCACCTTGCGTCACCGCTCACAGTGCTTATGGGGCCAGAGCTGCCCCGCTGGGGATCAGCCCTGCCCTTGGGGTGGGGTTAGGGGCTGTCCCAGTGGTAGTGGTGGGGTTGGGGTCATCTCTGGTTCCCAAAGAGCCAAAGGGGTTCATCAGGGTGCGAAAGAACATTGTGGGGTGATGGTTTGTGGGTTCGCCCTGAGGGCTCAGCCTGTTCCTGCAGAATCACAGAGCTGCTTGGGGCGGAAAAACCCTTCAAGCTCATCAAGTCTGACCATCCCCCCAGCGTTACCCCTGTCCTTCACCCCACAGCTCCAGGGCTTTGCAGCCCCTCCATGGATGGGGCTCCCCCCTGCTCTGGGCAACCTGAGCTAGGCCTAGGGAACCCTTGTGGGGCAGGAATTGGTCCTCAGGACCAACCTCAGCCTCCCCTGGGGCAACTGGAGGCCATTTATAGAGCAAAAAGGCCCTTTTTGGGCCACTTAACTGTCCTTCTGTGAGTGAGGGGCCCAAGCCTGACCCCAGGGTCCAAGGAGTGACCTCAGCAGACCACCTCAGAGTGACCAGTCCAGGGGAGAGTGGGCAGAGAACCTGCAGCCAACTCTGCAGGTTCCTCTTCTTGGAGTGGGGCATGAGGAAGCTCTCTCCCTGTTGTCCTCTCCTCGTGAACTGATCCAAAGCAGAGTCTGGCCTGTCGGGGGGCAGGAGGTGTGTTTGCAGCGGGTGAGAGGGCGAGGACCTGGCACAGCCAGAGCCCCTTCTTGCTGGGTTTGTGAGCTGTTCTGACTCGATTCCCTGGTCAGAAGCCGCCTCAGCTCCAGGACACTGTTTGCTCCAGCACTGGAAGGGCTCTGGCTGTGCCAGTGGCCACGAGCCGCGTGCCTGCATGGATACATGGCGATGCCCAGGCACTGGGTGAGGCCAGGCGATGCCATGCAGGAAGGGCTGACCATAGGGCCAGCACCCCTGGGGTGACCTATCTGACAACCCACTCCAGCCCTGGGCCCTAGAGCCACCCCTGCGCTCCCACTGTGGAGTGGGCACAGCCCGTGGGCACCTCTCCTCAGCAGTCATGGTGTGGGGTGACGGGCTTCTCCTCCTCCCTCATTCCCATGTATTTCTGGCTCCTGAGTTGTCACAAATGATTTGAGCTCCACAGTTTATAAAATTTGAGCTCCAAACAGCTATTTAAAGCCCTAACAGGATGCAGGAGGGTATTAAAAGCTTATTTTTAGACCCGTTTTTAGCACAAGAGGCAGCAGTTCAGTCCCACCGGCTGCCTGGGGTGATCCTGGTCAGTCCCCCAGGAGCTGCTGGGTGCTGTGTCCCAGGTGAGGGCACAGTGGGACCTCCCCAGTTTCTCACCGTCAGTGCTCTGGTGAGCACAGAAACCAGTGACCCGACTCCCATCATCGAGAGGTTCATCCCGCAGTGCTTTGGTGTGGAAGGAGCAGCACAGGGCTCCTCTCCACGAACCACTCGGTTAAAGCCTCCCGGTGCCCAGGAGAGCCCCATCCTCGGCGGCAGGCGGGGGAGCCGTGCCCCGGGACACCGGATGCGCCGGAAGGCGGGGGTTTGCAGCAGTGTCTCCCCGCACGCACACGCACACGCACACGCACAGCCGCAGCGATAATGAGGCATTTCCCCGCTGAATCACCGGCTCATGATGCGCGGCGATGGCTCCGCGGGCGAATCCGCGAGCCCCGGCTCGGCGGAGCCGCGCTCGGGAGCAGCCGCTTGCTAATGCGGGGAGACAGCGGAATGCGAGCAGAAGCGATTAAGAGCTCGTCACGCCAGCGCCGACAGATCGATGTGGCACCTGCCCCTGCCCGCGGGGCGCCCCGCTCGCCCCGCCCGGCTCCGCGCCTGCCAGATGGGCTGCGCCCGAACCCCGCTGCCGGTGCGAGCTGCCGCGGCCAAGCCCTCCCGGCCAGCCGGTGCGAGAGGATGGGGCAAGGAGGACCCGCCCGTGGTGGCACCGGGCACAGCAGCACTCACTGCCCACCCAGCGTGTCCCACCGAGCCCCAACCCACGAGGAGATGTTCCTGTGTGACTAGCTCTAGGGGGTCCTGCTGTGGCGGGGGGAGTGGGCTGGGTGACCTTCCAAGGTCCCTTCCAGCCCCTGATGTTCTGGGATTCTGTGAAGAGGAGGTTGCAGGGGCTGGGCTGGGGGCAGCGGGAGTGTGGTGGTACCCGAGGGCATCTTGCCCAGGGATGGGGACCAGTCAAGTACTGGGATGCTGGTCCCAATGGGCATCGGGATGCTCATCCCTCGGTGGGGATGGGGGTCCCGTGGCCTGTGTGGCTGAACGAGATTGTCCGGTGCCTGATGAGAAGGGCCTTCCTCCCAGTGAGGGGGACAGAGCGCTGGGAGGGGCTGCCCAGAGGGGCTGTGGAGTCTCCATCTCTGGAGATGTTTCAAACCCGCCTGGCCCTGTCCCTGTGTGACTGGATCTGGGGGCTCCTGCTGTGGTGGGGGGATTGGGCTGGGTGATCTTTCAAGGTCCCTTCCAATCCCCCATGTTCTGTGATTCTGTGAACATCTGATTGTGGCTGCAGGGGAGCAGCATCCCTGAGGCCGGGGTTTATCCCCTGCCGGTGACAGCACAGAAGGGATCCCACTGATCAGCCTTCTCCTGCCTCTGCTGCTCCCTTTGCAGTCCCAGGCAGAGATCGATCACTGCTAAACCCTTCAGCACTGGAAGAACTGCCCCCAATAAAGGGATTTTAATAGTTAAAGGTGCCTGGATGTCACTGTGGTTTGACCCAGGTGCCTCGACACGGTTTCCTCAGCCCTTCCCTGTCCCAGGGTGCTGTGGTGGCAGCACTGGGGGTGACTGGTGTCTGGTTGTGTCCTGGTGACAATGAAGGAAAAGGCCTGTTCCATCACCTGGGGTGATGTCTGAGCAGCAGGGGTGTCCCTGCTCGTTGTAGCGGGGTGGGATGAGCTGTAGGGTCCCTCCCAGCCCAAACCATCCCCTGGTTCTGTGGGGTTCTGGTTTGGCAGCGGGTGCCTGGTGGAGCAGAACGGGAGGCAGGGAGCAGGAGAGGGCAGCACCCACAGCTGTCAGCGATCAGCAAGGTGCTAACAGGGGCAGAGCACAAGCTGCTGCTCGTGTAGCTGGCACCTGGCACCACAAAGCCTGAGGTCCTGCATCCCAAACCAGCCCCGGGCCAGCTGCAACTGCCCTCTGCAGTGTGGGTGAGGTGAAGCAAGAGGTGGGTTTGGGGGATTTGGGTGGTCCTGGGGCAAATGGCCCCAAGATGTGGCTACGCATCCTGACCCCCCCAACCCCTCCCTGAGCAGGGCAGGGCAGGACAGGACTGGGAGCAGCAGGGCTGTGTGCCAGCAGGGCTTCTCCCTCGAGTGACTGGGAGGGCACTTTGGGACAAGAGGAGCCACAAACTGGGCACTTTTGGTCAAAACTGGGGGGGTTCTGCCCACAACGGGGGCTGCAGGCTGTTGCTGGAGGCAGGGAGCAGGACCCTGGTGAGCAGGAGCTGGCTGAGGGCACAAGGGGCTGTGTGAGCTCTGCCCCAGCCGCCCTTTGCTTTTCCACACCACCCAGTGACCCCAGCTGGTCCATGCTGGGGGGTCTGGATCCAGGCTGGTCTGGGGTTTCTCTAAGGCTATTCCAGCCTCCCCCTCTCCTTCCCCACCCTGCATCCAGGGGAGATGCTCTGGCAAAGCTCCTTCCCTTTGCATGTGGCTGCACCTTTCAGAATCCTGATCTGATGCCTCCAGGGTGCAATTAAACCCCGTCGGAGCTGCAGGATTCGCCGGGGATGCTGCCTTGTGTCCTACTTGCTGGAGCTCGTTCTGCCAGCAGAAGCAGGGCCTGAGCACTCTGGGGACAGCGCAGCACCCCGAGCCCACTGCTCCGGGGCTGCCAGGGCTCTGGGAACACCATGAGGTGCCTGGCAAGCAACGAGGGCCTTGGGGTGCAGCTGAACGTGGGGCAGGGAGCATTTTCCCACACGGGGCTGTGTGGGAGCGGGATGTGTGAGCCCCTGTGCTCTGCCCCCCAGCCCCAAGGACCCCACGTGCGTACGGGACAGGGGTCCAGCCTGGCCGGGCTCTGGATCCTAGGAGCGGGCACCAAGGGAAGAGGGAGACCAGGGCAGGTTTAGGAGCTGCTGTGCCAGCCTGTCCATCCCCTGAGGGGTGTGATGCCACAACGGGGCTGGCCTGGGAGTCTGGGGGTCCTGACTGCCACTGCGGGGGAAACTCTTGACCCCGATGCCTGCAAAAAGGGGCTTAGAGTTGGGGTTTGAGTCCTCAGTGGATGGACAAGCCCTTTTCTCGCCTCTGAGCTGCTTGTGAAGGCAGCCCAGTGATGCAGGCAGCAAACTGTGGGGTTGGGGTCGGCCAGGGTTTCCTGAAGAGGTGGTGGGGGACCGGCTGTGAGGGGTGGGACAGGGGCAGGGAACACAGACCCTCAGCCAGGCACCAGCCGGCCCGTGCGAAGGGGCTGCTCCCACCACCTCAACCTGCTCCGGCCGTCGGGGTCATGGGCTGTGGTTTGGGTGCTGGGCTGCGTGTTGGCTGACGGGTTGTGGCTGATGGGCTGCGGTTTGGGTGCAGGGCCGTTGTCCGGGTGGTGGACCCACAAGTGGCTCTCGGGAGGGAGGGGTCGGCGGAGCAGCTGGGAGACGGACCGCGGTCGCCACGGCAACCGGCGGCGGCAGCAGCAGCACCCGGCCGTGTCAGACGAGGGCAGTCACGCAGCCCCTTCACCTCGCCACCGCGGTGCTCGCGGCCACAGGGCTGCTCCGTCCGCACGGGCCCTGGGGCTGGGATCTGCTCGGGGGGCTGCAGCAAAGCCCTGCCTGAGCCTTGATACCTCCCAGCGCCCCGGGCAGGGGGGCGGCGGTGGCCAGAGGCTCCCGGGCTGGTGTCTGGTGCCTGCAGCTCCAGGGAACCCCCCCGCTCACCCTGTGCCGCCCGCGCTGGGTCTCCCCGGTGCCAGATCTCCCCTCCACGGCTAATTGATTGCTAATGAATTGCTAATAAGGAGCGGCGCGCTTGCTTTCAGGAGAAAGCAAATCCATTTGTGACCCGCTTGCGCTGCTCTATTTGTCAGCCCGGCTCCTGGGAGCCGCGACGTGAGCGCCGTAGCCCTTCGTCAGCATCTCCCTCGCCTCCATCCTCGCTACCCCGGTGCCGCAGCTGAGGGCTGCTGGTCACGGCGGCTGTTTGCTCCCCCGGCTCCGTGTCACAGCCACCGCTCACAGGGCTGCCAAGAGGAGCAGCAGCCCCGCCGCGGAGCTGCGGGTGCCTGTCCCGGTGTCACTGGCAGCTTCGCCAGGGGCGTGGGGCAATGCCAGGGTGCTTCGGGCTCTCTCGCGCCAACCGGTCCGGCTGCAGCTACCTGGGCCGGGCTGGTCCTTCGTCTTCCATCAGCACAGCTCCGGCCCCCTGCCCTCATCCCCCGGCGCGGGCAGCTGCCATCTCCCTCCCTCCCTCCCACGTGCCAGTCCCGGCGAGGCGCCGGGAAATGCTACGGCACTGAATCACGGCTCTGACGGCCAGCCAAGTCCCACGGCAGCTCTGCTGCTCCTGGAGAAGAGAGGAGTCGGGATGGATCCATCCCACGCGCTGGATCTGTCCTGGGTGGGGGCTGTGTGGGACTGTGAGGGGTCAGCACTGCCAGCCCAGGGCTGAGCCTTCTGCTCCCACCGGAGGCGTCGGGCACTGCTCGCACCTCTCCCATCACTCCACAGCCATCCCCTTCTGCTGCTGGGATGTTCTGAGGTGCCAATGGCTCTCGCAAAGCTCTGGTTCTGCCACGGGAACCCCCGGTGCCACAGCCCGCACGAGGAGCTCTGGCCTGGCTCTCCTCAGGAAACAACCACCCACTGTGTCTGCAGGGGAACGAGGGCACAGAGACCCCCGACAGCCCCACAGATGTGGTCTGGGTCATCCCCTGCCCCGTGCTGGGGGAAGATCCTTCATCCCCAGGGTTCTCCAGCTGAGCCAGCAGCAGGGACCCAGGGCCACCCTCTGCCTCACGGGTGCAGGTTCCCCACAGCCGCCACTGTCCGGTGTCACTGCCAGAGCCTCATGGAGAGCTGGCACCAGGCAGCTCTGACTGCAGGCTCCTGCTCTTTGGGCTGAGATCCTAAATCCATCCCCCAAACAAACAGCCCCACAGCATCGACACCTGATGTGCTGTTCAGATCCACCAGTGCTGTCTGCTCTGACAACCTGCTAACAGGCTTCCACGGCAGCAGCCAGCAGCCCCAGACAGCCACTGCTGGCAGCCCTCTGCTAAATCAGCCAAGGGAGCTTCTCGTGATGGAGACCAGCTCAGCCTGCTGCTGCCCCCGTGAGTGGCATCATCCTGCTGCCCATCCTGCCCCTGCTGCACTAGAGCCTCTCCTCCAGCAGCTCAGACCGTGTCCTGCCCACGGTGTGCAGCCAGGGCTGGGCTTGGCTGTCCCTTCACCACTGATGGCCAAGCCTGGAGCTGGTCCTGACCCTCCATGCTGGTCACAGCCCCCTGAGCTCTGCCCTCCAGACTGTTCTTGCTGCCCACTGCCAGCACTCCAGAGATGAGGATGTCATGGGAGACGGTGCCCAAGTGCACGGTGCTCAAGTGGAGCAGGCACCCCCCTCTGGCCTGCCCTCATCTCCCCAGCCCTCCATGCAGTTGCAGGAGCCTCTCAGACTGGCCAGGCAGGGTTTCCCCGTGGTGGATCCATGCTGATCACTCCCAGCAACCTCCTTTTCCTGCACAGGCTCAGAGACATGGGTCCCATCCCCTCTGCAGGGATGGAGGCGAGACTGCACCAGTATGAACTCCCCCAGCTCCTCCTTCCAGCGTATTTTGAAGGCCAGAGTGGCCCTGGCTTCTCTCCAGCCCCTGGGCACCCACCCTGTTCTCTGGGACCTTTCAGAAGGTGATGGAAGGCACCTTAGCAACATCTGCCAGCTCCCTCGGCACCCATGGGCTCATCCTGCTGGGTCCAATGGGTCTGTTGGTGCATCCCACTCACAGAAGAGCAGCAGCAGCCTCAGGGGGTGACCAGCTCCTGGGAACAGCCTCTTCCCTGGGGTGCTTTTAGGGGTGCTTTCCCCCCACGCCATCACCTGGAGGGCTGCTGTTGCCCCCGGCTGGTTGCCCAGCAGGTGTTTTCTTTGCCCAACCCCCTGCAAGCAGCTTGAGGGGTGTTTTGGTTTTAAACTCCCCATTTTTCCCCAAGTGCATCCTCCTCGGTGCAGGAGCTCCCATGGCTCCGGGGTTGGACAGACCAGCTCGGGGTGAAAATCTTGGCGCCGAGAGCTCTCTGCTGTGAGAACCAGCTTGGGCTGGAACCAGCAGAGATCTGGCTCCGTGCGGCTGCAGGCGCAGCGGGAGCTCTGGGTGCCCACCAGCTCCTCACCCACCACCCACCAGTGCTGGGGTGCAGCCACGGGAGCGCAGCTGCAGGCGCCGCAACCACAGGGACGTGGGATTGCTGGAGAAGGTTTGACGTTCGGGTTCTTGGGATGAACTCACCCGCTAAACGCTGATCTCTGCACTGAACACTGGGCTCCGCGGGGCTGCCACGGCCCCGAGAAGCCTCCTCCAGCGCCAGGGCAGCCCTGAGTCCTGCTGCTGCCCAGCCGCTTGCAGCAAAGGGAACTGAGCTCCCTCTGCCCCCCCATCACTCCTAAAACTGGGCACAGGCTCCTCAGACTGGGCACAGAGCTTGCAAACTGGGCACAGGGCTCCTCAAGCTGGGCACAGGGCACTCACCTGATCAGGGGCCATTCACTCTGATGCAGATAACGTCCCTCAGGGACTCAGCCTGGGGAGGGATGGAGGAGGGATGGAGAGCGAGGGATAGTGTTGGGGGGGATGCAGATGGAGGGAAAGACTGGGGTAGGATGTGGCCTTTGGGCTGTTCATTCCCCCTGGTGTCCCATGGGGCTGGCTCTGGGTCCTGGGGGAGTGAGGGAAGGATCCCGTGGTGTCCCTGGCTCTCTCAGCTGGGTTTGCGGCAGACTCTGGCCTCCCACAGCTGCGTCTGGCTGCTGCTGGTGCTAACTGGGTCAGGCAGGGTGAGCCGTACCTGTCCGTGTCAGGGGCACCCAAGAGGACAGGGGCTGGGGGATAAAGGGGTGGCTGCCGGTGCTGGGGGTGCTGCTCTGACGCCTTCCACGGCAGGATCGGCTCTCCAACCCCCCGGCCCTCCTGCCTGCAAAGCCTCCGGCGTCCCTGCGGCTCCAGCAGCCTTGGGAGCGGGATGTTCCCTGGGGGATCCTCACCCCGGCGCTGCCCGCCCTGGCCCCGTGCGGTCTGTGCGCCCCGACCCCGGCGCGGTGGAGGTGCCTGGCAGCCCGCGGCGGGATGCGGCAGCCCTGGCCCCCAGCCCCTCCCGCTCTGTCCTTGGGGAAACTCTCCCTCCAGCCGCTCCCGGGAGCAGGAGGGTTTAGGGGAAAGTCCCCTCCGTCAGACGCAGCCGGTTCGGACTCCCGCGCGGCCCCGGTGGCTCCTGGCTAAGGGAGCTCTCGGCAGAGCCGGCAGCCTGACGAAGAATCCGGGGGGTGGGGGGGCGGTGGGCTTATCATCGGTTCCCTCCCACCGCAAACAACCCCCCTTTGTGTTTAGTGACCTGCGGGGACGGGGGAAGACCTTGGTGCGGTGGGATGATGCAGGGCTGCAGGGAGGGCGCTGCGGGGCGAGCCCCAGCCAGGGCGAGTCCTGCGGCCGAGAGCGCTCCCCGGGCTCAGAACGTCGGGGTGATGCTCAGGGGCCGCGAGGGGCGTCGATAACTGGGAGTTACGAGAGCCGGGGGAGGGCGATGGCAGATGCTGTCGACAAGCGGCTGCAGAAGATGGTTCGGGTTAATCACATCCTCGTTGTTCGGGGAGGGGAGTGCTGCAGGGTGCCCGGCTGGCACCGGAGCCGGTGTGCCCCGCCGTGCGGCCACCTGGCTGCGCTTCGGCAGCCGATGGGCAGCATCGGGCCAGAAATAACCCCCAGAGCTGAGACTCTGCTCTAAGCCCCATCTAAAGGGCTGCGCGTGGTGCTTTGGGGCCCTTGAGCTGCTCAGGTGGCTGCAGGCGGAGGTGCTCAGTGTGGGCAGGGGGGCGGTGCTGGCAAACGGGCTCAGACAGCCAACCCCCGAGGGTCTCCTGGGCAGCTCTGCCTTCCTCAGGACAACTGCACCACCCTGCCACGGGTCCTCTGCTCCAGGAGGAGCCGACGCAGCGTGTCGCTGACGCACCGCAAAAGCAGGTCCCGCTGTTCTGGGCAACTGCCAACCCAGCTCTGGCTCTCTCCTGGCTGGGTGAGGGCAGCTGGGCAGTGACTGGGGTGCCCAGGCACGGGGGCACTTGGCACCAAGTGGGTGCTGCACCCTCTGCTTGGTGCTGTGCAGCTTGGGTGAGCAAGGAGCACCCTGGGGCTTGTTTGTCCTGGGCACCAATGGCCAAGTGGGATCCCGGCTGGGCACAGAGATCCTGGGTGGCCCTCTCTGGGGGTGCTGGACTGTCCCATCTCCAGAGCAGGACCTCCTGTGTCCATGCACCCTGGCTCCCTTCCCCGGGCTCTGCCCTGGTAGCACAAACCAACCAGGTCACATCCCTGCCCAGCAATGGGGGGCTCAGCCCCACCGGCAGCAGAGCGGGGCTGTGGTGAGGGCTGTGGGAGGAGCAGGCGCGGCTCCGGGTGCCCTTGGCACGGATAATCCCACCTGCCCTGTAAGCAGCTAACGCTAAGCCGATGCTGGGAGGTGCTGGAGGGCCGGCAGGTGGGCAACTGGTTCAGCAGGTGACACCCCTGTCCTTCGCACAGGCTCCTGTATGGCCTGGGGTGGCCACAGCAGTGTCTGCTCCCAGGGCCCCCCTCACCAACCCCAGCCATGTCGTGCAGCTCCTCAGGCCATTGCTGTTGGGCACAAGGCTGGTGGCGGGCACTGGGCTAGGGGCTAAAATTGGGCTGGTTCCAAATGTGCTGGTAGAGGCACCGGGAGAGGCTACTTCTCCACGACGATGGGTAGCCAGTCGCTCTCAGAGGTTGGGTTATCAGGTTCTTTGTGAGAGACGGGCTGAGGCGTGTGAGCAGCTACCCTGGCACCAGGCTGTGCCCAGCAGCAGCCCCAGCAGTGCTGGCCTTGCTGCCCCGGGCTAATCCCGGCAGCCCTGGGGATCAGGGGCCCGGGCACGGCACGGACTGTCCAAGGTGATCCGGCACCTCCTGCACCAGCAGCTGCCGAGCTCAGTGGGACCCAGCTCAGCTGCTGCCGCCCTTCAGGCTCCCCTGAGCTTCCAACTCACCCCTGGACTGCCAAAGGCTGCTCAGACGTGGGGCTGGGGGTCGGGTTTAGGGGTGGGCTCTGCAGAGGAGGGCTGATGGTTGAACTCGATGATCCCAGGGGTCTTCTCCAACTGGGGTGGTTTCACGACTCTCATGTGGCTGCTCCAGCCAGCGCTCGGAGGGGGCTGCTTGGCAGGGCTCTGCTCTGGGGGCACATCCCCGGGCAGGGGGCTGGGGCACTGCTGGTCCCCAGGAGCTGGCAGAGCTCTGCCCTCCCGTGCCCCTGGCTGCTCATGTCTCGTTAAGGATGCTCTCTAGGGTGCTCTCCAGGGATGCTGGGTGCTCCCAGGGGATGCAGGATGGTCCCTGGGGTTTATATGGGGTGCTTTCTAGGGGATGTTGGGCATGAGGCTGGGCACAGGCAGCAGAGCCCAGCCGTTGGGCATCGACCAGCTGCACTGGAGCTGCAGTGCGGGAGCGGTCAGTCCCTTGCAGAGCAGCGAGCGTCAGGCCAGGGTGTGCGGGGCTGTCTGTGGCCGCCCGCCGCTGTAGTTCCAGGGCAGGTCTCGGGGCTGTCCTGTCTGCTGTGTGGCAATGGCTGTGGGGGCCAGCAGGGACCCCGGGGCTGCGGAGCAGGGGGCCCACACTCAGCTCTACAACGCTCGCTGTGGGTGGCAAACTGCTCCTGACAGGCTCCAAAATGCCTACAAGTGGTGTCTGGGCACCGGATCGCTGCTGCACGGGCTCTGTGCAGGGCTCCCTGCTGCTGCTCTCAGCACTGGCCACCAGCAGCAGAGCTCCTGCCCTGTAACAGCCCCTGGGTGCCCAGTGTTGGAGACTGGCGTCCCCAGTGGAGCAGCTGGGCCTGGAGGCCATCGTGGAGATGCCCATCGTGGCCAGGGTGGTCACGGGGTGTTCCGACAGCCTCCAAGCACCGTCCCAGCTCTGTGGTGGCCCCAGCGAGGGGGTGGGCGCAGTGTCACCCTTTGGCTGTGACCACAGGGCTGCTCCCTGTTGCCTGAGAGACACCGGGGCTCCCTGCAGCAGCAAAATGCTCGGTGGGGAAAGCAGCTCCTGGGAGACAGGGCAGCAGCAACTGAGGGGCTTTGGTGCCCTCAAAGCTGCTCCCAGCAGCTCCCCGCTGCCCAGAAGCAGTTCCCAGGTGAAGGAGCTGTGCCAGGAGCCTTCTCTGCCGGCTCCAGAGCCAGCGGGAGCTGCTGACATAAACCACCGCATCGCCATCCCCGGCACGGAGGCTCTGGGAGAACAGCTCAGCAGTTCAAAAGGCTGCTGAAACGCTTTTGCACAGCATGGGAGCAGGCCCTGAGCCTCCCTTTAGACACCCACATCGAAGACTGCACAGTGTCTGTGCCCCCAAGGAGCCCGGAGCTGCAGATCCCACCCTGCCCCCCTGCACCTCGCTCCTCCCTCTGCTCAGCCTCAGTGCCTGGGTGCTGGCAGGGTTGGTGGCACCAACAGTAGCACCAGGGCAGGGACTGTCCTCCTGTGCTGGGCACCAGGGAGGCCCCACCTCAAATCCCAGGGTCACTTCGGGCCCCTTCCTCATGGACACAAGGACACTGAGGGGCTGGAGTGGGTCCAGAGAAGGACAACAGGGTCTGGGGAAGGGTCTGGATCACCAACGCTGTGAGGGAACTGGTCAGGGGATGTTGCACTGGGAGATGGCTGAAGGCTCTGGGATCACCAGCCTCTTGACACTACTGCCCTCATCTTCCCACTCCCCCAGGCCAAAGGAACCAGTGGGGCTCAGCCTGGGAGAGGGTCCTGTGTGCTCCAGGGAGCCCCACGGCCAGCGCCGTGCCCCGGCGCAGGCTGCCTCCAGACCGCAGGTTGGTGCCACCTTCCCGGCAGCCCCCTTGCCCCATCCCCACCCCTGACCCCACCCCTGTCGCCTCCGGCACCCAGACAGCCCTAACACTCCCCTGCCACCCCTGAGCTCCATGAGGGTGACGACCCCTCCTCCAGCTAGGGAGCTGACGGGCAGCGCTGAGCCCTGCTTCAGGCTGTCCAAACCCTCGGCAGGGAGGGAGGGGAATCCCCGCGGGTCGCCTGGACTGTCCCCCAGGCCCGCAGGGCCCTTTCTGGGTGCAAAGGCTCGAGAGCCACACTCCTCCTGCCCGCGCTCCGTGCGGCCGGGCGCCGCAACGGCTCCTCGCTGGGGCTCTGCTCCGGGCGCCGGCGGCTCTGCAGCCTCCCTGGGCTCCATTTGCATTTTTACATAACCCTGCGAGCTGCCGGGCAACGGAGGAGGCTGCCTGGGCTCCAGCGCCTTCGCCCAGCCCTCTCCCGCGGGCTCAGCTCCTGCACCCGCAGCCGCTGGCCTGGCGACGCTCAGAAGAGATGACGGGGCTGGTGGGTTCCCACGGCCACTTGCCTGCGGAACCAGGACGAGATGCTTTCCTGAGCCATGGCAGGAGCTCTGCCCCTGCATGAGCAGAACAGACCCACCTCGAGCATCCCCCGTCCTGCCCTGCAGCTGGCACCCACCAAGCCAGGGGTGCTCCCAGCCTCCCTCCTCCTCCAGTCCTAGCAACTGCCCGGGCGGCTGCTCCTCCCTGGTCCCCGTGCTCAGAGCTGCTGGGAGCACTGGGGAGGAGTGTGCGCTGCACCTCTGCGTGCCCAGGTCGGGAGGGTCGCGCTGCCAAGCCCTGGGCACCGGTGCAGCCAGCGCCGCGCATGCAGAACAAGCCTCCCGTTGTTCCAGGGACCCCGCTTCCGTGTTTGCTCGGGCGCTGCCGGCTGCTCCTGCTCCGCGTCCGCCCCGTAGGGGGGACTGCGGGCGGCACCTGCGCGACCTGCGGAGCGAAGTCCAGCTGCCTCACCCGGAGCTAGCCCCACCCGGGCCCTGGTGCCATGAGCTCTGCCACGGGCCCTGCTGGCCCTGGCACACCATGACCTCCGTGGCCCTCTGTGGGGACAAGGTGGCCCCACAGCGTGAGATGGATCTGCTGCCTGTCCTGGAAACTGTGGGCAGTGCCAGTGTTCCAGCAGCATGGGGTTAGGTAGCCTTCTGTGAAGGACCCCCCCCGTGCAATGGCAGCACCCCACAGGCAGTGGGTCCTGCCTGTCCCCACCAGAGCTACTCCCCACCATGAGGGGCTGGGAGGCAGCCCCACAGCCCCAGCCACAGCTGCCCAGCTCTGCCCATAGTCTGCAGGGCGTTGGAGGGGATGGCAGTGTCTCAATTGCTTCTCTGGGGGTGATTCTGGGCAAGACTGGTCTGGCCAGTGCCAGAGGGCACCTTCTGCCACATTCGACCCAGCGCTCACTCCATACAGAAGTGGGGTGTGGGCAAGGGGAGAGCCCTGGGTGAGGAGGGACTCGGCTATGTGGGTGGGGAGAGTCCTGGAGCTGAACACCCACTCGCAGTTGGGTACACAGGGTGCCAAGGGCAGCGTGTGCTCGGCTTCCCGCTCCCAGCCAGGACTGCTCTGCCCCAGATCAGCACCAGTCCAGCACCTAATGGGCACCCAGGCCATGACCATTGGGGTGGCCATGGGCACACATCCCAGCGGGCACCTGGGCCAAGCAGCTCCCTTGGAAATGCCATCACCCTGCCCAAATCCTGCCTGTTCCCTCCTGTTGCCACGGCAACCCGTGACCTCACCGCATCCTCACAGCTCTGCCAGCGTGTTCGGGGGAGACAGAGCTAATGAGCAGGGTTTTCCTGGTGCCCTCCCCATCTGCAGGGGCCTGGGCACGAGTGGGGCTCCGGCCGGGCTCTCTAGGAGCCTCAGGGATCCTGTGTGGACCCGCAGGCTCACACGTGCTGTGTGTGGCCATCCCAGTGCTCCCAGCTGGAGGGGGACCTGGCCATATGGGGAGCACCAGGGTTTGCCTTGCTCTGCACAGGCACCGGCTGCCCAGTTTCTCCAGTTTCACTCTGCTTCCCCAGCACAGCAGGTGCCAGGGTGGGTGGAGTGGGTGCACAGATGAGTTGTGAGTCCCAGCTGGCTGGGGGTCCAGCTCGGTCTGGGGCTCATAGCCAGCCAGGGCATCTCACAATGGGGTCCTGCTTCCCCCAGGAGCCACCCCAGGCACTGAGGGTCCTGCTCCGCCTGGCACTGTGCCCCGTCCCAGCGCCCTCTTGGCCAGAGGGTCCCTGCGGGTCTGGGGGTCTCTCCTGAACGGGTCCATCTGTGCCCGGGGGGCCTGTGTGCCTGGGGGGCCGCTTGTGGCCGAGGGTCCCGCCGTGTGTTGGGGAGGCTTCAGTGCCAGCGCGGGGGTCGGTCCCGCCGTGTGTGGGGGATGAGGGGTCGGTGCCAGCGCGGGGGTCGGTCCCGCCGTGTGCGGGGCAGTCCGTGCCGGCAGCACCGGGTCCTCCCGTTCCCTGCGGGCTGCGGCGGGGGCTGGCCGGCCCTGTGTCTGTGGTGGGGGGATCTGGCGGCGCGACCACCCCCGCAGCGCCGGCAGAGCGGCTCGGCTCGGCTCGGCTCGGCTCGGCTCGGCAGGGCTCGGCTCGGTTCGGCCGGTCTCGGCGCTGCCGGTCCCCGGTGCCGGCGGCGGCATCACATGACCGGCCCCGTGCGCGGCGGCGGCGGCGTCTCCGGGACGCGGCGCTGCCCGGGCTGGGTGCGGGGCTGGGTGCGGGGGGCGCTGATGCGG
>VXBP01010393.1:103234-124369 GCA_013400115.1 Rhinopomastus cyanomelas
CCACAACCCACCCCACGTCCCACCCAACGACTCACTTCACAACCCGCCCCGCAACCCATCCCAAACCCACCCCACAACACAACCCCCGCGTGTCCGGGAGCCGGGGTCAGGGTGCTGCTGTGTGGGGCTGCTGCTGGGGGCAGGGGGCGATGCTCCCGGTGCCCAGTGGGCTGCCAGCGCAGCCCCGGTGCAGCTGAGTTTGTTCAGTGGGGGGCTGGGGGGGCGATGGGGAGGACCCCCACTGTGGGGTTCCCCTACCTAGAACCGCCTGGGTTTGCCTGACGCAGCCCCCCCGCCTCCCCAGGCCATGTGTCCCCTCCCAGAGTGCCCCATGGCCGCGGCGTGGGCGCTGGGCGCTGGGGGTGGGGGGAGGGCAGTGCCACCCGCGGGCTGGCACTTGGCTGCAGCACTTGTGCCCAGATGCTGATGCTGCTGACAGCAGAGCTGCTGCGAGGCCCTGGGAGAATCGGGGTGACCCCTCTCCCCATCGGTGCCAGCCACAGGGGTGGGCGCCTGTCCCGCGGGCAGGGTGGCACGGAGCAGCTGCCAACCTCTGGGTTGTTTGCGTCAGGAGTCGGGCAGGGAAGGGGTTGGCACTGGCTGTGGGAGAAGGGCTGGGGGTGCCCCTAGCTCCCCAAATCCAGCTCCGTGAGCGTGTCGAGGGGCTCCGCTGCGGTCACGGTCCCCCGCCGAGCACGGCCGCAGGACCCAGCGGGTGCCCGTGGCGCAGCCCCTCCCCGGGGCAGCGGGCGGCTCCTCGGGCGCTGGCAGCCCGGGCTGGGCGCTGGCAGGAGCCACCCGGCATTTTGGGTCCAGCTCTGCAGCTCTTGCATCATTTCTGCCGGAGCCGGCGGCGAGCGCTGCTGGCAGGCTGCGGGCACGGGCCCGGGGGGACCCCCGGGGGACGCCTGCCGGGAGACGAACCCCGGAATCACCTCTGGCTCAGCAGGACACCCTCAGCACCCCAAAACGTCCGTCGTGGCCGTGCAGCCCCGGCGCCCCAGCAGGAATATTCCCCCCTTCCGAGCGAAATACCCCGGTTTGTTCTGCAAGTCCGTCCATCCGCAGGGTCTGTGTCTGCAGGGGGGTCCCAGCGCTCCCCAGCTCCGGAGCTGGGATGGACGCTGTGTGTTCCCAGTTCTGCTTGAACTGAGCCTGTTCTCGGGGTCTGGGTCCCGGCTGCTCCCCGGGTCTGAATCCCAACTCCCTCTGGTTCTGACTCCTCACGCTCAGAAGGAGGGAATTTCCCCGCCACGCAGGGGGTCTGTCGCGGCCCCTTCCCCGGTCCGAGCGCACCTCTGGGGGGGTGTGAGTGAGGGGTGCTGCGCCCTGCGATCCCTGGCCGCGGTGCCCGGGGCTGGCGCCCAGCTCGTGGTTGATGCCATTCGCTGGGACCAGCGTGACTGGGAGCACTGGAGCGGCCGAGCGGCCGCGGCTCTGCGAGCGGGGCGCAGGCGAGGGGTCCGCGGCGGAGTGTTCCCGGGGCAGCCCTGCAGCGGGGCCAGTGCAGGTCTCCGGGAGGAGACTGTCCCGATCCTCCAGAGCGGCTGAAGGGTCTCCTCGCAGCTCACCGTGCCTGGCCCACTCCGGCGGCGCCGGCTCTTCCCTCGCGAGGGGGGTGCCGAGGAAATTTCTCGCACCGCCCGTGGTTCCCGTGGGGTGTTTGCTGAGGGGCTGAGTGTGCCCGGGGCTGTGGGGACGGCGATCCCCACACATCGCAGCTCCGTGGCTGGAGGCAGCCCCGAAGGGTTTCAGGTCCTTCCCGGAGGGGCAGTTTTGTGAGGTGGGACTTCCAGCCCCCCCAGATCTTCATGGCTCCTGCTGCCCTGCGGCCGGCAGCGCCGTCTGCTCTTGGTGCCCTGCGAGAGCGGGAACAGAGTTACTGCGACTCCAAAACACCGCAGGGGGCTTTGGCCACCGCTGGGAGCTTTAGGGCTTTGTTGTTTTCCCACGAGTGAGTTTTGATCCAACCCGGTTGGATTTGGAAGACGCTCTGGTGCCGGGTGGGTCAGGCTGTGTCCTGACTGTGGGGTCCCTGCTGCCCGTGAGTGGGGTGGTGGGAGTTCTGCCTGGGTTTGCTCTGTGGATCCAGCCCTGAGTGGGGTTTGTGGAGCTGGACCCTGGTGCCATGAGCTCCCAGTAACCCGCAGCCCCGTGTGTCTCTGCCCAGAGCCAGCACAGTGCTGGGTCAGGGGGTGGCACTGTGCAAAGCCCTGGATGTGGAACTGGGGAGCCCTTTCCCCAGGGGCTCTGAGGGACCCATAGTCCATGGCTGGTCCTGTTTCCCATTCCCGGAGTGCTGGGCACCCTTGGGGTCCCATTGCTGGCCGTTGCGGCAGGGTGCTCGGGGCAGGGTGCCGTGGCATGAGGGGCTACAGGGTGGGTGGGTGCACGTGGGGTGGGAGAAGAAATTGGATCCCAGCAGCTTGTTGGGGAAGGGGGTTTGTTCCACCTCACAGGCACCCTGGGCAGCTTCGCACCTCGCTTTGTGCTTCCTGAGGTCGGGAGGAGTCTGTGATCCCTCCCACCCAGGGCAGCTTTGGGGCAGCCCGGCCCCAGGGGGCTGTGGCATGGGGTGGGCACTGCCAGTGGGGACGGTGTCCGGGGATGGCAGAGGAGCAGCTCTAACCACCTGCCCATCCTAGACCCCAGCACTGGTGTCCAACACCTTCCCGGGCTTTTCCAGGTCTGGAGTTGAGTTTAGCTTCCAGGTCTCAGGTACCCGAGCTTCCCCTTCCAAAGTGCAGTGGGAATCCCATTGGAGAAGCTGTTGGTCATGAGAATCCCACTGGAGAAGCTGTTGGTTGTGGGAATCCTGTTGGAGAAGCTGTTGGTCATGAGAATCCCATTGCAGAAGCTGTTGGTTGTGGGAATCCTCTCGGCCGCTCCTGCGAGCCCCCGGCGCTGCCATCCCGAGCTCACGGAATGTAGGTCAGGGAAGGGGATTTTTTTAGCCTCATCCATGCGGAGCTGGGAAAATTCTCCTCCCTTGCCCTCTGCGTCAGCTGCAATCACCATCAGCAGCAGGAGCGGGTGGCTGGCACCTCGCTGCCCTGGGGCGAGGAGGGCAGGCGGGTCCCTGGCACAGCAGGGAGCATCTGAGGGGTGGGGAGGAGCTGCAGGGTGGCGGGTTGGTGCTTCCAGGAGCCCAGTGGGATACTGGTGCTGCCAGTGCTGTGCCAGGGGCCCAGCGAGGAGCCTGGCAACCTGCAGATGTGAAGCCCCACGGGGACCTTCAGTGTCCCTGTGGAAGCACTGTGTGGCACCTAGCAATGGCTGTGGGACAGGGGGATCCCCATTGGAACCCCCAGAGTGCTGGGGGAGACCCTCCATGGTTTCCCAGACTGCAGGATGTGGAGGCTGGAGGAGCCCAGGGCACGTAGGGACGGGCACCAGCCCGGCACAGGAGCAGGAATCCCAAATGCTGGGGTCAGCCCCATCGGGGTTAGGGTTCAGGATAGGGTCAGGGGGTGCACACGCAGGGCAGGGCGGGAGGGCAGAGCCTGCCCTGGCAGCCCAGGGGCAGGGGACCCACAGGAGGATGGTTCTGGGGTCCCTGCTTGTTGATCACTGGGAAGGCTCCTTGGTTAGCTCAGAGCTATCGGATGCGGTGCCGGGAGCAGAGAGAGCTGCTGCTCTGCTCTCCCAGTAAAAACAGCCCGACTCGCGCTGGGATCGTGGCGGAGGCAGCAGCTTTAGGGGTAGGACTGCCCAGCGGACATCCCCCACAGTGGGATCTGCCACTTGTGGGATCTCCAAGAAGCAGTGGAGCTCTGGGGGCTGAAGCCGAGGGCGGTGTGGCCACTGCTCTGAAACACCCGCAGCTGCCTGCCTGGGCAGCTCGGGGTCTGTGGGATGGTTATGGGGTCTGTGAGACAGTTCTCAGTGTGTGCAGGATGGCTTTGGGGTCTGCGGAATGTTTTTTGGGGTCTGTAGGATGGTTCTTAGGAGGTGTACGATGGTTCTGGAGTCTGGAGGATGGTTCTGGGGTCTGTGGGACAGTTTTTGAGGTCTGTGGGATGGTTCTAGGATTCTGTGGGGTGGTTTGGGGGTCTGCAAGATGGTTCCTAGAGTTTGTGGGATGGTTCTTAGGAGCTGTAGGATGGTTCTCAGCATCTGCAGGATGGTTTTGGGGTCTGTGAGAACAGCTTTTGGCTTCTGTGGGATGGTTCTTGGGGTCTGCAGGGTGGTTTTGGCTGTTGGGGATGCTCCACATCTTCCCCAGGTGCAAAGCTGGAGCAGCCTGTCCAGCCCATAGGGTGGGGGAGAGGAGAGGTCCTGGGGGGTCTCAGGTTTGTCCAGCCGGGGTCAGAACAGTCCCACATCAGGACCCTGGGGCAAACTGGGCAGTGGTGGGGCTGTGCCTGGCCCCACTGAGGCTCTGGGCCCCAAAGTGCCCCCATGTCACCCCTTCAGCCAGAGGCACCAGGTTCTCCTGGATCAAACTGGGATCCAGGGGCACCCCATGTAATCAGGGACTTGCTGTAGGAACCCCATCGCTTGGTGTGTGGGGCTGAGGAGGTTAGGGTCGGGGTGCTGGTGCGCCACAGCCTCAGCCCTGACCCCGCAGGGCAGCTGGGTGCTGTGGGATTGGATGTGCTGCTGCGAGAGCAGGGCCCCACTCAGCGTGGGGACCCCGCTGGCCTGGACATGGCCCCACAGCCCTGACCCTGCTCTTTGCAAACCTTGGGGGAGGCTGCGTGCAAGCTAGATGAGACACCAGCTCCACGGGCTTTGAGTGTTGGGCTGTGGGTGCAGAGGTGCCTCTGTGGGTGCTGAGGTGAGAGGAGGCGCTTCCATGGGTGCTGGGATGTGAGGAGGCACCTCCATGGGTGTTGGGGTGTGAGAAGGCGCCTCCGCGGGTGCCTCTGTGGGTGCCAGGTTAGGGGTGGGCAGCGGATGATGCTGCAGGTGCCAAGAGCTGGGGAGGATGGGGCAGGGCTTGCGGCTGCTGGTGCTGCGGTGGGTCTGTGGTGGGTCTGGGGCTTTCCGCCGGCGCCAGTCCCTCGGGAGCAGCGGGTGCTGCCAGGCCCAGCTGTGTGCGGTGGGCCCCGCGTGGCAGCGTGGCACCTGTCTCCTGGGAGACTGCGGGCGCAGGAGCGGCGCCGAGCCCAGCCGACACGGGCTGCCACCGCACGCCCGCCGCACAAACACTGCAAATGTCAAGGGAGCCTAAAAATAGCCCCTGCGGGGCCCCCGTGCACCCGCGCCCCCCCCCCTCGCCCGCTGCCAGCCCGCGGGGGGGCCCGGGGGGGGTCGGTGCCAGGGCGGGCTGCACGCCCCTGCTCTGCCACCCCGGCCCCCTGCCAAGGGGCGACCCCAACGGGATGGCGTGGCCTCCCGCTCCTCCCCCTCCTCGGCGGGGTTTGAGGTTCCCCCCCGGAGGGCTCCCCAGCCTTGCCCTGGCCCTGGTGCGGTGGGGGAGCGGCTGTGCCCCGGGAGGGGGGCCGGGGTGGCCCCGCTGCTGCCGCTGCCCTAAAGCAGGGGGTGACCCGCGGGCGATCCCAAAGCACCTCCCGGAGCCCCGCCAGCGCCGACCTGCCCCCTTGGCTCCCCCAGCACTACTTCACGGTCAACTTCAACCACGAGAACCAGAAGACCCTGGAGCTGAGGACCGAGGATGCCAAGGACTGCGACGAGTGGGTGGCGGCCATCGCTCACGCCAGGTACTGCCCTCGGCCGCCCCGCCTTGGGGACCCCCACGAGCCTCATGCCCAGCCCTGGCCGCAGCGGCCGGCGCTGCCGGGGCGCCTGACCGAGCCCTGGGGGCCCCCCGGAGGGGAGAAGCAGGAGGCCGGCGGGTGTCCGCGGGGTCTGGTGGGAGCCGGTGCCGCAGGGGTCCCCCTTCCCGCCAGACTCGTGGGGGAGGCGACCCCCGGCTTTGGGGTTCGCTTGGGCCTCCTGCTGGTCCCCGGGCCCCCGGGGGGCTCACAGCCGCCTCTGCCCGCAGCTACCGGAGCCTGGCGACGGAGCACGAGGCGCTGATGCAGAAGTACCTCCATCTCCTGCAGATCGTGGAGACGGAGAAGACCGTTGCCAAGCAACTCCGGCAGCAGATCGAGGACGGGGAGATCGAGATCGAGCGCCTCAAGGCTGAGGTGAAGGCGCTGGCGCTGCCCCGGCGCGGTGACCCCTGGGCTGCGGGTGCCATGGGGGCGGTGGCGCCCTGCTGGCGGGGCCCGGGGGGTCCCCCAGCCCCTGGGATCCCTCTCGTTCTCACGGTGTCTCTGGCAGAGAGGGTTCACGGGGAGAGGGGGGGTCTCGGTGTGGTGCCCGGGCTTTGCGCCAGCAGCGGGCACTGGGTTCATTGCAGGGGGTGAGACCCCTCGTCTTCTCTCTTTTCACCCTGGATACCCGGGTTGGCCCCCCCGAGCTGCCCCTCCGGTGGCCTCCTCTGCCAGGGTGGGCACAGCTGGAGGGGCAGAGGGGTCTGGGTGTGTGGGGACCAGACCCCGGGGCCAAGCCCTGCTCAGCGGTGCCCAGTGACGGCACGGGGGGCAACGGGCACAAGGTGGAACCCGGGAAGTTCCAGCTCTAGGAACTTCCTGACTTTCCAGGTTCCAGAGAGGCCGTGGGGTGTCCTGCTGTGGAGAGATCCTGGACCCCTCTGGTGTCCCTGGCAGGGGGCTGTGGGAAGGCAGCAGGACGGGTCCTGCTGGGCTGAGATGCCAGCCCCATGTCAGTATAACCCCACCACTGCCCCAGAGGAGGCATCTGCAGCAGACGTGTCAGGGTGTCCCGGGGACATGTCGGGGTGTCCCAGGGATGTGATGTGGTGTCGCAGGGACAGGTTGGGGTGTGTCAGGGGTGGGTTGGGGTGTCCCAGGAACATGTGAGGGTGTCCCAAGGACGTGCAGGGCTGCCCCAGCCACTGGCGCCTCCTCTGTGCTCTCAGATTGCCTCCCTGCTCAAGGACCACGAGCGCATCCAGGCCGGCCAGACCAGCGCCCCCAGTGATGATGACAGCGACATCAAGAAGATCAAGAAGGTGGGTGGTGGCGGGCGAGCAGCGTGGGGTCCCGGTGGGGTCCCACTGCTCATGGTGGTTCCCAAGTCGATTCAGAAGAGCTGCCGCTGCAGTCGGGAGGGCTCAGGGGCATGAGGGGGCAGGGCATGCCCACGGCAGGCAGCACCCGCACGGCCCCCCAGCCCTCCCTGAGGGGGTGCCGTGGCTCGGAGCAGGTGCAGAGCTTCCTGCGGGGCTGGCTGTGCCGGAGGAAGTGGAAGACCATCATCCAGGACTACATCAGGTCCCCGCACGCCGACAGCATGCGCAAGCGCAACCAGGTGGTGTTCAGCATGCTGGAGGCCGAGGCCGAGTACGTCCAGCAGCTGCACATCCTCGTCAACAACTTCCTGCGGCCGCTGCGCATGGCCGCCAGCTCCAAGAAGCCCCCCATCACGCACGACGACGTCAGCAGCATCTTCCTCAACAGGTGAGGTGCTGGCTGGGGCGGCGGGGGCCAGCGTGTCCATGGGACACCCACACAGCAGCCCCCGAGCACTGGGAGCTGGCACCAGGAGGTGCCAAGGGGCTGGTGCTCGGGCAGCCGGTGCGGGGCTGCGTCTGCAGGAGGTCCTGGCTCTGTCGGGGGCAGTGACGGGGGCAGCGTCCTGCGGCTCTGGCAGGAGTCGGTGGGGAGGGGGCAGCTGTCGGGGGGATGGTGTGGAGGGGCAGAAGTGGCCTCTCCCCTGCAGGAAGGTGGGTCTGGACTCCCCCACACTGAGCTGGAACAGGGTGGATTTAGGTCAGACAGGAGGAAAAGGGCTGGAATCTGAGGGTGGGGGGGTCCCTGGAACAGGCTGCCCAGAGACGGGGTGGGGGCCCCGTCTGTGGAGCCATTCAAGGTCAGGCTGGCTGGGGCTCTGGGCAACCTGGTCTGGGAGAGTGCTGGCCCTGCTGGGTGAGGGGGGGTTGGACTGGGTGCCCTTTGCAGGGCCCTTGCAGCCCTGTTTAATGATCCTGTGAGTCCTTGGTGATGACTGCTGAGGGGAGCTTCCTCCCTCTCTGCCCTCACCCACCGCTCCCCGCTGGCTGTGGGGACCCTCTCCACACCCCAGTGCTCCACGGGCCCCATCCCAGTGCTCTGTGCTCACCTCCAGCTCTGTCTTCCAGCGAAACCATCATGTTTTTGCACCAGATCTTCTACCAAGGGCTGAAGGCGAGGATCTCCAGCTGGCCCACGCTGGTGCTGGGTGAGTGCCCCACGCCGCCGCCACCTCCTCGTCACCCAGCTCCCATCACGGGGGAGTCCCCATCCCCAAAGGGGTTCCAAGGACCCATGGATGTGGCTCTGGGTAACAGGGTTTGGTGGTTGCAGAGGGGTTGGGTTGAAGGTTGGACTGGATGGTCCTGGAGCTCCTGCTGGGGCGAGCTGGTGCTGAGGAGCACTGCTGCATCCTTGGGAACCTTCAGCTATCGGGGGCTCCAGACCCCAAACAGGGCACAACTGGGACTTGTGTGAGCAGGCTGAAGCCCCAGGGGTGGGGTCGGGGGGTAAGGAGGGCTGGGGGTGTGGGGCCTGTGCCAGGGCCAGCAGCCCCACGTGCCCCGCACCGCTCTGCCCGCAGCTGACCTGTTCGACATCCTGCTGCCCATGCTGAACATCTACCAGGAGTTCGTGCGCAACCACCAGTACAGCCTGCAGATCCTGGCCCACTGCAAGCAGAACCGTGACTTCGACAAGCTGCTCAAGCACTACGAGGCCAAACCCGACTGCGAGGAGAGGACCCTCGAGACCTTCCTCACCTACCCCATGTTCCAGGTGACCGCTGGCGCCACCCTCCTGGCAGCGAGGGGTGGGCTGGGTGCTGCAGCCCCATCGCTGGGATCAGCGTGGGTGAAGGTGGTCTGGGGGGGTCCCTACACTGCTCCCGGGCTCTTCTCAGGCTGTTGCTGGGGTGGTTGGTGCTGCAGGGCTGTCCCAGGACAGGGCTGCCGGCTTCCCCATCACCCCACAGCTCAGGGACATGGATGGGGCCACCCCCGCACTGATCCCCCTCTTCACAAAGTTTTAGCAGGAGGGCCTTTGGAGCCGGGAGTTCTGGGGCTCCCGGCAGCCGCTGATGCCCCGCTGCGATGTGCTCCCCGCAGATCCCCAGGTACATCCTGACGCTGCACGAGCTGCTGGCTCACACCCCGCACGAGCACGTGGAGAGGAACAGCCTGGACTACGCCAAGTCCAAGCTGGAGGAGCTCTCCAGGTCAGAGCCAGAGCTGGCCGTGGCTGTGGGACAGGGTGGGCAGCTCTCACGGGTGGGCAGTTCTGGCTGCTGAGGGGCTCTGGGGCTGCTGGAACCTTTGGTGCAGGGGGGGTTCACTCGGCTCTCCTGGAGCCTGTTGGGCAGCGCTGGTGAGCATGAAACCCCTGGTGAGCCGCCAGCATGGGGAGACCCACCTGCTGGGGTGCAGATCCCCCGCGAGCCCCGGTCCCCTCCACCCCCAGGATAATGCACGACGAGGTGAGCGAGACCGAGAACATCCGCAAGAACCTGGCCATAGAGAGGATGATCATCGAGGGCTGCGAGATCCTGCTGGACACCAGCCAGACCTTCGTGCGACAAGGTACCCTGCCCGTGCCACACGTCTGGCCCCAGTAACCCCAGTGGCTCTCGGGGTCCCAGCCCCAGCCTGGGGCTCCCGCTGGCCCCTGCCCCACTGTGGGCACCCGGCCGCGCCAGAGCGCCCCCGATGCCAGGGCCGGGTCTCTCCCCGCGCGCAGGGTCCCTCATCCAGGTGCCGATGTCTGAGAAGGGGAAGATCCCGAGGGGCCGGCTGGGCTCGCTGTCGCTGCGGAAGGAGGGCGAGCGGCAGTGCTTCCTCTTCTCCAAGCACCTCATCATCTGCACCCGGGGCTCCGGGGGCAAACTGCATCTCACCAAGGTGCGGGGGCGCCGCAGCCTCCGGGCTCGGAGCGGGGGCTGGAGCCCGGGGCCGCGGCAACGGCTGGGCTCTCCTGGAGACACCGGGGCCACCGTGACCGGCCCGGCTGCGGCGCCCTGGGGGCGGCTGGGCTGGCGCTGGGAGCTGCTGGGTGTAGCTGGTGTGGGGCAGCTCCCGGGTGAGGGCTGTGCCGGGCTTTCGGGAGGAGAAGGGGCGGACGCTCAGTACAGAGAGAAGCCGTCCCGAGGCGCAGCAGCAGCCGCGCGGTTCCTCAGCGGGAAATTCAAACCGCAGCCCAGCCCTGCGCCCGACGCCCCAGTCTCCTCCAGTCTGCCCCCCAGACTCCTGTCGGTGGAGGTTCCGCAGTTAATGGGGCCAGAAATCGCTCGTTCCCGGCACTAAACTATCAGCTGGGAAAATCCCAGCCCCTGGCCGAGAGCTGACCACGAGACAAAGGGGCTGTGGGAGAGCGGAACTGGGAGCGCTGGGGCCGCCGTGGACACCCAGCCGGGCTGACGGCTGCGCTCCCGCCCCTGCAGAACGGTGTCATCTCCCTCATCGACTGCACGCTGGTGGAGGAGCAGGAGAGCACCGACGAGGACGGTAGGTGCCCGCAGCCCGCCCGCAGCCTGCCCCTGGGGTGCACCCCGCACCCTGCTCAGATGGGTGCTGCTCGGCTGTCCCCCAGCGGGTGCTGGGCACCGGGACGTCTCGGGAAGCAGGGTCACAGCTACTCCAGGCCCCTCTTGGCTGGGGTGTCCAGCCCTGCAGACCCTCACCCGCTGCACGGGGGGCGTGGTCCCCCCGCTGTGACACCCAGTGTGGCCAGGGAGGTGCCCGGGGTGCGGGTCACACCGAGGCCACGTGGAGCCCTGGCAGGAGGCTCTGGCAGCCCTGGGCAATGCTTTCCCGGGCCGGGTGTCGGTGTGGCCGGCGCCGCCCGTGCCCCCCACCACAGAGCCGTGTCGTCCCGTCACGGAGGTGCTGCTCAGGCTCCGGGAAGCAGGGATGTGCCGGCTGCTTCGGTGAAGTGAATCATTCACTGGAAACCCACCGGGCACCCAGTGATGCAAATGGGACCCTCCCCAGGCAGGGGGGCACAGCTCAGCTCCATGGAGCCGGGCAGAGGGGGTGCTGCTGCTCCCCACGTGCAGCCCCTGCCCTGCAGTGGGACCAGCTCCTGTCCCTCGTCCCAGCACGAGTCCTCTCCTCGCCAGCAGCCGGGGTCTCCCCAGCCCCGTGCTCGGGACCAGGCTTTGCCCAGCAAACCCATCCCACCCTCCGTGGGGCCGTGGGGCCGCCTGTGCTGGTGGAGGGTGGGCGGGCAAGGACGCCCAGAGTCACCCCGTGGGGGTTGTGTGTTGCAAAGCCAAATCCTCGGGGCAAGACATCGACCACCTCGACTTCAAGATTGTGGTGGAGCCCAAAGATTCCTCCTCCTTCACTGTCATCCTGGTGGCCTCGTCCAGGCAGGAGAAGGCTGCGTGGACCAGCGACATCAGCCAGGTAGGACGGACCCAGCAGGGAGAAGGTTTCGGGGTGCAGCAGCCCCAGGGGATCTCTGACCTGCTGCCCCGCTGCAGGCTGTGGCTGTGGGGCACTTTTTGGTGCCCAGAACCAACCAGCTGATGTTGGCTCGGGGCTGTGGGTGGGCTGTTGGGTAGCACCCGGCAGGGTCTGCGCCCTGGGCGCTGTCCCGGTGCCGTCGGGACCTGCTGCCGGGGAGGGCTGCTGCGAGCAGCTCAGGAGCACCCGGAGCACCCCGGGAGCGGCGCCACGCAGCGCTGGGGCTGCACCCAGAGCCCGCTGCTGCGCCCAGTCCGCTCACGGGACGAGGAGGAGGAGGAGGCAGGGGCCAGGGCGCAGCAGCTGGGAGCAGGGCTGTCCCTGCTCCGCCGGCACTGCCTGAGCTGCTGCTGGGGCTGTACTTTGGGCTGCCCCCGGCTCACACACACACCTGAAGGCTGTTGCTGGGTGCAGAGCTTTCTCCGGGGGCGGGGAGGGGGAGAGAGGAAGAGATAAAAGTCCCCAGTGCGGCAGAGGCTGTCCCGGCGCTGCACTGGTCCCTAGGAGAGCTGTGGGCAGGAGCTGGGGCGCAGCCATGCACTGAAAGGTGGCAGCTCCTGGTCCCTGGGGGGGACTCCAGGAGGGGACATTGCTTCCTGCCACCCAGGATGGGAGTCTTTGTGCCTGCCCGGGCCAGCTCTGCAGTGGGAGGGCTGGGAGCAGCTTGGAGAGCCGTCGTGAAGCTCCGGGTGAGGGGCAGCTCTTCCCTGCCCCAGCCGAACGCAGGAGCCGGGTGGGCAGCGGGAGCCGCCCTGAGCCCGAGCCGTGTCTCTCGCAGTGCGTGGACAACATCCGCTGCAACGGGCTGATGATGAACGCCTTCGAGGAGAACTCCAAGGTCACCGTCCCCCAGATGATCAAGTGAGTGCTGGCTGCGGGCACCGGGGCTCTGCCGGCCCCCGGCACTGGGGTGCACTCGGGGAAAGCCCTGCGTGGGGAGGGGAGGGCGCCGGGAACCGTCAGTGGTGGTGCAGGGGGAAGCGAGGAGGGGCAAGGGGTGCTGGGCTGCCCGGAGGGGGGACCTGTGTGGCGCAGCCGGTGGGACGGGGAGGGTCTGGCTTCACAAGTGTCCCCCAGGGACGGGGTCTTGCCCAGCCCTCACTGGGGCGGAGTCTCCACCCCGTTCGGAGGGTGGATTTCCAGGGTCTCCCCTGGAGGGGACACCCCGAGGTGCCCCTCGCTGCCAGGGACCTGTTCCTCACGTCTCGGGGGGGAAGCTGCTGGCGCCAGGCAGCCCCTGGTGTCGTTCTGGGCTGGAGCCACAGCTGTCTTGTCTCTCTGCAGGTCTGATGCCAGCTTGTATTGTGATGATGTTGACATTAGGTTCAGTAAAACGATGAATTCCTGCAAGGTCCTGCAGATCCGCTACGCGAGCGTGGAGCGGCTGCTCGAGAGGCTGACGGACCTGCGCTTCCTCAGCATCGACTTCCTCAACACCTTCCTGCACTCCTACCGCGTCTTCACCACCGCCCTCGTGGTCCTGGACAAGCTCATCACCATCTACAAGAAGCCCATCAGCGCCATCCCCGCTCGGTGAGGCTGCAGTGCCCGTCCCTGCGACCCCGAGGGTCCCGCGGGGCTTCGGGGGGGCTGCAGCGCCACTCCGCTGTCCCCTCTTTCACTCACCGTGAGCGGGGTCACGGGAAGCAGCCAACCCTGAGCTCGGTGGGTGCCCCTCAGGAGAGCTGAGCGGTGGGAATGGGGTGACAGGGGCTGCCCTGGCTGCACCGAGCCCAGAGGGAGATGCCCGGGGTCCCGGCGCTGCCAGAGCTGCCCGGGGCAGTGCGAGCTCAGCCATCGCCCATTTCTCCACCCAGGTCCCTGGAGCTGCTGTTCGCCAACAGCCAGAACAACAAGCTGCTCTACGGGGAGCCCCCCAAGTCGCCCCGCGCCAACCGCAAGTTCTCGTCGCCGCCGCCGCTGTCGCTCAGCAAGTCGTCGTCGCCCAGCCGGCGCAGGAAGCTCTCGCTCAACATCCCCATCATCACCGGGGGCAAGGCACTCGACCTGGCCGCCCTCAGCTGCTCCTCCAACGGCTATGCCGGCGTCTACTCCTCCATGGCCCCCTTCAGCAAGACCACCCTGGACATCAACAAGCTCTACGTGGCCGGCACCTACCCCAGCAAGATCCCCGACGAGGGACAGGCGGCCTCGGAGAAGCAGGAGGAGTCACTGCCCAGCAAGCAGGGTGGGTCGTGGAGGATGGCCATGGGGTTGGGGGTGCTCTGGGGTGGGCAGGGGGACACCTGTGGGGTCAGTGCAGCCCGAGGAGGGCAGACGGGCAACACGGGTGTGGGGTGGTGACTGGGGCCCCTGCTCCTGCCAGGCTCCGAGGTGTCTGTGAGGGAAGAGTCGGACACGGAGCCCAACCACAGCGACGAAGCAGAGGCTGAGACTTCCCCTACAAAGTCTCCGACCACTCCCAAGGCCGTCAAGTGCAAGAACTCCTCAGGTACGCGGGGAGCCGGAACCCATCCCGCTGTGGGGCCACCGGGCTGCCTGGCCCCTGCCAGGAGGAAGGGAGCCCTGAGCAGCAGCAGGACTCAGCCCTTCCCTTTGCTCTGGGGGGTGCAGGGAACAGCCAGGCTCCCCGAACACAGGGCCAGACTAAGCTGAGCACCCTGACGGGGCTGCTAACCCCTCTGGGGCTGGGGTGAAACCACCAGGCTGCACCTCAGGGCTGGGCTGAGCACCTTACTGGGTCTTCTCACCCCTTTGGGGCTGGGGTGCTGCTCTGGGATCGGTGGAGGTGAGAGCTGCTCGAGATGGGAGCCCAGACTGGCATCGAGCACCGATTCCTGTGCTCGAGCCTCTCCCGTGTTAACCCCAACACCTCTGTAGCCCCAGTTCTGCACTGGACAGACTCCCACCACCTAGAGCTGCCCCTCTCCTCTGCCCCAGCGCCATCGGGTGGAAGCCAGCCCTGTGTGGGGCACAGCCCTGCACTGCTGGCTGCACCCCGCTCTGTGAGCCCCATTCCCGGTGGCCCACGACCCAGGGTCTGCGGGAGGGACCCTGCTGGGCTGCGGCAGTGGCTGCAGGGGGTCGGCTCTCTTCTCCCCTCCTGCCCCACAGATTTCTCGCTGTTTTCCTACAACAACGGGGTGGTGATGACGTCCTGCCGGGAGCTCGACAGCACCCGCAGCGCCCTGTCGGCCGCCTCTGCCTTCGCCATCGCCACGGCGGGGGCCAACGAGGGGACCCCCACCAAGGAGAAGTACCGCAGGATGTCCCTGGCCAGCGCAGGTACCCTGCCCCAGGGATGTGGGCTCGGGGTGCCCCTGCCTGCCGGGCTCGAGGCAGCTCCCACAGGGAGCACCCCAGAGCACCCACAGCTGGGGCTGAGCAAACTGGGGTCCCGGCACCCAGTGCTTTGGTTCAGAGGCACCTATGGGGTGCTCAGGGGGAAGGGGCTATGCTCAGTGTTCAGCAGTCCCAGAGGCACCCACAGGGGACCCCCGAGGGCGCTGGGGCTGTGCTGAGGGCTCGCCGGCAGTTTCAGGTTTTCCTGCGGACCAGCGGAATGGGGACAAGGAGTTTGTGATCCGGAGAGCGGCCACCAACCGTGTCCTCAACGTCCTGCGGCACTGGGTGTCCAAGCACTCCCAGGTGGGTGCCTGAGGTCAGGGGGCACCGGGGTGTGCTCCTGGGGCACTCGGCTGGGCCAGAGCCCGGGCGGGGGGCTGTGCCGAGCGGGCGGGGGGCTGTGCCGAGCTGGCTGCACCGGCAGGACTTCGAAACCAACGAGGAGCTGAAGTTCCGAGTGATCAGCTTCCTGGAGGAGGTGATCCACGACCCCGAGCTGCTGACCCAGGAGCGGAAGGCGGCCGCCAACATCATCAGGTAGGGCCTGCGGGCAGCACCTGCTGGGTCCTGGAGCTGGACCGGGCTCCTTCCCACACCGGGACCCCACGGAGGTGTGATGACCCCGTGTCCGTGTGAGGTCGGGCAGGGGCTCAGCACCCCCTGCCTCGCAGCTGGAGGGGTGCACGGGGCCTGCTGGGGCCTGGGAAGGGTTTCTTTCCCCTCCAGGGGGGCAGCTGGGGCCCCAAGCCTGTGGGGCTGTGCCTTCCCCCGGCGTGACGCTGCCATCTGCTGCTGCAGGACCCTGACGCAGGAGGATCCGGGCGACAACCAGATAACCCTGGAGGAGGTGGTGCTGATGGTAAATGCTCTTCCCCTTCCACACCCCCTGCTGCTGCGGGGCCAGCCAGAGCTCCCAGTGCTGCCAGTCCCTGCCCCTGCGGGACACAGACACCCCAGGCTACTCCCAGCAGAACCCCTGCAACTGCAGCAGCTCCATCCCCCAGGGCTGCAGACAGCTTCTGGGGTGCCAGGGCCCTGGGGAGGGTATTTTAAGCCTTGGCTGGTGACCTGGGAGCTGCTGGGAAGTCCTTTGAGGAAGAGAAACCAAAGCAGAGGGTTTCAGTCTGCACCCCGAGTTCGGCAGCTTTAGGGGAAACAGCAGGGGAAGGCCGTGACCTGGGATGCAGGGGTGTGGGATCTGCTGTGGGGTGCAGGATGGGAGGCAGGACGTGCTGTGGGGTGCAGGATGGGAGGCAGGATGTGCTGTGGGGTGCAGGATGGGAGGCAGGACGTGGGACGTGCTGCCTGCGCCCCATCCCACGGGGCTGGTAGCACGCAGCAGCTCCACTGGGAAAGGCCCCTGGCTCAGGAGCCCGGCTGGAGCCTTGGCTCCGGGCGTGAGGTGCGAGCCAGCCCCACTGAGCTCCTGGCCAACCTGTCCCTGTCGCTGCCTCTGTCGCTCAGGCCGAAGGGGTCAAGGCGGAACCTTTTGAAACCCACTCGGCACTGGAGATCGCGGAGCAGCTGACGCTGCTGGACCACCTGGTCTTCAAGAAGATCCCCTACGAGTGAGTTACCGGGAGGGAGGAGGAGCTGCTCTGCCCCCCAGGGCTCTGTGGCCACCGGCTAAACCCAGCGAGGGCAGAGCCTTCTCGGCTCCCTCGTGAGCAGCCTAGGCTGGGCTTGATCCCACACTCGAGGCACCCGCCGGCCCCAGCTTGGGGAGACCCTCCCACAGCCATTGCAGCCCCAGGGGTGTCCCAGCGGCGCTGGGGCAGAGGCCCTGGGGTCTGGGCACCGCGCGGCTGCGGCAGAGCTCTGGCGGGGCCCGGGCTGTCCCCGGCAGCGGGACCTGAGCGGTGCTGCTTGCAGGGAGTTCTTCGGGCAAGGCTGGATGAAGCTGGAGAAGAACGAGAGGACCCCCTACATCATGAAGAACACGAAGCACTTCAACGACGTAAGTGCGGCCGCAGCGTGGCGAAGGCAGAGCTCTCACAGTCGGGGTGAGGGGACCTCCTCCAGGGCCACCCTTGCCCTGAGCAGGGCCATTCCCACCCAGAGCAGGGTGCTCAGAGCCCCAGGGGCCAACCTGCCCTGGGACGGTGCCAGCAGTGGGGCTTCTCCCAGCTCTTGGAGCACCCTGGGCCAGGCTCTCACACCCTCAGCCCCAACAACCTCCTCCTTCTCTCTGCTCTGAACCTCCCTCTGTCAGGTTAGAAGGTCCTGAAGGTCTTTTCCCACCATGATGATGCTGCTGGTGGTGGATAATTGCTGATGAGCTGAGGCGAAGCAGCCAGCTCCTCGCAGCATTAGCCAGGGGCTGGGCTGCACCGGGCTGCTCCATGGGTGTCACCAGCCTCGTGGCCCTGGTGCTGCTGGAGTGGTGCAGGACAGGCAGATCTCCCACAGCGGAGCATCTCCTGGAGAAGCTGTTCTGGTGGAGGGGAAACAGCTCTGAACATGAGGCGACAGGAGGGTTCCCACAGCCCCCGGCATCGCTCTGGGCTGGAAACGGCCTGGGCAAAAGGGCCTGAGGTGGGGTGGGGTGGTGGTCACCAGCAGGCGGTGATGAGCCAGGGAGTGCCCAGGGGGCCAGGAGGCCTGGGGTCAGGACCAGTGTGGCCAGCAGGACCAGGGCAGGCATCCAGCCCCCTGCACTGGGCACTGGGGGGGGGCTCGCCTCCACTTGTGGGGTCAGTCCTGGGCCCCTCGGTGCCAGCAGGACAGGGAGGGCTGGGGCTCAGTGGGGACGGGGCAGCGGGGGCCTTCAAGGTCCATTCCGACCCAACCAGCCCCACGGAACTGGGGCCGCGTCGCTGCCCTCCAGAGCCGCCTGACAGCTGGGGCCGGGGTCTGCCCAGGTCAGCAACCTGATCGCGTCCGAGATCCTGCGCAACGAGGAGGTGGTGGCACGGGTGAGCGCCATCGAGAAGTGGGTGGCGGTGGCCGACATCTGCCGGTGCCTGCACAACTACAACGCCGTGCTGGAGATCACCTCCTCCCTCAACCGCAGTGCCATCTTCCGCCTCAAGAAGACCTGGCTCAAGGTCTCCAAGCAGGTGGGCACCGGGGGCTGGCGAGGGAGACGGGACGGCAGGGAAGGGGCAGGAGCTGTGGGCAGCTCGGCCCCGCGCGGCAGCCGGGCTGGAGACCTGCAGCCGGAGAGGCGCAGACGCCTCCCTGAACCGGGGCTTCGCGGGGAGAGGCTCCCGGGTGCCCAACACGCGAGGAGCCAGCCCGGGGCCGCTCTGCGGGCTCCCCTGCTGCCGAGCCTCCCCTCTTGGGTTCCTCTGGGCCCGCAGTGGGGGGTCCCGCGGGCTGGGGGCTGCTACCAGCGCCTCCCCTCGGGGTCCCCTGCAGACGAAGGCTCTGATCGACAAGCTGCAGAAGCTGGTGTCGTCGGAGGGCCGGTTCAAGAACCTGCGGGAGGCCCTGAAAAAGTGAGTGCTGAGCACCCTGGGGTGCTGCCGCGGCTCCCCAGCGGCTGGCGCTTGCCCCTCCAGCCAACCAGGGACCCTGCTCAGGCAACCCCGAGCTGCGCAGAGCTGGCAGTGCAGCTGGCTCCCTTAGCCCCATGCTTGCCCGGGGTGCTGGGGAGGGGAGAGCGGGGGTCCTTGCAGGTCCTGCCTGCCGTGGGTGACCCACGTCCCCCTGCAACGGCCCCGAGTAGAGCAGCTCTGTCTGCCTCTGCCCCAGTTGTGACCCGCCGTGCGTGCCCTACCTGGGCATGTACCTGACCGACCTGGCCTTCATTGAGGAGGGCACCCCCAACTACACCGAGGACGGCCTCGTCAACTTCTCCAAGATGCGGATGGTGAGTGGTGGCCCCGCGGCTCCGTGCCTGGCACTGGGGCGAAGGCGCCGGCCCTCTGCCAGGTCCGGAGGGTCTGCGCCGGCTGCCCTCCCCGCCGTGGGGCCGGGGCCGCTGGCTGCGCTCTCAGGGGCCCTGCGCCGCCTCCCCACAGATCTCCCACATCATCCGAGAGATCCGCCAGTTCCAGCAGACCTCCTACAAGATCGAGCACCAGCCCAAGGTACCCCTCTGCCCCGGGAGCCCCCGGCCTGGTGCCGCGTGGCCTCTGCCTCGCGGTGGCCCCCACACGTGTGACCAAGTGGAAGCTCTCGGCCGCGGCACCGCAGAGCCGGCGGCTTGGGGCTTTCTGCTCTTCTCCAGAAGCACCCAACCCTCCAGGAGAGCAGCTCCCAAACAGCTGCAGCCCCCCAGGCGCCTGCCCAGTGGAGCTGGCGATGGGGCCAGCTCAGACCACCCCCAAACCATGCTCTGGTGCCTGTGTGCAGTGGCGGGAGCGGCCCCAGTCCTGCGGGACCATGGGCCCTGCCCGCACCAGCGGAGGCTGTAGAGCTGTGGGCTCTGATCTCAGCCTCGGCGCTGCTGCTCCCTGCCCGGGCACCCCAGTGGGACCAGGCATCACCCCATCTCCCTGTGGAGGTGGGACACAGATCCTGGATGCACTTCTGGGTGCTGCTGGTGCTTCCCCGGCAAAGGCTCTGCTGCCAGCTGCTCCTTGTGCCGGGCGCCAGCTCTGATCCGCAGGCGGGTGCCCCATGCCAGCACAGGCTGTGCCCCTGGCACTGCTGCTGAGGCCAGAAAGCAACGAGGGAAGGATCTGCTGGGCCCTGTGAGCAGGTGCCCTGGCAGCACCAGAGCAGAGCTCCTGCCTCAGCAGCAACCACCCTGCAGCAAGAGCATCCCTGCCCAGCCCCTTCCTTACCAGGAGCCTGTGCTCTCCGCAGGAGAGAACTTGGGGTTGAGAAAATAGCTCCAGGGAGGAGAATGAAGGAAACCAGCATGGAGGTCAGGGCAAGGCTCTGCAGCCCCGGGGGTGGCAGAGCCACGGGCTGTGCCTGGGTCAGCTCTGGAGCCACAGGGATGGCAGAGCCATGGGCTGTGCCTGGGTCAGCTCTGGAGCCCAGGGATGGCAGAGCCATGGGCTGTGCCGGTGCCGGCTGGCAGGAAGCGCTGTCCATTCTCTGCTCCTTGTGTCCCCCCTGGGTCTCTGTCGCTCCCCAGTTTCAGAGTCGGTGGTCGGCCGCAGCAGAGGTGGGTCCGTCGCCACTAAGGGCTTTGCTCTCCTCCTGCCAGGTGACGCAGTACCTGCTGGACCACTCGTTTGTGATGGACGAGGAAACCCTTTATGAGGCTTCCCTGCGGATAGAGCCCAAGCTGCCTTCTTGAGGCCGGCGAGCGGCCGGTGGCTGCTGTACACAGGCTATACCATATGTACATACCTGGTTGTTCCTGTTGGATGCCCTGGAGTGACTCCCGCGTACGTGCTGTTCCACGCCAACTGCCCTCTTCCTCCTCTTCCTCGCCCTCATCCTTAGGCCGCAGTAGGACCCCCGCATCGCCCGAGGTTCCGCGCGCCGGCACTGCCGGAGCCCCTCTCCGACTTTCTTTCTGTCGCTCGGGGGCTGGCGGCCAGGCGGCTCCTTCCCAGGGGCAGCTCCCGCGCTGGACGGCGTCGGCGGAGGGCAGGGGCCGCGCAGCAAGCTGTGGCCGCCCACTCTCTGTGCTGAGGGCAGGGGGGTCTCGGCCGCCACCCCGCTGGGAAGATGGACACGTCCCCTCAGCTTCTCCTTGCTGCGTTCGGCTCCTGCGCCCCAGCTTCTGTTGACCTGCTGTAGCTCCGTATCCCCCGTGACCGCGCTGAGTAACATGACGTAGAGGTAGCAAGCGATGACAGAGTGTTTTCCTTACACCTGCTGTGCTCCTGGCGGCCGCCCTCACGCAGGACTATGGTGATGTAGTGCTTATTCTGTGAATAGCTCCATGTCTTTTTTACCTTGTAGGGCGCGGGGGCCCGGCCCGGCCCCCCGCGCCACCCGCGGCAGGCATGCGCCGCTCGCCCGCCTCCCGACACGTGTTGCTGGAAGCAATACCTCGCGGAATCGGAGCTCTCTCCAGCCCGAAGGGAAAGCAGACTGATTAGCAAAGGGTCAGACAGCGGGACCGAGACAGAGAGATTTCTGCTGCAAACAGCTCGTCTGGAGAAAGGGAAGGGAAGAATGGAGAAGGAGGTGAAGGAAGAGGAACAAAGAGGAAAGAAGGAAAGGAGGAAGGCGGAGGAGAGAAGAGAAGGGAAAAGGGAAAGGAAAGGGAAAGAGGGAAGGAGGAGAAGAGAAGAGGAAAGACAGGGGAAGAGGAGAAGAGGGAAGAGGACAGAAGGAGAAAGGAAGGACAAGGAAGGAGCGGTGGTAGCGATCTCCCAGTTCTGTTCGTTCCCGGGTTTTCTAATGTATAAAGTGTATGTTTCCTGATTACCTCTTGCTAATAAATCTATTCGATCTCAGGGTGAACCGCGACCTCACGGGTGTTTATCGGCGGGACCGCCCCGCTGACCCCGCCCCTCCCCCTCCCG
>VXBP01010393.1:124401-147959 GCA_013400115.1 Rhinopomastus cyanomelas
CCTCCCTGCCCCGGCCCCCCCCCTCCGGCCGAGCCTCCGCTCGGGTCGTCCCGGTTCGGCTCGGCGCAGGTTGGGGCCGTTCGGTCCGGCTCCGCTGGGGTTCGCTCGGCTCCGCTCGGCGCGGGTTACCCGGCCCGGTTGGGCCATGGGCTGCGCCGCTCTGCTGGCCCTGGCCGCGCTCCTGGGCCCCGCCGCCGCCTGGGCCCCGACAGCCGCAGGTAAAGGCGGTACCGGGAGGGGAAGGAGGGGCCGGGCCTGGCCCGGCTCGGCTCCGCCCGGCCCCGGCCCGGCNCCCGGCCCGGTCCCGCCGCTGACCCGTGCCCGCTCTCCCCGCAGAGGAGCAGCAGTTCCAGGCCTGGATGCAGCAGGTACAGCACCGGGGAGGGGGGTTCGGAGAGGGGGGGTCTGGCCCGGTTGTCCCGGGCGCGGCTGAACCGCTCTGATTCGCACCCCCCCAGTACAACCGGCAGTACCGGCCTGGCGAGTACCCGCACAGGCTGCGGGTCTTCCTGGGCTCCCTGCGCCGCATCCAGGAGCACAACGCGGGCAACCACAGCTTCCAGAGTACGAGCCGCCCCGGCCCCCTAAAGCCCCACTCAGCTCTGCGCCCCCCATCCCAGTGACCTCTGCTTCCCCCTCATCCTGATGAGCTCTGCTCCCCCCCTATCCTCACTGAGCTCTGTCCCCTCATCCCAAAGAACTCTGACCCCCCCATCCTCACTGATCTCTGCCACCCTCATCCCCATGAACTCTGCTCCCCCCATCCCAGAGAACTCTGCTTACCCTACCCCACTGAGCTGTGCTTCCCCCTCATCCCAATGAACTCTGCCCCCCAGCCCCAGTGAGCCCTGTCCCCCGCAGTGAGCTGTGCCCTGCACTAAGCCGCCCCCTCCCCTCCTCTCATGGCTGCAGTGGGCTTGAACCAGTTCTCAGACCTGACCTTTGCCGAGTTTCGGAAGCTGTTCCTGTGGACAGAGCCCCAGGTGAGGCCCCCAGCAGGGCGGTAGGGGCAGCAGGGAGCTCCCTGCACCTGGGAACCCAGCACCCAGCTGCACCCGTGCCTGGGTGGGCACCCCATGGCCCTATTGCCCTAATGCCCTGTCCTGCCAGAGCCTGGGTGAGAGCAGGCTGACCCCACCCCCATCACCTCCATCCCTGCCCTCCCAAACCTGATCCCAAACCTGATCCCAGCTATCTGGGGTGTGAGGAGAGGAACTGGCCCTCAAGTTGCCCTAAGGGAGGTTGAGGTTGGCCCTGAGGACCAACCCAGGCCTGGCCCAGGCTGCCCAGGGCACTGGGGGGAGAGTCTCTGTCCCTGGAGGAACTGCAAAGCCCTGGAGATGTGGGATGAGGGACAGAGGTAACTGGGGACCTGACAAGGCCACTTGATCATCTTAAAGGTCTCTTGTTCTGTGAGCTGTCAGGGTGTGAGCTGAGCTGGCAGAGCTGTGCCTGGGCTGTGCCAGGGCTGCCGGGCTGGCATGGCCAGTGTGCAAGATGGCAGCCACCTCGCTCCTGCTGCCTGTGTGCCGCAGCATCCTGCCGCAGCCTCCCACCTCGCTTGCAGAACTGCTCTGCCACGAAGGGGAACTTCCTGCGCAGCTCCGGGCCACGTCCCGACTTCATCGACTGGAGGAAGAAGGGAAATTACGTGACACCAGTGAAAAACCAGGTGAGGAGCTGGCGTCACTGGTGAGGGGTGCCTGCTGTGGCCAGGGCATTGTGCCAGGCACAGGGGTGCCCGGGTGGGGGTCTGCAGGGAATTGCTGTGCTCCTGCCCTGGCCCTGGTGTTTGGGGAGGCTGGTGACCCCGCAGCGCATGACAGGGCTGTTCTTGTCCCGTTCTGGTTCCTGACCCAGGGTCCCTGCGGGAGCTGCTGGACCTTTTCCACCACGGGGTGTCTGGAGTCTGCCATTGCCATTGCGACGGGAAAGCTCCTCTCCCTGGTGAGGGATTGCCCCTTCCTGTGTCCTGACAGCAGGTGCTGGCTCCTGTCACCTCCGGGGGCTGCCAGCGGGGCCAACCTGCTCCTGTCTGGGTGTCACTGGCCCCTGCTGGGGTCCGAGTGTCCCAGTGCCCTGGGTGTGGGCAGGTTTAAGAGCAGGGGTGGGAGTAGCTAGGGCTGGGTCTGCTGCTCCTTGTTGACGCTGTGAGACTCTTGAACTCCAGAGGATTCACGTTGCCAGAGCCCAGCGTGACCATGACGGGAGCAGCTGAGGGCTGGGTGTGAGCGTTACACAAAAGCTCGGCCAGCGCTGCTGCGGCTGGGGCGGCCAGGAGTCCAGGGACTCCCTGTGGAGCCACCCTGCTGCCGAAATACGGGGTCAGAGTGCAGAGAGTGGCAGCCAGCAAAGCCTGCCAGGCGTGAGGAGGAGCGCTGGGCTGGGGGCATCCCTGGGCTGCAAGCTCCTCATCTCCCTCATCCCCATCCCTGACCGTGGAGCTGCTGGCCAGGTGGTTCCTGCTTGCGGCCTGGATACAGCCCGGGCTCCTGGCTCGGCCGCTGGCCCGGTGGGTGTTGTCTCGCGTGTCCCAAGCACAGGGGATGAGGAGGACACTGACCCGGCCCCCTTCTCTGCAGGCGGAGCAGCAGCTAGTGGACTGTGCCCAGGCTTTTAACAACCACGGCTGCAGCGGGTGCGTAAGAGCGTGTCCTCAAGCCCAGAAATGAGCGTCCCGTGGCCCACGGCGGGCAGTGCTCCTCAGGACCCGGGGTTGGGGTCCCTCCACGTCTTGGAATGGGCTGTGTTAACCCCTGGGAAAACAGTTTTGGGGTCGGATTGGTTATTTCTGTGAATCAACCCTCGGTGGACGGTAGGAGTGTTTCACTGACCACCAGCGTTTCCCGACCTCTGCTCTTCCTCTTGCCTGTAGGTTTTAGTTCTGAGATTTAACACATGGCAGCATCTTCTGCCGTGGCAGTCGTGGGTGCTGCTGCTCGGGTGTTCCTGGGCTCGGGGAAGGCAGGGGCAACTCCTGTTCCTCTGTTGGTGGCTCACGTGCATCTCTTGAGCTCGCAGAACCCTCCGTTTCCTCGTTGGTGGGGCCCTCTGGCACTGCTAGAGGAGGCAGAACATAAACCTCTCTGAAATCAGTTCAGTGAGATAAGTGGTTCCGCAGAGCTGAGCAAAACCACTCCCGGTGCTTCTTGTTTTCCTCGTGACTCTCCCTTAGTCCTTTCCCTGTGAGCACCCCCTGATCTCATGCTCTGTGCCCTCCCTCCCTCCCTCCTTGAGGTGTGAAGGGATCAGCTGCTGGATGGAGCTCTGAGTCCCTTGTTGCCCCCATGCTGTTCCTAAGGGCAGGGAACGATGAAATGAGGGGTCCTGGTTTGAAGCTGTAAAGGTCTGGAATCTGAGGGTGGGGTATCCCTGGAACAGGCTGCCCAGAGAGGGGGTGGAGGCACCATCCCTGGAGCCACTCAAGGTCGGGCTGGCTGGGGCTCTGAGGAGTGCTGGCCCTGCTGGGTGGAGGGAGGTTGGAGTGGATGCCCTTTGGAGGGCCCTTCCAGCCCTGATTCTGTAATTCTAAGCTGTGGGGCTGGGCAGAGGCCCTGGCAAACCACCGTCCAGTGAGAGAGGGAGGGCGCTGTGTGGGTGACGTTGCTGTGGCCACGCTGTCTTGCAGGGGGCTGCCAAGCCAGGCCTTCGAGTACATCCTGTACAACAAAGGGCTCATGGGGGAGGACTCCTACCCATACCAGGCCAAGGTATTTCCAGGCGTGATTCCCTGGCGGCAGAGCAGACCCCGGGTGGGCTCTGACCCTGGCTCCAGTTGGGCTCTGACCCTGGCTTCTTTCCTGTCCGCACAGAATGGCATCTGCAAGTTCCAGCCAGAGCAGGCGGTTGCCTTTGTGAAGGATGTGATCAATATCACACAGGTATGGCCCGGGGTGACGTTCCCCTGCTTGGCAGGGTGTTCACGCTGAGCCACACCTGCCCTGCAAGTGCCTTGTTGTGCCAGGATCTGCAGCACAAGCTGGAGCCTGCTGGCTCCTGGGAGAGCTGGGAGCTGCCAGGGGCACAGTGCCCACTGAGACCCTGCCCTGATGGTGCCGCAAACGGAGTGATCAGGTCCCACTGCAGCCGCTGGGTCTCTGCTTTCACCTCCAGTCTGTGAGGAGGTTCTTCCAGCGGAAGCAGCAGTGGCCCCGCTGTCTGTGAGCAGCCAGCCAGGGGTAGCCATCCCCTGCGCTCTGCTGGCCCCGTGACCCTGCAATCCTGTCCCCACAGTACGACGAGGACAGCATGGTGGAAGCTGTGGGGAAGCACAACCCGGTGAGCTTTGCCTTCGAGGTGACGAGCGACTTCATGCACTACAGGAGAGGCGTCTACTCCAAGTGAGTGTCTCTGAGCCGGGGAGGGTCCCTGCAGCGCTGTTCTCCATGGGGCGCGCAGGCAGGGCCCCAGCACAGGTTTAGAGAGAACTAGGAAAATCCTTGTGAGTGGTGAACCCTCAGTCAGGCAGAACTGCAGGCAGAGTCCAGGGGTTTGAGCACGGGGGTCTGCCCCAGGGCGCTGCAGGAGATGAGAGCAGCCCCGCGAGCTGGAGTGGCTTTGCTGCTGCAGGGGTCTCTGGTGGGAAGCCAGCAGCGGGCAGGGCTGTGGTGGGAGACAAGGCACTGCCGCAGGCCTGCAGCTCGAGGAGCTGTGTAGGTTTACGGTGCAAGGGGGTGTAAAGCTGGAGTGTGAGGAGCAGTGGGTGCTCCAGCGGTTCCAGCTGATGCTCCCCAAGCCGGCAGACATGAGGACAGTCAGCCTGTTGCGGGGGTTATCGATCCAGACCTGCAGTCTGGCACCGTTTCACAACAGGTGCTGCAGACACAGGAGCTTGCACCTTGTGTTGTTATCACAGGTGGCAGCTTTCGTCAGGTCCAGTGTCAAAGCCATGTGTTTGCCCTGAGGAACAAGCTGCCCCTGGCCTGTGGGGCAGAACAAACCGTTGCAGGGCTGCGCTGAGAGCTGCTGGTTTCCATTGGAAAGCCCCCCTTGCTCAGTGTTTTCCGTGGGGCTCCTTCTCGTGTGGCAGTGTCCCTGTTAATTCTGAACAAACCTGCCAGATCCGGTGCTGGGTTCAAAGGTCCCCGCAGCCTGTTGCCCCAACTTCAGACATCCCTGAGGCCGCAATTGCTGAGGAGGAGGGAGGAGCTGGGATTTGGCTCCACTCCCGGCTCTCCAAAGAGGAGGGAAGTGCAGGGTACTCAGCAGCTCCTGCAGCTGGGGGTTGTGAAGAGAGGCTGACCCGTGGCTCGGGGCAGGCTGGCTTTTCCCCTAACCAGCAGCACTGTTTCCCATTCCATGCAGCCCCCGCTGTGAGCACACCCCCGACAAGGTGAACCACGCTGTGCTCGCCGTGGGCTATGGAGAAGAGGATGGCACTCCTTACTGGATTGTAAAGAACTCCTGGGGCCCACTGTGGGGCATGGACGGGTAAGAAGGGCCCAGGGCCGCTGCGCCCACTGCAGTTACCCTGTGCTTGGCAGCTTCCGAGTGGCTGAGGCTCCAGTTTTGCTCTCCTTGCCCTGGGAAGAGGTTGGGAAAATCACCCAGCCTTGGCAGTGGAGACTGAGCTGCACAGAGCAGCCCTGGGTGACTGGTTAGACCAGACCTGTCGGCACCCAGACTGCCGTTGTCACCGGGGGTCAGCGGTGCTTTACTGTTGCTTCACCTGGCGTCTCATATCTGTCACAACCTTGTTCCTTGTGCTGGTGCCCCAGGGGAGCAGGTGCCCTGCACCAGTACTGACTGCCGGGCAGGAACGCTCAGCCATTCCTCTCCTCCTTAGGTACTTCCTTATTGAACGCGGCAAGAACATGTGTGGGCTGGCCGCCTGTGCCTCTTACCCGATCCCTCAGGTGTGAGAGGAGAGCGCAGGCTGGGGAAGGAGCTGCGGTTGCCCTAAGAGTTTTGGAGGGATCAAATCAACCGTGTGGAAAAAGGTGAAATTCCAGCCTGAAAGCTGACACCACAGGCAGGTCGCTTGGCTCCCGCAGCAGGCTGGCCTCCTCTTCTCCCCAGCCAAAAGCCAGTCCCTGCGCTGAGCACTGGTCTGCTGTCTTCTCCTCCTCAACACCCCTTCCCAACCTACAGCCCTGCACCTCAGCCGCGGGGGTGTCAGCAGTGAAACTGCACAGGGGAAACACCACACTTCTGAGACACTGTCCCAACAGAGCTCACCCCAAACAGAGCCCACAGCCCACCCTGCAGGTGGCCGTTCCCCACCCAGCTGTAACTTCTAGGAATTTTGTTCAGGTTCTTTGAAGGAAACTCTTTTCCTTTCTCAGGGGAAGGAGCAGTGCTGCCAATCTGTTCTACTTGTACTCAGTATTTTTCTATCAAAGAATGAAGTCCTTTAATGTAGAAGATGAAGTAGAAAAGTAATAGGTTACTGACTGATCAATGAATGAAGCAGGATGCTCCTTGCTAATAAATGTGCTGCCCTGGAGCAGCACTGCTGTACTTTCACACTGAGTTCTGCCACTGACTGAATAAATCTGACTGGCCCCCAGGCTAGCGTGTGCTCCGTCCCAGGGGCTGATGGGCTGGGAAGCCTCTGCTTCTGCCTTGTACCAGGGAGAGAGGCTGAATGCAGCAAATGACAGCCCTGGTGTGAGGGCTCCAGCTATCCTGATGAGAGAGTTTATAGCAGCTTCCGGTACCTGAAGAGGGTTGTAAGGAAGCTGGGGAAGGGCTTTTAATGTTTGTAATGATAAGACATGGGAAATGGCTTTCACCTCAAGGAGGGGAGCTCAAGATTTGAGGCAGAAATCCCTCCCTGTGAGGGTACCAAGGCCCGGGAACAGGCTGCCCTGGGGGGCTTTGGCTGCTCCATCCCTGGCAGTGTCCAAGGCCAGGTTGGATGGGGCTCGGGGAACCCTGGTCTGCTGAGAGGTGCACGGCAGGGGGTTGGGGCTGGGGGAGCTCTGGGGTCCCTCCCAGCCCAGCCTGGGGCTCTGTCAATCGCCGGGCCAAGCGGGCTCCACCCCGGTGGTGCTTGACCAGGCGCCAGCCTCCTACTGACGCAGCCGCTGGGGTCGAAGCGCTGAACCCTAACGCTCGCTCTGGTAACCGGCTGCCTGGCGCCCGGGACACGGCCGCGGCTCCAGAGGCTGCGCCCGGCACTTCCGGCTAGGCCCCGGTCCCGGCGCCATCTTGGGCCGCGCAGGGTGTCGGGAGTCCGCTCTGCCCGCGGAGACGGAATCGCGTTGACGTCACTTCCGTCGTGGCGCGCTCCCGCCCAATAGGCGGGGCCGGCGGTGCTTTGGCGCCGAATGCGAAGCGGGAGCGGCCGCTGAGCGCGCTCCCACCCTTACCCCGGGCGCGGAGGGCGCCCCCCAGCGGCGAGGCGATGGCGGCGGTGCCGCAGAACAACCTGCGGGAGCAGCTGCAGCTGCACTCGGCCCGCGGGAGCCTCGGCAGGGCGGCCCCGCCGCGACCGCGGCCCGCGTGAGTACTGGGGGACCCTGGGGAGGGAGTGGGGCTGGGTGCGGGCCGGGCCGGCCGCTGACGGGGGGTTCGTGTGTCCGCAGAGGCTTCACCTTCAGGAAGGCCTCGGGGGGCAGCGCCCTGCCCGGCGGCCCCCGCGGCCTCCCCGCAGCCGCCGTGCTGAGGGACAAGGACGTGAACAGTTCGCTCGGCCCGGTCCTCCCCGCCGCCAGCGGGAAGAAGCCGCAGACCCGGGATCCGTTCCCCGCGGCTGCCAGGGCTCACGGCCATGGCCGTGCGGCCTCGGGGCTCCGGGCCGCTCCCGCCGCCTCCTCCATCATCTGCATCGAGGACGAGTGGGATGACATCGATGACTTCGATCTGTCGGGGATGGAGAAGAGCTCCTGCCGAGCGCCCCTCCTTTGCCCCGGAGGGCAGCGGGGCCCCGGCCCGGCCTCACAGCGCTCAGCCCCCTGCCCGGACCCCGCGGTTGAGGGGCAGGATGCAGGACCCCCGCGGCAAGACGGAGCCTCGAAGGAGCCGGACCCGCGGCCCTTGTCGCAGCAGTCGCTCATCTGCCTGGATGAGTCGGCTCCCTGCAACGAGGACCTGTGGGAGGATCTGAGTGCTGCTGTCATTGTGGATGATGCTGGGGCAGAGGCCCACCCAGGTAATGGTTCATTTTGGTCAGCGGGGAGCTCGGAGGAAGCGCTCCCAGCGTTACCCGGTGATGTTCACATGCTTCTCTCTCAGCTGCTGCTGACCCAGGCGGTGAGAGCCAGCAGCCAGGCAGCAAGGGGACATTCAACCCCGCTGCCTGCAACGAGGCTGGCACCGAGCCCTTCGCAGGCACTGAGCTTGGAGAGGATGACTACCTGGATGTCATTCCCCCGTCCCCTGAAGAGGAGCTGCCTTCTTTCTCGCCATCTGTGAAAAGCATCAGGTAAAACCCTCTGGCTTTAGGATTGTGAAAAGGACCCAGAAAGACAGAAGCTAGTGCTTGGTGCAGAGTTATGGGCTGGGCTGGCTGTGTCTGTCGCTCGGCAGGCAAGCACTGCCAGTAACGTCTTCTGAAATGCTTGATTCTGCTTAATGTCAGGTGTTTAAGGGCGGGTTTTGCTTCTGAAGGGCAGAGTTGTTTTTTCCTTTCACGGTGGGAAGGGGGCAACCACAGCTGAAGCAAGTCTGTGCAGGCTGATAAGCCTCTTGGCTGCTGGGGGCACACACCTTAAATGTTCTCGTTCTGAAAGCTTCTCTTGCAGAAGAGCCTTGGCCTGCAGGTAGCTGAGTGTCAATAGCTCTTTCTTTTGCTGTCAGTGCAATTTTCAAGGAGTCTCCTCCGGGCAGCGGGTCGGCAGCTGACAGAGCCGTGTCCCAACCCGGGAAGGTGACCCCACCGCAGCCTGTGGCTGAGAGCGCTCCCAGTGCCGAGGATGCAGGTACCTGAAACACTTGGAGATGCTATGCTGTGGATTTTGGGGCAAGGCTCAGCATTTATAGGATTGTTCCTGCACTGTACTGTCTTTTGGGGAGTGCTGTCCTCACGCCGCGTAGCAGTATAACACTGAGTGTTGCTGTCTGCTGCCATCAGCCCATCGCGCAGAGGAGGCCCCACGGCTGCAGGAGCAGCTCTACGGTGTCATGGAGGACATCTGTAGGCTGGTGGATGCCATCCCGCTTCAGGAGCTGAAGGTGCTGTCCTGTGCCAAGGCCCTTCTCCAGCACAGAGATCTCAGGTAGGCTTCATCCAGCGGCTTCCTCCCATGTGGAGCAGGGCCTGCAGGTGTCTCCATTGCACCAAAAATACAGAAGGCTTTGCATAAAAAATACCTTGAGGCTTCTGGGTGGAACTAAGGGAGTCTTCTCTGGTTTCGGGAGTGTGAGGAAGGATCCTGTCCAGCCTCAGGCACAGGTGATCTTTGTGCCCTTTCTCCAGAAGGGGACTGGCAGCAGATGCTTCCAGCGAGGCAGGGTGATGTGATGTGAGCTGCTGGGTGTCACCCTCTCTCCTTGTCACCAGAGACACTAATGGACTGTTCCCTCTTGTGAGACTCCCTGTCGCTGACTGTGGGGATTCCGAGTTCTGTATCCACCCAGCCCTCACCCTTCCATGTGCCTGCTGCTGCTGTAACTTGTGCCTCAGCTGATGGTGCAGTGCCGACAGAACCCTGGCACTGGGGGTTTGTCTGGGGGTTTTACTGGCCTGGGACTGGGCTTTTCCTGAACTCAGTAAAACAAATCAGTTCTCTTCCATCTTGTGGCTGTAGTCATGCAAGGTGCTAGGGAAGTACACAGACATCCCAGCCCTGGCCACTCTGTGAGCCTTTGGTTCAAGCATACTTTCATCTTTCTAACTTCAGGGGTCTGCCACCGAGGGTTTGTTACTGTTCCTGCGCTCTGCCTTGCCTGGAGCAGAGGGGCTTTTGTGTTTTCTGATGGTTTAGCCCAAGGAAGTCCCGGTGTTCCTCTCTTTTCCTGAGATTTGTTGGGAAATAGAGTGGCACAGCGTGCGCTGTCCCTGCCCTGTGCTTGCACTGTCAGCAGGCAGAGACAGGGCTGCCTGGGGTGTGTTGTGGGGCTGCAGAGATCGGTGCTTCTCACTAAACGGGATTTTTCCTCTTTCCTTCCCTGCCGCCTCTCCCAGGAGAAAATTGCTGTCTCGTTCTGCCCCTCTGAACAAGTGCAGCACAAACACAGCCTCTCTCATCAGGGAGGTTTTTGTGGAGCGGGGTCCTCCCACGTGTCCTGGCCCGCACTGGAGCTTCACTTCTGACAGAACCTCTCCTCACACCACCCAGCTCCCTGCTCCGCTTTCTGTGACTGTTAATTCAAGCACCGTTTCTGCCAAAAATAATCAAACCTCGGGTGCATCTTGGGCTTCAATGCAGAGTGTTGAGGAGATGCCCTGCATCTCCTTGGATGCATCTTGTGCTTCCAAGCAGAGTATTGAGGAGATGCCCTGCCCAGCAACTACAGCTCTGTCGTCGTCCAAGGTCAGCGGCGCAGACAGGACTTCCCTCAGCTTCCGTTCTGAGAGGTCCTTCGACAGCAGCTGCGGTGAGAATGCAGGGGTGAGGAGCGGCGGCAGCCATCACCTGCTCGAGAGGCCTCTCACAAGCACAGCGCTGAAAGCTCAGAGCAAAGCCCCTGCTGGCATCCCTGCCGGGAACAGCTCCGGGATGAACCCGCCTGACTTGGACCTTGATCACTTTGATATCGATGACTTCGATGAGGACTGGGAGAGTTCGCTGACCATTTCGACACTGGAGGCACCGTCTGCACCATCATATCAGCCCATCAGGGAGGGGCCCCCTGCCAAATCGCTGCTGTCGAAGATCACGTCCAGAGCCCAAGGATCTGCTGCTGTACCCGCAGCTGCTGCTCCCGGATCCAGTGTCTCGCTGGCAGCAAAGCAGCAGCCAGGTAACCCAGCTCCCTAGGACCGTTGTCTTCTCATTTGGTATTTTTCCTTCCTTACTCTTAAACCGGAGGCCAGGGAACGTAGTGGGGACCACAGCAACGTCTGTGGTTGCTGTGGAAATCCCTGTGGCTTCTCTTCATGCCCCTGTTGCAGGGCTCTTCCCCTCAGTGTTCTCACCAACCACAGGTAACCTTTTCTCTGTCTGCCAGAGCCGCTGCCAAGGAACCCTGCCCTGGAACGTTTCAGGGGGATGAGGTTTCCTCACTCTGAGGAAATGATGAACATCTTTCACAGGAAGTTTGGTTTGCACTGTTTTCGGACAAACCAGCTGGAGGCCATCAACGCTGCTCTCCTGGGAGAAGACTGCTTTGTCCTCATGCCCACTGGTAGGTGTCTGGGCAAACAGACCTGCAGCTCCCTCTGCAAGGCTCATGGCAGCCTTTCCCTGGCCTTGGTGGAGGCGCTGATAAATTGTGCGGCTTGGGTTCTGTGCTGCATCCCCTTCTTGAGAACAGGGAACGGCTGAGGGAGCTGAGGGTTTGTGATAGAGAGCAGGAGGCTCAGGGCAGACCTTCTGGCTCTCCACAGCTGGCCTCAAATTGCCCCAGGAAGGGTTCAGGTTGGCCCTGAGGAACAATTTCTGCCCCACAAGGGTTCCCCAGGCCTGGCCCAGGCTGCCCAGGGCAGGGGGGCAATCCCCATGTCTAGAGGAGCTGCAAAGCCCTGGAGTTGTGGGGTGAGGGACAGTGGGGCCCTGGCAGTGCTGGGGACTGGTTGGGCTTGAGGAGCTTCAAGGGCTTTCCCAGCCTCAGTCACTCTGCAGTTCCCTGCCAGCTCCCTTTCCTCTGGGACCCGGCACTTACTGTGTCTCCCTGTCTCCTTGCAGGCGGTGGGAAAAGCTTGTGCTACCAGTTACCAGCGTGTGTCTCTGCTGGAGTCACCATTGTCATCTCGCCACTGAGGTCCCTGATAATAGACCAGGTTCAGAAGCTGAACACTCTGGATGTGAGTTCAGACCATTCTCTTTGGTTAAAGCGCAGAGAAGCGAGCGAGGAGCCCGAGTCCTCACCCAGCAGCGCGCGTCTCACTGATGGGAACTGCCAGAGCTGACTAGGTGGGGGCTGTAAAAGGCACAGAGGGCAGCACAGAGGCAGATTAACCAGAACACCCAGCAGTCTGACGGCTGAGCGCTCCGCTGCCCTGTGCCTTCCGTGGGGAGTTCGCTGTTGGGGTGTCCGGCGAGACAAGCGCGGTGGTGCTGCGGTGCGGCGGGGTCAGACGCTGCCCGCGGTTCCACGAGAAGCACTGCCAGCGAGCTCGTTGTGGGTGCTGTGTGCACAAGCTTTTAAACCTGGGCTGGGGCTGGGGCCGCGCTGGGCACCCTGCTTCGTGCTTATTAACACTTAATTAATGCTTTTTGATGTAGATTGCTGCAACCTACCTGACCGGGGATAGAACGGATTCCGACGCCTCAAAAATATACACGCAGCTGTCCAAGAAGGATCCTGTGATCAAGCTGCTCTACGTCACCCCTGAGAAGGTTTGTGCTCGACCACAGCAGGGTTACTGGGGAGGACCTGAGCTTCTAGGGCTAAAGGAATGTGGACACTTTAGACAACTCGGTAGGAAGCTGCAGAGGTGTCGGGAATCGGCCGAGAACGAGAAGCAAGGGTGTCTGTGCGATCTGAATCCTAGAGCAGAGCGCCGCAGCCCTTGTTCCAGCCTCTTACTGCGTGCTGGCGGCTGACTGGTGTGCAGTGGCTGTTAGGATCAACGGTGCTGTGCCCAGGGCAGAGCAGGAGAGCAGTGTGGAGCTTTGGGGTTGCCAGACTGCCAGGCACTCACTCACATCCTGCCTTTAACGGCCGCAGTTGCACAGGAGCTCTGTAAGGGGCTGTCAGTCATTTAGATTTACTCAGGCTGGGGATCTCTGCACAGACGATCCTGGAACCTTGTGGCCGTCCCAGCCAGCTGCCTCCCTGTCAGTTAAACGGAGCCAGCCGCTGCCGTCTTCCTGCCTTCAAGCTCTGCCTGTGCAGTGAGGTTCCTCCGCAGCAGATGTTGCTGTGGCCGTGGCGGGGGTGGCCCTTTGCTCCGCTCCTGATGCGGCTGGTGGCTGCGTTCCCAGGTTTGTGCCAGCGGCCGCCTGATGTCAGCCCTGGAGAACCTCTACGACAGGAAGCTCCTGGCGCGCTTTGTCATCGATGAGGCCCACTGCGTCAGCCAGGTAGGACCTCCGGCCCGCGCCTCTCCGGGAGGGCTCAGTTGGAGCTCCGCGGTGACGCCGCGCTTCTGTCTCCCAACCAGTGGGGCCACGACTTCCGCCAGGACTACAAGCGGCTGAACATGCTGCGCAAGAAGTTCCGCTCCGTTCCCATGATGGCCCTCACGGCCACTGCCAACCCCAGGGTGCAGAAGGACATTCAGAACCAGCTCGAGATGCTGAAGCCACAAGTGTGAGTTGCTCAGCCGTTTCCTGAACCTGTTTGTGCCGAGGGAATTGGCGGTGGAGAGCTGGGTAAAGAAAGGGAGGCATCGCAGCTCCGTCTGAAACGCTTCTGGGGGTGTCTGATGGAGTGAGGGAGTCAGCGTGGAGAGGGAAACTGCTCAACTCTTCTGTCACGGTGAAGGAAGCTGTTGGATGGAAAGTAAGGCCAGGACATTGCCTGGGTCGCTGGCAGAGCTCCTCAGCAGTGTTGGGGGGCAGCCTGCGGGTGTGTTGGGGAGCCTGTCAGGAGGCTGCTGGACAAGCTGGATGGGGTTCATAGGGTCACAGAACATTAGGGGTTGGAAGGGACCTCAAAAGACCACCCAGTCCAATCCCCCATCACAGCAGGATCCCCTAGATCCAGTCGCACAGGAACAGCCCAGGCAGGTTTGAAACCTCTCCAGAGGAGACTCCACAGCCCCCTGGGCAGCCCCTGCCAGGGCTCTGTGAGAGCTCTGTGTGGACACAGCTAAGGAAGCTCTGGGTCCAGGCTGTGCTCAGGGTGCATCCAGACCCGACGCTCTTTTGTCCCAGGCCAGGGTGCGGGGGAAGGTGGCCCTGTGTTATGCAGATGCCAGTCGTTGTGAATGCTGCCATTCAGATGGCAAAGGCAGGTGCTGCCAGCACAGGGTGGGGGGCCCCTTCAGCTGAAGGGCAGTTCCACAGCCCCCCCCCCCAGCTTTGGTTTCCACACAGCCCTGGGGCGAGATGCAGGAATCTTATCCCCGAGGTGTTTGAGAGCCATGAATCTCCATGGGAACCGAGGAACCCTCATTCCTTTGCAGTCAGTGCAGAGCAGGGAGCACTTGGATGCGGGACATTCCAGGCGCTGGGTAGCTTATTGAAGGGGTGAGTAGAGCCAAAGAGCTGACGAGCACCCGTGAACCCTCCCATTTAGGTTTACAATGAGCTTCAACAGGCACAACCTCAAATACGATGTGTTGCCCAAGAAGCCAAAGAAGGTGGCGATGGATTGCCTCGAGTGGATTAAGAAGCATCACCCACGTGAGTACTGAGAGCGTGGGGCCTGCCTGTGTTTGAGGAACTGCCCTGGGAGGCCCGGGAGGCTTTGCCAATGCTGTGAAAGCCCCAAACTCGACCTTTGTGTGAGCAGCTAATGCAGGGACCAGAAAAGCAAGCTGGAGGTAAATCATTGATGATGGGAATTGGATTTCTGTGCCTCACAGAATCCCAGGGCATTAGGGATTGGAAGAGACTTCAAAAGATCACCCAGTCCAACTCTCCTGCCACGGCAGGATCCCCTAGATCCAGTTGCACAGGAACATGGCCAGGAGGGTTTGAAATTTCTCCAGAGAAGGAGACTCCACAATCCCCCTGGGCAGCCCCTGCCAGGGCTCTGGCACCCTCCCTGGGAACAAGGTCCTTCTCACACTGATGTGGAACCTCCTCTGCTCCAGCTCCCCCCCGCTGCCCCTTGTCCTGTCACTGGGTGCCCCTGAGCAGAGCCTGGCTCCATCCTCCTGACACCCACCTTTGATCAACATCCATGGGGTCACCCCTCAGGTTCCTTTTTTCCAGCTCTGGAGACCCAGCATCCTCCAGCTGAGGTAGAGAACTCCATGAGGGTAGCGCTCGTAGTCTGGAGGCTGCCAGACTTTCAGCAACGTGTCTTCAGAGTTTAAAGGGCATTGAGTGTCTGCATTAGTTTAATTGCTGTTGGTCTGGTGATCCAGGGCTCCCCTTGGTGATGCCTTCAGCAGTTCCTATCTTCCTGTGGTCCCGTTAGGAGCACTGCAGCTCCTGCTGCTGAAGCAGACTACAGCAAGCTCCTGTTGTAGCTTCTTCCAGGCCTCAGCCCCGTGCATCATCAGCTACACTGCCCCGGATCCCGGCTGTCAGTAGCTCTTCAGCCGTGGATTTTTAAACCCTGAGGTTGCACAGAGCTGGGTGGGAAAACTTGTTCCCCCCTCTCTAAAGGAGTCCAGGAAATTGAGTGAGGCCAGGCTATGGAAGTCATCTGACCTCACTGACGGTGCTTTGCCCCTGTGCAGTTACTGCTCTGCCCTCGCCAGCCTCTGCCTGCTGCAGCAGAGGGATGTCCTTGCGGGTCTGGCTGCTGAGGAGGGAGTGGGAGCAGAGCTGTGCTGCAGCACGGACCTTGCACTGTCTGCTTGCAGATGACTCCGGGATAATCTATTGCCTCTCGCGCCACGAGTGTGACACCACAGCAGCTATTCTGCAGAAGGAAGGCCTTGCTGCGCTGGCCTATCACGCTGGCCTCACCGACTCCAGCAGGGATCTCGTCCAGAAGAAGTGGGTTAATCAAGAAGGCTGCCAGGTAAGAGCAGTGGCCACGGGACAGAGTGGAGTGAGAGCACTTCTACCCCTCCCAGCCTCAAGGATACCCCTCTTGGCACTTTCTAGGGGCAGGAATGAGCAAGCTGGGGCTCTGGAGCTGGGAAACAAGGAGCCTGAGGGGTGACCCCATGGATGTTGATCAATATGGGAAGGGTGGGTGTCAGGAGGATGGAACCAGGCTCTGCTCAGGGGCACCCAGTGACAGGACAGGGGGCAGTGGGTGTGAGCTGGAGCAGAGGAGGTTCCACATCAGTGTGAGAAGGACCTTCATGGTGAGGGTGCCAGAGCCCTGGCAGGGGCTGCCCAGGGGGATTGTGGAGTCTCCTTCTCTGGAGACATTTCAAACCCACCTGAACTGTTCCTGTGTGACTGGATCTGGGGGATCCTGCTGTGGCAGGGGGATGGGACTGGATGATCTTTCAAGGCCCCTTCCAACCCCTAATGACTGGATCTAGGGGATCCTGCTGTGGCAGGGGGATTGAACAGGATGATCTTTTGAGGCCCCTTCCAACCCCTGATGCTCCATGAGTCTGTGTGGTTCTGTGCACAACGTTCTCAGCTCCAGGTAACCGTTTCCTTGCCAGGTTATCTGTGCGACTATTGCCTTTGGGATGGGCATCGACAAGCCCGACGTGCGCTTCGTCATCCACGCTTCCCTTCCCAAATCCATCGAGGGTTACTACCAGGAGTCTGGCAGAGCTGGCCGAGACGGTGAGATGTCCCACTGCCTGCTCTTCTACAGCTACAGCGACGTGACCCGGCTCAGAAGGCTGATACTGAGTGAGTTCTTGCGTCCTGCGTGAGCTGATGCTGGCGAAGGGGTCGCTTGGTCGCTGCCCCCTGTTTCACTTAGATTGGGTAGTGTTCTCACCGGTCTGGTACCGGCCGGGGCTGCAAAGGCAGCAGAGTGGCCCCCTTCACCCAGGTGCTTTCCTGCACCGAGGGGTTGCTGTTGCCTGACCTCCACTGCAGTGCTCCCTGCACACTCACACCTTGCTGCCCGTCGTGCTGCCCTGCTCCCTTCTCCCCCGTGGGCTCTGTCCTGAGCTAGTTCTGTACCAGCCTGCTCGTGCTGGGGGTTTGTGAAGCAAAGACAGCTGCGCTCTGTCTGTCCGAGAGAGGGGCAGGCTGACAGCCCCCCTGCAACTGGCTGCTTTTCAGTGGAGAAGGATGGCAACAGCCACACGAGGCAGACTCACTTCAACAACCTCTACAGCATGGTCCACTACTGCGAGAACGTTGTCGATTGCCGCAGGATCCAGCTCCTGGCCTACTTTGGGGAGACGGATTTCAATCCCACCTTCTGCAAGGACAACCCGGATGTGATCTGTGACAACTGCAGTCGGAAGAAGGTGAAACTCGTAGCCCTCGGTCACAGAGGTGGTGTCCAGCTGGGCTGGCATCGAGCTGCTTTAAGAGGTTACAGGGCCTCTGGGGAGCACAGGGAGGGCAGGAATGTGGTGCCTTGTGTTTTTGGGATGCTCAGAGCTTTGGCTAGTATCCAGGGTTTGACCCGGGGTAGAGTGATATGAAAATGTGAAGGGTGGGTGTCAGGAGGATGGAGCCAGGCTCTGCTTGGAACACAGGAGGTTCCTCATCAATGTGAGAAGGGCCTTCTTCCCAGTGAGGGTGCCAGAGCCCTAGCAGGGGCTGCCCAGGGGGTTGTGGAGTCTCCTTCTCTGGAGCAGTTTCAAATCCCCCTGGCCATGTTTCTGTGCGACTAGATCTACAGGATCGTGCTGTGGCAGGGGGTTTGGACTGAGTGATCTTTCAAGGTCCCTTCCAATCCCTCATGTTCTGGGATTTTGTGACATGTCCATGGGCTTGGGGCGCTCCTGCTTCAGTCAGAGGTGCGAGGATGTCCTTGATTTCCTTGCTTACTGGCCCTACGGGAGGGTTAGGTGTTGGGGTTGGGGTCAGGGGTGGGGAAAAGCCCTGTCCTGAAGTTGTGAGGAGCAGCTTGTGTTGCACAGGACCTCGCAGCGCTGCTCCCTGACGGGGTCTGTTTCACAGGACTACAAGTCCAGAAACGTAACGGAGGAGGTGAAGAGCATCGTCGGGTTTGTCCGAGAGCACTGCGGGCAGACGCAGCGCCTGCACGGGAAGCAGAGCTCGGGCTCGGGGCGGTACACGCTGAACATGATGGTGGACATTTTCCTGGGTGAGTGCTCTTCTTCCTGAAACAACCCCAGGGGCTGGGGGGTGCAAGCCCCCAACCCAGTGTCCGGAGGTCGGCACAGGACTGGCAGCGGGTGGAAACAAGATCTCTCTTGCCAGGCTGTTCTCCCCAGGAACCTCTTGGGGGTAAAACACAGAATCCCAGAGCGTTAGGGATTGGAAGGGACCTCGAAAGGTCATCCAGTCCCATCCCCCTGCCACAGCAGGATCCCCAGATCCAGTCGCACAGGAACAGCCCAGGAGGGTTTGAAATGTCTCCAGAGAAGGAGACGCCACAGCCCCCTGGGCAGCCCCTGCCAGGGCTCTGGCACCCTCCCTGGGAACAAGGTCCTTCTCACACTGATGTGGAACCTCCTCTGCTCCAGCTCACACCCCCTGCCCCTTGTCCTGTCACTGGGTGCCCCTGAGCAGAGCCTAGCTCCATCCTCCTGACACCCACCCTTCCCATCTTGATCAACATCCATGGGGTCACCCCTCAGGCTCCTTGTTTCCCAGCTTCCTCAGCCTCTCCTCAGCAGGGAGATGCCCCCCTCCCTCCATCACCCCTGTGGCTCTGCCCTGGGCTCTCTCCAGCAGCTCTGTGTCCTTCAGAGCTGAGGGGCCCACAGCTGGAGGCAGTGCAGGTGTTCTGCAGTGACAGAGCAAGGCTGTGCTCTGGGTCGGGCAGCTCTAGCGGCATTTGGGCTTCTGGTGGCGCTTGGAGGTTCTGGCGCTGAGGGAAGGGGTCTGAGCGCCCGGGCGGCGGGCTGCCCTTGGGGTGCTCCGCGGGGCTGTCGGTGCCGAGTGCTCAGGTCACCGCGAGGTTCCTGTCGCGCAGGGAAAGCGAGTGCCAAGATCCAGTCCGGGATATTTGGGAAGGGGGCCGCCTACTCCCGGCACAACGTTGAGAGGCTCTTCAGGAAGCTGGTCCTCGACAAGATCCTGGATGAAGACCTGTACATCACAGCCAACGACCAAGCGGTGGCTTACGTGGTTCTGGGAGAGCGAGCCCAGGCCGTGCTGGATGGGGCCCTGCAGGTGCGTGGCCCTTGGGCTCCGCTTACCGAGCGCTTCAGGAACCTGCTGCGGTCCGACCCCGGGGTGGCTGACGTGCTGTTTGCTGACCCACTGAAGGGAAGGAACCAGCCTTCAACAGAGAGCGGGGACAGAGTCAGCCCGGCCTCCAGTCCACTGCTCTGGAAATAGCATTGTGAGGCAAAAGGGCGTTGAAAAGGATTGGAGAGGATTAAGTGTTTCTCTCCTCCCCAGTCCACCTGATGCCAGCTTGGCAGGGAAGGGCAGCTGTGGCCGCCCCAGTGAAGAAAGAAGGAGCAGCTCTGCCTCCTTTCTCCAGCATTTTCTGCTCTACTTTCTTCCAGCCGGGGTTGAGCTCTGGTAGAAAATGTGCTTCAAGAAGGGCTGGGAGCAGTCCCAGAACTGCTGGTGGCACTGGCCGCCTCTCCGCACGAGTGCTGCGTGCGGAGCAGAGCCCTTGGCAGCAGACCCCACGGCCCCAGCCTGAAGCCAGCTGTGAGCTGGGCTCTCTCTCTCGGGATCTTCTCCCTGGGCTGTGTGTGCTCTGCTAGCTCTGCAGAAGGAGCTGGAGGGAGCTGGGCGGCCTCTGAAGTAACCAGTAGCCCTTTCAGAAGCGGCTCGCTCTGGTCCAGCGAAGGACAGGGGCGCTTCCCTGTTGCTAGAGGATGGGGGGCTCTGCAGGACCTTCCTGACTGCAGGTTCTGGTGGGTTTGTGCTCCCAGGTGGAGTTTCACGAGACGGAGAATGCCAGCGCCATCCGAAAGCAGAGGGCTTCCCTGGCGAAGATGTCTCGGCGGGAGGAGATGGTTAAGCAGTGCCTCGGGGAGCTCACGGACACGTGCAAAACGCTGGGGAAGGTCTTCGACGTCCACTACTTCAACATCTTCAGCACCTCCACGCTGAAGAAAATAGCAGGTGACGGCAGCTGCCCGCTGCTGCGGGAGGCTTTGTGGTGCCCCCCGGCCCTGGCAGCACTTGCTTTCGGTGCCGCCCGGTGCGCGCAGGGCTGCGCTCCTCCGTGATCGTGGGGATGGGTGTGATTTGCGCTTCTCCCTCTGCAGAGACCCTGTCGTGCGACGCGGAGGTTTTGCTGCAGATTGACGGCGTCACGGAGGACAAGCTGGACAAGTACGGTGCAGAGATCATGAAAGTGATGGAGAAGTACTCCGGCTGCACCGCCGCAGGTGCGGGCTTGTGCGACGAGCTCGGGGGCCCTGCGCCTCCCTCCCGCGCGTGTTGGGTCAGGGTGGTGGTGTCTGATGGCGCCTGTGCGCAGCTCCGACCCCTCAGACACAGTGAGCTCCGCCGGGAGCTGCGCCGAGACCCGTAAACGGGGCGGCTTGGCGTCAGCCCCTCGTAGTCTGACCCCTGCACCAGCCTGGCTGTGGGTCAGGCACTGGACCTGAACCACCGACCCTGACGTGAGGTTTGCTCCTGGCCCTCTGAGCCTTCCCCTGGCTCCTGGTGCTGCTTTTAAACTGGGGTCTTTCTGCGCTGCCCCATAGATCTGCCCAGCTGACAGCAGGGACAGGTGAAGGCAGGAAGCCCAGTGTTACCAGAATAGTTCAGACAAGAGGCCAGGCTAGAGCAAATGGCACTGGCCAAGAATCCTCTCTTGTGCAGGGGCCCATGCTTTGGCCACAGTGACGTGCAGCTACAGGCTGGGGGATGAGGGGCCGGAGAGCAGCCGGGCACAGAGGGACCTGGCAGCCCTGGGTGACAACTGGCTGAGCAGGGGCCAGAATGGTGCCCAGGAGGCCTGGAAGGCCTGTGGCATCCTGGCTTGGATCAGCACTAGTGTGGCCAGCAGGGCTGGGGATGTTATCTTCCCCCTGTACTGGGCACTAGTGAGGCCTCCCCTCGAGTACTGGGGGCAGTGCTGGGCCCCTCACTTCCAGAAAGAGATGGAGGGGCTGCAGCAGGTGCAGAGGAGCAACGAGGCTGGGGAAGAGACTGGAGGGACAGGCTGATGGGGAGAGGCTGAGGGAGCTGCTAGGGGTGTTCAGCCTGGAGAAGGGGAGACTCGGGGGACCTTCTCTCTCCAGCTCCCTGAAGGGAGGTTGTAGCCAGCTGGGGGTTGGGTTCTTCTCCCAGGCAGCCAGCGCCAGGACGTGAAGGCAGGGCCTGAGGTGGCCTGGGGAGGGTTAGGTTGGATGTTAGGAGGGCCTTCCTCAGGGAAAGGGTGATCAGAGCCTGGACTGGGCTGCCCAAGGCAGTGGGGGAGTCCCCATCCCTGGAGGTGTTGAAGGGCAACTTTGGTGGTAGCCCTGAGTGCCCTGGTCTGGCCGCTGGGGTGATGGGGGTCCCTGGCCTGGGCTGGCTGAGCCCAGAGGGCTTCTCCAGCCTCAGTCATTCTGCGCTATCATGAGACGAACCAGAGCTGCCTTCTGTCCTTGTTCAACACCGACCTGCGAGGCCCCTTTAGCTGAGCCTGGAGCAGCATGGGGCAGGTGCTGAGCAGCAAGGACAGTGGTTTCGGTGCTGTCAGCACGTCCAGGCTGAGGGCTCTGCCCGGCCCAGGCCGTGTCTGGGTGTCACTGGCTTTAACTCGCTGTCTCTCTGCAGAAGATGCCGCCTGCCCGAGCGCAGACACCGCTGTGGGGAGCACCGGCACGCCCGAGAGTGGCGAGGAAGCCGAGGGTCTAGTGAGAACCTCAAGCTACTTCTGCAGTAACACAAACCAGCGGAGGAAAAGGAAAAGGCAGCCACACTTCAGGGAATCCAAGAGGAAGAAGACCAGCGGTGGCGGTGGCCAGCAGTTCCACTCCAAAGGGTAGGTTGCCTGGGGTCCTTTCCTCCACCAGAATCACGTGACAATGATCCCTGGGCTTGCAAACAGAACGAGGGCTTCAAACCTTGAAGATTTGATGGAATGTTTGAAGTTCAAACCTCAGTCCCTTGTTACTTCAAAATAGAAACTTGGGGAAGCTCTGCCCTCCCCAAACCCTCCTTCAGCACAGGCAGTGGCTCTAAAAAACCCGGGCAAAACGTTGTTCTTTGGGTTCTGCAGTCAGGGCTGCCTCTGCTCAGGGGTTACTTCATCTCTCAGCCCGGGACCTCCCCCTGACTGGGCCCAGGGGGTGGAGAGCAGGAGCTGCAGGAGAGCAGTTGTTGGGGCTGCCCAGGTCTGGTGGGTGGGGTGTTCCCAGTCCCAGCAGTGTGTCACTCCTCTGTAGGACGGGTTGCGCTTGCGCATCACCGCGTTCGAGTTGCTTTCACCGCTGAAGAGAAAACACAGGCACCTCGTTACCCTGATCTCTTGTGTCTCCTCCTCTGCCCTTGTTCCCTGCTGTGGTCTCTGCTGTAGGAAAGGGCAGTTCCCAGCGCAGTTGGGCTTTACGCCCACCCTTTCACCTTCCCCTCCACTAAAACATCAGCTGTTGAGAGCTGCTAACCCCGAAGAGCCAGTTCCTGTGGACACTCAAATTGGATTAACAGCAGTCGGGGGACGGCTCAGTGCTCCCAGTCCTGCATTTGGGCTGTTTCTTGCCCTCAGGCCAAGGCCAGCGCAGCAGCTGCACCCAATTTGCACTGCAAGCGTGACTTTGCACTCCTGTGTGTTAGAAAACACGAAATTTAAGAAATTAAAGCAGAGTCCCTGAGGAAATCTGCTGGTGGTGCCAGTACAGTGAGAGAACAGGGCAGGAAAGGAGCTTTTTTGGAGCAGAGCCATGGGGATGGTGAAGGGAAAGGAGCATTTCCCTGCTGTGGAGAGGCTGAGGGAGCTGGGGCTCTTGAGCTGGGAAACAAGGAGCCTGAGGGGTGACCCCATGGATGTTGATCAATATGTGGAGGGTGGGTGTCAGGAGGATGGAGCCAGGCTCTGCTCAGGGGCACCCAGTGACAGGACAAGGGGCAGGGGGTGTGAGCTGGAGCAGAGGAGGTTCCACATCAGTGTGAGAAGGACCTTGTTCCCCGGGAGGGTGCCAGAGCCCTGGCAGGGGCTGCCCAGGGGGCTGTGGAGTCGCCTCCTCGGGAGAAGTCTCAAAGACCCCTGGCCATGTTCCTGTGCGACTGGATCTGGGGGATCCTGCTGTGGCAGGGGTTGGGACTGGATGAGCTTTTGAGGTCTCTTCCCATCCCTAGTGCTCTGTGATGCTGTGATCTCTGCCTTCTCTGGCCTTTGCAGTGCTTACGGCAAGTACCGAAGGATGAAGAGGTCTGGCTCCAAGGCAGCAGCGTCGCCTGGCCCCGGCGCAGCGCCCTACAGCGTCAGTGCCATGCAGGGGGCTGCGGGCAAGCTGGGCATCATGGCCCCGCCGAAACCCAGGAACAGGCACTTCCTTCAGCCCTCCTACTCCGTCCTGTGAGCTGGGAGGTGCTGGCAGCGTGGGACTGCGGGAGCCCCCTCCGTTTCTGTTTCGTTTTGTACAGCTGTCAAGGGCAGACATGTTAAATAAACGTTTTTAATCTTCAGAGTGTCTCTGCTGGAACCAGGAGCTCCCCCTGCTTCTGGAACCCCACTCCGTTGAGGGTCAGCTCTCGGTGCAGCACTGGTTTGGGGCAGCACCGAGAGGAGTCTGGCCCCCTCCTCTGGCCCAGCCTGAGGGGATCGGAAGGGGCTGCGGGACCCCTGGCCAACGCTGGATCAGGTGCAGACGGGTCTGGGACGTCTCCCGAGGAGCCTCCCCATCGCTCCTCATCGCCCCGGGCGGCAACAGCCCCCTCCCGTGATCTCCCCGCGGGGCCGCGCCGCGGCCGGGGGCGGGAGCG
>VXBP01010393.1:147974-192225 GCA_013400115.1 Rhinopomastus cyanomelas
AAGCGGCTGCCAGGAGCCCCCGCGGGTTCGCCCCCCGGGAAGAGGAGCCGCCCGCAGCCCCCCGGCGGCGGCCGCAGGGACGCGGAGAGCGACGGCGGCGACAGCGGGGACGAAGCGGTGGGTGCCGGGGCCGGGGAGGCTGGCGGCGGCCTTGACCCTCACCCGGGGCCCCGAGCGGGGCCTTCCCCGCCCAGAGCCAACCTGCCCGGCGGCCGTGCCCGCCATGGGGCTTCTCCCAGCCCTCGGGGCACCCCGCGCCAGGCTCTGCCCGCCCTCGGCTCCAGCAGCCTCTTCCTGCTCTCTGCTCTGAACCTCCTCCCCGTTTAACCAGCACCCCATAGCCCCTGAGGAAAAGCCCGTCTCTCATCACCCCTTGAGCCCTGAGGAGCCGCCCAAGGTCTCCCGGGAGCCTCCCCTCTCCAGATGAAGCCCAACAGCAGCACGTTGGCCCCTGGGAGCAGCATCTCTGGGGCCGTGTTGGGGAGCAGGAAGGTGCTGCTCTGCCTGCGAACACCCAGCTGTGTTGGAAATGCCAAGTCGGGGGTGTTTTGCCTGTTGTTGTTTTGTCCTGTTGAACCTGGCCGTGTCCCGTAAAACCCCCGTCACCGCAGACTGAGGAGCCCCACTGGCAGCCACAAGCACGAGCACCGGGGTCCTGGTGCTGTGGTCCCAGCTGTGACCCAGACAGGTGGTTCTGTCAAGGCACTTTGACGTTTAAACCTCGGCCTGGAGAGGGGAGAAGACAAAAGCAGCCTGAGACCCTGTTCTGACTCGGCTGAAGTCTCTCTGGGGGTGGGTTTGTAGCAGCAGGGCTTTGCTGTGCTCTCCGTCTGTGGGGCTGGTGCCAGCAGTGGGGTTTGTGGTGCAGACTGGTGCCTGTGTGGACCCGTTCTGGTGGGGATGTGGGGTCTCCCCCATCTGTCAGAGGGTTTCTTGGTTGTTTATGAAAACATTGAACTGCTTTTACGCAGCGGAGTCGATCCGCTTAGGGTCTCTCTTCCCAGGAGCTGGGGCCGCCGTCTCCCGTGGATGCCGTGACGATCTCACCAGCTCCTCTCTCTGTAGGACCTACGCTCCCAGCTGTCAGCTTACGAAAGGAAGAGGCTGAAGAACATCATGGAAAACGCCAAGTTCTTTGCTGCTCTCAACCTGCACAAGGTTTGTGTGGCCTCCGCGCTCTCCCCGGTGGGGCCCGGGTGTCCTCGCGTTGGAGGAGTCACCTGGACAGCTGAGGCGCTGAGTTCCTTCTGTGCCGCCCGGGGCTCTACCTCCCGCCCTGCCGGTGCCCTTGCCGCTGGGGCCGCAGGTGACTGCGGGTGGTTTGCTGTGGCCTGCGGGTCGGGTCGGTTGCAGTCCCTTCTCTTTTGTTCTCCTGAAGTCAGCCTCCAGATTCGAAGGCATCGTGACTAAAAGAGAAGCTGCCATCAGCAAGAGGTAAAGTCGCCTGCAGCGGGGCTGGGGTCGCCGTGCCGGGGCCTGTGGGCAGGGGCAGCAGCCAAGCAGACTCCCTCTGGTCCTGGGTGTTGGCTCTGAGGCTCTGCGAAGGCACCAACAGCCCCCCAGGCTGTGCCTGGCCCCCGGCACCCTTTGGGGAGACAACCTGCCGGCACCAAGGCCCTGTTGTCTCTGTCCGGCTCCTCTCATGGCTGTTCCTGCCACCTTTTAGTTCCTGAAGGTAGTTCCAGCTGATGGCCGCAGAGTTCACTGGGGAAAACAAGTGGTGGCAGAAGGTGGGGGGGCAAAAGGGGCAGCGCTGGCGGAGGGAGTCCCCGCTGGACAGAGGCCCCGTGGCAGGGCCAGAGGCAGAACGAGGAGCTTGGGGGATACAAATGGGGAGGAGCAGGGAAGGGTGGCTGTCGGTGAGTGGAGGGCTGAACTCTACGCCCCCAAACCCTGGCAGTGAGTGGGAGCCCCCTGGGCTGTGGGGTGGGCTTGCTCCGCTGTCTGGTAGCTGAGTGCAGGGAGCCGTTGCCCCGCTGCACCCCGCTCGGGGAGGCTGTGGCAGCTAACGCAGTCGAGCTGGCTGCTGCAGGGCAAAGCCGAAGAGGACCGAGGACGAGCTGGTGCTGCGGCGATCGATGCGCCTGCAGAGAGTCGAGCCAGAGGTGGTTCCTGAGCCGGAGGTGGTTGCCCAGCCCAAAGAGGACTATGTAAGAGGGGCTGGAGGGGTCGGGGCGGGCGTCTGTGCCTCCTGCTGATGCCCAGGCACAGCTGTGGGTGCTCCACAGGGCCCTGAGCGAAGCAGGAGCCCGCAGCTTGGAGCAGCTTGAGGCTCCAGGTCGTGCTGCTGTGTTTCCCACGTCTTTCACTGTGACTGCTGATCTGCTTTATCTTCCTTTGGAACGTGCCCTGCTGGGGGCTGTGGGAACAGGGAGAGCTTCTCCGGCTCTGAGAGCTGGGGATTTACATCCTCCTGGTGCTGTAGGGCAGAGCTGCACCTCCGGTGCTTCAGGGAGGGGAGGAGTAGCCGCAGCGAGGGGCCGTGGCCTCGCTGTGTGTTCGGTGACCGTCTGGTCCTCTCCTTAGTGGGATTCAGACCCAAACGTTTTGTGCTGGGGGTTAACTTCTGCCCCACGAGGGTTCCCAGGGCACCAGGGGAGCCCCTGTCTCCAGAGAGGCTGCAGAGCTGAGGGCCAGGTGGCCAGTCTGGAGTCAGAGCTGCTCTGAGCGATGGGAGTTGCTGCTGTTGTTCCAGCCGGAGGTTCCGGACGGACCCCTGCCCATGGGCACAGAGAGTCTGGAGGGGAGAGGGGCGCTGGCCGAGGACTTGCTGGCCACGTGGATGAGGATCAGTGAGGTACCCCTGGCTGCTACTGGCTGTTCTGGGTGGCTGGTTGGGCTGGGGCTCCGAGCTGACAGCTGTCGCCTTGCCATCTGCAGGAGAAAGCTGAGGAGGCCAGGGAGCACCCGCAGGATGTGGAGAGGTAACGGGGGACAGCAGCCCAAGCCGGCGTCGCTTTGTCCCGTCGTCTCTCTCGCGTCTCACAGTCGCCCGTGCCCCGCTGGGCTGCAGGTACCTGGAGAGCCTGCGCGGGATGGTCCTCAGGGAGGAGAACGTCAGGAAGGTGGTGAAGAGCCGCGTGTGCTCCGTGGCGATTCACCCGGCCACGAGCAGCATCCTCGTGGCCGCGGGCGACACCACCGGACGCGTCGGCCTCTGGAACGTGGTGAGCGGCCAGCGCGCTACTGCTCGGCTCCTTCCCGCGGCCTCGCGGCGTTGGAGTGGGGCAGACGGCAGCTCCGGTGGTTGTGTCGTGAGCGTGCACCGGCTCACTGCCCCTCCAGACAGCAGAGCTGGGCTGCAGGCTCTCCGGGGCCTTGCGAGGTTCCGTCAGAACTGGTGAAGCTGCTCTTGTCCCTTTCCTTTCGCGACGCGAGCGGGACTTGGCCAGGAGAGAGAGGAACTGGCCTCGAGCTGATGCTGTGTTCGGTGGAGCTCTCTGTCAGGGTGCAGCCTGCTCCGGGTGGCCCTGCGGGAGCAGGGGTTGGGCTGGAGTGTCCCCAGAGGTTCCTGCCAGCCCCAGCACTCTGCGCTCCTGCGATGTCCCCACTGACCTGCCGCCCCCCGGCGCGGGCACCCGCTGCAAAGCAGAGGCTGCGGAGCCGCGGGAGGGCGCAGGGGGAGCTGCGGGCGCCGCTGAGTCTCGGCTGTTTTGCAGGACTGTGGCTCTGCGGAAGCGGCCCGGACCTACACGGTGCACAACCACGTGGTGTCCTGCCTGCACTTCTCGCCCTGCAACCCCGCGCACCTGCTGTCCCTGGGCAGCGACGGGCTGCGCTGCGGCGACGTCACCAGGGCCGTCTTTGACCAGGTGGGTGCTCCCTGCCCTCGTGGCTGCGCCTGCTCTGCTGGGGAGAAGGGTCGGGGTTCCGTCTGCACCAGGACGCGGGCAGTAGGGCTCAGTTGTCCCTGCAGTGATGAGGAGATGCTTCTCGAGCTGGCTGCTCCCCATTTCCTCCCTGCAGAGGCAGCCCTGGAGAGCAGAATGAACAGCCCCTGTGTGAAGTGGCTCTTCCCAGCCCTCAAAGGCACCGTGTTTTGGTGGCAGCCAAAGGAAAGGGCCTGCAGCTGGTGCTCAGTGGGGCGGGAAGGCTGGGGGTCTCCTTGTGAGACAGATCCCTCCAGAAAGCGTTGGTAGAGGTCAGGGGAAGAGCAGCGCTGCTCTCCAGCTCTGTTTTCACCTCATGCCGGCCACCCCAGCCTGTGACACCCCCAGTGCAGGATGGTGACGGGGGCAGAGGGAGTGTGCAGCCAGCAAGCCAGAGCCTGGGCTGGGCTGCTCCCCGCAGCCCATCATCCGAGGTCTAGGAAGCCACGCTCGTGGTTCTGCCCCGACTGAAGGTCTGGGTAGTGCGGGAGGCAGGAGCTGGTCCGCACTCACGGGTAACAGCCATGTGGTGACTGGGCTGGGGCAGTGGTAGAGCTGGTCAGGGCTCCAGCAGAATCCCCGGGGCCTTGGGGACGGCTGAGTCTCCTCCCGGTTGGCAGTGCCAGGTTCTGCAGGAGGGTTCCTGCAGGGTGGCCGGGGCAGGCAGCCTCCGCTGGGGTTTGAGGGGAAGCCCCTGTTCCATGCGGCCCTGCCCGTGCTCAGGTGTTCCGGGCCGAGGAGAGCTCCTCCTTCGACTTCCTGGAGGCCAGCGCCTCCACAGCCATCGTCGGGCACTGGGAGGGCAGAGTGGCCGTGGTGGACAGGCGGACCCCGAGGACAACGTCGGAGCTCTCTGCGGACATCGGCTTCACAAGAACGAGGACGGTCCACGTGCACCCGGTGAACAGACAGTACTTCCTCGCTGCCGGCGCAGTGTAGGTAGCCCAGAGCCAGCTGTCAGGGCTGCCTGCGCCGCAGGGCCTCGCCTCAGCCACCTCAGTGTGGGCTGAGTGATGGCTCTCAGCCTCAGAGTCGAGTCAGAGCTGGCTTGGCCTCCAGCCCTGAGCCGCTGGCAGCGTTTGGCTGTGACACCTCTGCCTGGACTCGGAGGGTGGCTGTGGGACCCTCCGGCGCAGGGGGCTTGGAAAGGATTGGGCTGCTCAGAGCCCCCTGGGGCTGCGTGAGCCGCATGGGGCTGTCGAGACAGATCCCGAGGGCTCTCCGGGCGAGGAGGGAGCAGTGCCTGGCCGTCGGTGCAGCGCCGCGGCGCCGTCTCTTGCAGGGATGTCTGCATCTTCGACGTTCGGTACCTGAAGGCCAGAGGGAACCGGCCTGTGAGCTGCCTTCCCGGGCACACGAGGAGCGTGGCCTCGGCGTATTTCTCCCCGATAACTGGGAACAGGGTGGTGACGCTCAGTGCTGACGACCGGCTCAGGTGAGGGGCTGAGCAGGCAGCCAGCGGCGGGGGGCTGCTCCGGCCAGCGCGTGGGCTGTTTCTCCTGCGGTTCGGGTGGTTTTCCCTGCTGCCAGTCTGTAGGAACCACCCCGAAGCCCTGGAAGCAGCCAAACTGCTGGGGGCTGTGGCTGGGGGCTGAGCGGAGCCGCCCGCCCTGTCCCCTGTTGTTGCTGACACCCTGCTCTCTGTTGCAGGGTCTTTGACACCAGCTCCATGTCCTCCACAGCCGCCTTGCACTGCGCCATCAGGTGAGAGGGACCCCCGGGGCTGCCAGCACAGCCTGGGGGCCACCAGCGGGGCTGGGACCTCCCAACCTGAGAACTTGCCTCCCTCCTCATGGGGGCTGCTGTTCATAAAGGGCTAGTGGGGCACAGAATCGTTTGGCTTGGACGTGACCTTCAAGGTCATCAAGTTCCCCAGCACTGCCAGGGCCCCACTGACCCCAGGCCCTCACATCACAGCTCTAGGGCATAGCAGCCCCTCCAGGGATGGGGACTTACCCTGGCCCTGCCCTGGGCAGCCAGGGCCAGGCCTGGAGAACCCTTGTGGAGCAGGAATTGGTCCTCAGGGCCACCCTCACCCTCCCCTGGGGCAACTTGAGGCCGGTTCCTCTCATCCTGGGGAGGAGAGACTGACTCCCACCTGGCTCCAAGCTCCGAAGTTCAGGGAGCTGTGGAGAGCGAAAAGGTCTCCCCTGAGCCTCCTGCTCCCTCCCCAAAGCTGCTCCTTGTTGTGAAGAAGGAGCAGAGGAGGCCCAGAGCCCAGGCAGCGCAACCTGCCCCCACCCAGACTGGAGGGGTCCCCTGAAGATCCCTCCCACCCGTGTGACTCCGTGGTGCCGCACAGCTCCGCAGGAGGAACCTGTGTCTCCCCTTATCTCCTGGCCCCTTCTCCGCAGCCACAACAACAACACGGGCCGCTGGCTGACGCGCTTCAGGGCCGTCTGGGAGCCCAAGCGGGACGACTGCTTCGTGGTGGGCAGCCTGCTGCAGCCGCGGCGCATCGAGGTGTTCGGCGACTCGGGGCAGCTGCTGCACTGCTTCTCGCGCCCCGACTGCCTGACCTCCGTGTGCTGCGTTAACGCGCTGCATCCGCACAGGAACGTCCTGGTGGGTGGCAACTCCAGCGGCCGCCTCTTCGTCTTCCAGGACTAGGGCTGGCGGCCGGGGCCAGGGCGTCGCGCTGCGGCCGGGGCCGGGGCGTCGTGCTGCGCTTGGGCGCTTCCATCCCCCTAAGCGCTTAGTGTTTTCTCAGGACAAGAAGTGTTTATTTTAAAGCTTTGCAATAAAGGCTCTGAACGACGCTGGCCGGGGCCTCCTCTCTCTGACCTGTCCCTCCTGCAGCGCCAGGGGCTGTACCCGTGCTGGCAGCTCTGCTGGGAGCTGAGCTGTGTGAAAACACCCCAAAAACCAGGCAGTCCCCGGGAGCAGGTGGGTTCCTGCTGGCTAGAGTCACGGGGTGGCTCTGCTGGGAAAGGACTGGCTGCAGCAGTGGTAGCTTCAGGCAAGGACTCGGAGGGGAGGCTGGAGAACAAACCCGGAGCAGCAGCTGAGCGAAGAACTTGGAGAACAAACCTTGTGAGGAGCAGCAGAGGGAGCTGGGGCTGGTTCGCCTGGAGAGGAGGGGGCTGAGGGGAGACCCTCCTGCTGTCTGCAACTGCTTCAGAGCTGGGGGTTGGTCTCCCCAGGAACAAGGGACAGGATCAGAGGAAACAGCCTCAGGCTGCACCAGGGGAGGTTGAGGGTGGCCCTGAGGAGAAACTTGTCTCTGGAAGGAGCCCTCAGGCCTTGGCACAGGCTGCCCAGGGAGAGGGCTGAATGGCCACCCCGGCCGGGGAGATCTGGAGCTCAGGGCCAGGGTCTGGGGGTGGGACGGGACAGCTGGGGTCAGGGTTGGACCGGATGAGCCTGAAGGCCTTGTCCAGCCTGGCTGAGTCTGTGATGGCTCTAGGACTCTCCTCGTCACCTCCCTCTCAGGTCAAGCTCCTGTGGGCTGGGAGCTGAGTCGCGAGTGGAGCCACCCCGGCGGAGCCGCGAGCGCGGGACAGACCTCACCCCGACTCTGGCAAGCTCAGGATACTTCAATATTTATTTCAATTTAAAAATACTCTCCATGGCACCAATGACCTTTTGGCTGACGAAGGGACCGACGATGGTAGAAAAAGGACCAGACCGGTGGGCAGGGACGGCGAGAGACCGGACAGTGTTTGGCACACGAGGGGTTAACCGCTGGGGAATTTCCTCTTCCTTAGGAAAACTAAGAAATTCACATCTTCAGGAGGGTTTTTGTGAACCGCCTACTGCTGAGAGACGCAGCCTGCTAGAGGAGAGCTGGGGGTTCGGCTGCTCTGAGAGAGGAACCCGTGGAGACACAACAGCCGGGGGAGGGAACTCACAGGTGGGGACACTGGAGGAGCCACCGCAGCTCCCACGGACCCCCCAGCTGGGGCCAGGGGGCCGGCGTCGACGCTACTCTACGAGAAAGCCGCTGGAGAAGGGCTGCCAGGCCCCTCCTCAGGGCTGCACGGGGTGGGGACAGCGGGACCGACGGGGAGGAGGGGGGACCACACCGCGCCGGGGCGGGAAAGAGCGGGGTGGGGGCTAGCGCACTGCATAGACACCACGGACTACGGGCTGAGGTAGGACACTACGCTAAGAGTTAACGCTATGTTGCATAAAACAGGCGCGGGGTGTCGAGAGCGATGCTCGGCGCCGGCCCCCGCCGGCTCGGCCGCGCACGCCGGACCCTCCGCGGCCGCGGGGACGCGACGGCCCGGTCCTGTCTCCCCGGGGGGCCCCGGCAGAGCGGCCCCGACTGCTCCTCCCGTTATTGCAGCGACGAGCCGCCCGGGCCCGGCCGCCCCCGGTGCCCCGGGCTGGACCCTGCGCGGGCGGTGGGATGCGCGGAGGACGCGCAACCAGGCTGTGACGCTGCAGCCACGGCCCCAGGTGCCGGGAAACCTCTCCCTGAGATGAAATGAACCTCACGGGCCTCTCCTCCCCTCTCCGCGCCTGGCTGTGTCCGACGGCGCGACCCGCGCTCGGCGGAACCGGCGGTTATTGCTCCCTGTGTGCGGCGCCGGCGGCTCCGTCGCGGCCCTCGGGACGGCTCTGGTGGCTGCTGCTGCAGCTCAGAGCGGGCTGACGGCGGTGGCCCTGCGGCTCCTCCGGTGTCTCCTCTGCTCCAGCCGCTCCGGCCCCTTCAGCTCCGGAAAAGTCACTAAATCCCGGTTCCTCCGTCTGTTCCGGAGCCGGCGCCGGCTTCAGCCGCTGTTGGGCTCCGAGGCTGCAGCAACCCCCCTGCTCCGCGCCGCCCCTCGAAGCCGTCGCGTCCCGCTCGCCCGGGGCGAGCGAAGGGAGCCCCTGGCGCCCTGCGGCCCCCGACCCGCCCAGTAGAAAAGGACTCTGTGAGGTTCGATAACAAAATAGCTTCTCCGTGTGAAAATAGAGCTGCCGACGGGCTCTGCATCAGGACGGGGCGGGGGGAGGCCCTTCTTTTTTGTGGGGTTTTCTTACAAAACACGATCGGCTCTCGGCGGCCCAAGTGCTTCCCGGGAAAGCCCCCGCGGCCGCTGCTGGCTCCTGCCGGCCCGGGCGGCTGAAAGCGTCGGCCTGCGCAGCCGGCGGCGTGGGGGGACTCCGGGCGACCCCCGGGAGCAGGACGGGGAACCGCGGCGCCCCCCGTCCGGCGCCGCCTCGGGAGGGGGTTCTGCGGGGCTCGGCGGCGGCACAGTGGCGGGTTCGACGGCTGGGACAGCGCTCGAGGGCTGCGACGCGGCCCCAGTAGCACCAAAGCTCCGGCGTGAGGCGGCGTGGGGCTCCCGCGGCGAGTGGGCAAGAGCGCGGCCGGGCCCTGGGGCTTCCCCACTCCGCGCTCGGCGCCTCGCGGNAGCAGGTTTACGACGGCGCGGACCTTGCAGGCAACCCAGCGCCTGAGGGGACAAAAGTACTGGTAATGGAACTGCTCGAACTCGGGGGTCTGGCGGATGTCGCGGAAAACGGCGGTGTCGAGGTCGGACTCGGTTAGGACGATGAGGAGGAGGAGCAACACAAAGAGGAGTCCGGCTGTCACGAGCAGCAAACGGAGGACACTCAACACAAACTTATTCACCTGTTCGGCCGGGGCGGCCCCGAGCCCACCGGCGCCCGGGCACAGCGCCCGCAGCTCGCCGCCCGCCTCCTGCGCGTCACCCGCCGCCACCGGCGTGCCCGCCTCCGACTCCTTCTCCTCCTCGATGCTGCAGGGCGCCCCGTTGGCCTGGCGGGACAGCAGCATCAGCTCCAGGCTGTGCTCGGCCACTGGCGTGGGCAGCACGCTGTCGGCGGGGCTGTAGTTCTCGTCGGCGATCACCGACACCCGCTCGCTGCTCTCGGCGCGGCCGCCCCGGGCCGGGGCCGCGAAGGCGTCGCCGTGGGAGGCCGAGCGCACCGGGGTGGAGTGGGCGCTGTCACGCAGGGACTCCAGACCTGTGGCAAGAGCGGGGAGAAGGGGGAAGCTCAGCGGCGACGGCAGCGTCCCCGGCCCTCCCGTCACTCCCATCCGTCCCGGACCCAGAAGGTCAGGGGCTGGAAGGGACTTCGAAACACCGCCCAGTCCAGCCCCGCTGCTGCCAGAGCAGGGTCCCCTAGAGCACAGGAACGTTCCAGGTGGGTTTGAAACGGCTCCAGAGAAGGAGACTCCCCAACCCCTCTGGGCAGCTGTGCATCGTGTCACCTTGGCTGATCCCACCTGTCTGACCTCTCCCATCAATTCTGTGCCCCCCACTCGTGGAAATCCCTCTCCCTGGGAGGGGGCTGACGTCCTGGAACAGGCTGCCTAGGGAGACTGGGGCAGCTCCAGCCAGGGCAGTGACCAAGGGCCAGTGGGCACCCTGGTCTGGGGAGAGGGGTCTCTGGCACAGGTGGGGTTGTTGTGGTCGGTCGTGGTGCCCACAACAGCCCCTTAGCTGCAGCTTGTGACCGAAGGGGTGATGCTGAGCCCCTTCCCCCGGTGTGACCGTCCCTATCACCACCAGAGCGGACAGGTCTGTGTGCGGCTACAAGGGGTCAGACCCACAGCCGGCCCTGCCCCGCTGCGAGGGACTAACCAGCCCAAAATAACCAGGCGATAACCGGCTCAGGCTGACAGGAGCCAGGGCTGCCGGCAAAGGGGGGAGATGTCCTGGAGCTGCAGCCCCGTCACAGCCAGAGCAGCTGCTGGGGGGCTGCCAGGCAGAGTGGGGGGCACCAACAGCTCCGAGTTCCAGCGACTGACCCCCGAACCCACAGACAGACGCAGGGACTGCACCAGGAGCTGCGGGGCCGGCGGCTGCCAGAGCCTCCCTGCAGCCAGGCGTGACCGGGTTGGGCCGCTGCCCTGGGTGGGGAGGGTGCAGGGCTGTCACAGGGTGCCCCGGCCCTGCCAGAGGGTGCAGGGCTGAGCCCGGAGCTGTCCTGGCCCTACTCCCTGGGGCTCTGCCAGCCGGCCGGCTGTGAATGCCGCCCGGTGGCCGCGGCTCAGCGGGGCTTAGCGCAGCGCCGTAAACACGTTCGCACCCTGCCAGCGATGGGGGTGCCACACGGCCCCCGCCAACAGCCCCCTGGCACCGCTGTGGCCCCGGCAGCATGGGCACCTGCCGGGGAGGGCAGCGCTCCTGTCCCCAGGAGGGTCCCTCCACCCATCACAGCGACGCGAGCAGAGATGGACCCCCTCCCTCCTGCCCTCCACAGACTGGCAGGAAAAGGTGGGGTGAGCTGGGTGCAGCCCCAGAACCAGAGCTGGAGGCAGCGACCCAGGGTCCAGCCAGCACCGGAGCCCCCAGCCCACTGCCCCCCCCCCAGGGCTGTGCTGATGGGCAGCCCGTGAGCACCCTGCGGGTCACCGGTGCCGCAGCCGAGCCCAGACCCACCCCACAGCGTTACCTGGCACGGGAGCGGCCATGGGGCCGCCGCGCAGAGCATCGCGGCCTTGGCCAGGCAGTGCCGGGAGCAGGGGCAGGATGCCCAGCGTGCGGGCCAGCAGACGGGGGCCCAGGGCCAGCACGCGGACCCGCACGGCACGGCAGCAGTGGTTGAAGAGGCGCAGGTGGACGCTCACCCGGGTTCTGATCTTGATCAGACACTTCACCATGGTGCCCCCGGCCACCTGCAGGCACCGGGCGGCCGCTCGCCCGCCGGTGGGGTTGACGCAAGCGGAACTGGTGCCGCTGGCCGCAGGGTTGGGGTTATTTTGGGCTCTTGTGTATTCACGGGACCGAGGTGAAGTGAGAGCGAAGAAAAGCAGCTGCCAGGGCCAGGGGGGCTGTGCCAGCTCCGGGTAATTTATGGAGGGAGGCTGTTCAACGCGGCGGCGGCACCCGGGGAGGAGGGGATCGGGTGCTCGGCTGAGCTGGGGGCAGAGGTGACCCTGCCCGCAGCGCTGCCAGGCGGGATCCCGTCCCAGGGACCAGCACAGCCATCAGCCCCGGGCTCCTCCATGGGGCTACCTGCCCCAGCTTTCTGGGGTGCAGCCTCTGCTCCCTGCCACAGCCCCGGGAAGTGGTGGTACCCCTGTACCAGGGCAGGGGTGGCCCCACGGGTTCACCCACCCGCCGGCCCTCTCTCCTGTTCCTTCACCCAGCTGCCAGCTCTCCAGCCCCCCGAGCACCTTCACGCGGCCCTAGCCCAGCGGCAGCGGCACCCACCACGCTGCACCCACCACGCTGCACCCAGCGCCGCCAGGAGCCAGACGCTGCCGGGCTCCAGCAGGTACCGCAGTTCCCAGTGGGGGGCCCGGCCACGAGGAGCAGCTCCAGGGCTGGCCCCAGGGCTTTGCCCTCTGCCAGCCCCAGTCCCAGCTGCAGCCCAGCCCCAGGACGGGGGGAGCAGCATCCCCGCTGCAGGCTGGCACAGCCTGGCAGCCCCACAGCAGTGGCCGGGGGCCAGCCCAGAGCGGCTCCCAGAGGGGTGCGAGCTCTCTGCAGCTCAGTCGCTCCCGGGCGCCCAGAGCCCGGGCAGAGCCACAGCGGGGCAGCCCCCTGGCACCCTTGGCTGAGTTTCCAACAGCCTCAACTAGCGTCGCCGAGGAACCCTCCTCCCCTCCTCGCAGGGTGGGTGCGAGCGCGACGCACAGCGAGGTGCCCCCCGAGCAGAGGCGCCCCCGCAGCGCCTACCTTCCATGATGGAGATGTGCACAGCTCTCCGCCGGGTGCGGGGCACGCTGCTCAGGCGGGGGCCATGCGTGATGGACGGGCAGCTCCGGCTGGGCACCAGCCCTGCCCTGCGGATGAGAACGGGGACAGGGTCAGAGCCCACGGGCACCGGCAGCTCCCTGGACCCCCAGCCACGGCTGCCAGGCTCTTACCGATGGATCTCGGGGGGTTCCCTCTTGATCTTGGCGCTGGACTCCATCACCTCCTTTGCCACACGGCCACTGCGGGTGGGTCATGAAGAGCAGCCGTGAGGGCACCGCCTGGCCCCATCCATGCCCGACCCCGCCAGGAAGCATCCCCAGGGATCCAATCCCGGTGATTCCTGTCACTCCCTGTGGTTCTTGGGAACCAGACCCCATCGACCGCCACATCCCACCCTCCACCACTGGGCCCTGGAGCGGGTGTCAGCTGTGAGACCGGGGGCAGCAGCTCCTCGGGTGACAGTCCTGAGCCCTCCCGGCCCTTCACAGCCTCCCGAGAGAGCGCTCAGGGGCTGGAACAGGCTGCCCAGGAAGGGGGGCAGTCGCCACCCCTGGAGGGGTTCAAACACCGAGTAGCATCGGCCCTGGGCGACAGGGTTGAGCGGGCAGCGTGGGCTTGGGGTGATGGCTGAGCCAGCTGGGAGGGCTCTTCCAAGCTCGGTGGTTCTGTGCCTGCTCAGAGCGCTGCAGCCCCGAGGTGCCGCCCAAGGAGCAGCCCCAACCAGCCCGGTGGCCGCTGCCCACCGCCGGCACCCTCCGCCAGCCCCCCGGGCCAGTACCTGTATCGGAACCGACTGCCCTTGAAGAAGAGGTTGCTGCTGGACACTGTCCGCACCTGGCTGGACTTCTCCAACCTGCAAGGCAGCACGAGCTCAGTGAGGGGACCTGCTGAGGGACTGTCCCCAGTGCCCTCTCCTCCCCATCCCATGGACATGGCCCCTCGCCCCAGGACGAGCCCAGCAGCCCCTGGGCCGAGCCCTCTGTGCGGCTGAGCAGCGACTGCAGCTCCTGTTCTGGTAACGAGGAGGGAAAGCTGCTGGCTGCAGAACCCCCCGAGGGCAGAGTGCCCACCTCAGCCCCTGCTCCTCAGAGCAGGGCTCCCTGCACAGCAGCACCCAGGCAGGAGGGAAGGGGCAGCCCCCAACCTGCACCCCGGGACAGACCGGCCAGGACCCCCATCTCTGTCCGAGAGGACCATCAGCCCAACCAGGGCCAGACAAGCTGCCCGACGGCCACCACTCAGGGAGGACAGAGCTCCTGGGGAAGGGGAGAACCTTCCCCACCCTCCCCTGGCTCTCACCACCCCTGGGTGGGCTGGGACCCCATCAGCGCTGGGAGCTCCCCGGGCTGCTCCCTGGAGCTGCTGTCCTCAGCCTCCTTCACTGGGCTGCAGCCTGTCCTGCACAACAACACCCACCCCACACATCAGGACCCCATCCCCTGGGTAGTCCCCATACATGCTGGGCCCATTCCCACAGAGCCTGGGAGCCGGGGGTTCCCGCTGGATGCGGAGCCGGCCCCATCCCCGCTGCACCCCACTCTGGCTGAGCCCCATCCTCACTGCACCCCACTCTAGCAGAGCCCCATCCCCGCTGCACCCCACTCTGGCTGAGCTCCATCCCCGCTGCACCCCACTCTGGCTGAGCCCCATCCCCACTGCACCCCACTCTAGCAGAGCCCCATCCCCGCTGCACCCCACTCTGGCTGAGCCCCATCCCCACTGCACCCCACTCTGGCTGAGCCCCATCCCCGCTGCACCCCACTCTGGCTGAGCCCCATCCTCACTGCACCCCACTCTAGCAGAGCCCCATCCCCACTGCACCCCACTCTGGCTGAGCCCCATCCCCGCTGCACCCCACTCTGGCTGAGCCCCATCCCCGCTGCACCCCACTCTGGCTGAGCCCCGCTGCAACCCACAGCAGCAGGACTGGGGTGCCCACACATGCCGGGCACCATGAACCAGGGAAAAGCCCAGCCCCACCCCACAAAAGGCTTCACCCCAAAACAGCCTGAGCCCCCCGACTAAGGGGGCTCCTCAGTGGGGAGGGATGAGCCCAGCGAGGCTGCAACAGGGGGATCCCATTGGGCAGAGACCCCCAGCCCGGGAGGACCAGTGCTTTTGGGGCCACTGGGACCGGGGTGCCTTGAGGCTCTTAACAGTTGGTGCCTGACCCTGGCAGCTGGATGGAGCCCTGGCTGGGGGCCATGTGGGGCCAGGGGGAGGCCGGGCACGGCCCCACACACCCCTGGGCACTCACTTGTAGAAGGCCTGGTTCTCTATCCCACACTTCCAGAGGTGTTTGCAGGCTTCTGGGGTTGGGGCAAAGTAGGTCAGGACAATCTTCTTCTCCTAAAGGAGGAAGGGCAGGAGTTGGTGGGGGAAGGACTGGGGGTGCTGGGTGGCACTGGGAGTCTGGACAGGACTGGCCACGGGGCAGATCCTGCTGCAGAGCTGCCCCGGGCACAGCTTGAGGGGCAGGCAGTGCCCTGCACCCCTCCTCTGCTTCCCTGCCCGGCTGAGCAGCCAGGAGCAGCTTGTTCCATACAGAAAGATGATGCTGATGGCTTTTGTGGAGGCACAGGTGGCCAGGGGATCCCAGGCTGACCCCTCAGATGGGGCAGTAACCACCCGCCACGCGACTCCCACATGGAGCTGCAGGAGGTCCTGGGCTGGAGCCCAGGGCAGAGGCCTCAGCACAGCCCAGCCCAGGGCTGCCTCGGCTCTGCGGGGTCTAACACCCAGAGCGAAGAGCCCCTGGGAGCAGCGGGGTCACCCCAGCCATCACAGAGCCCACAGGGTCACCCCAGCCATCGCAGAGCCCCCAGGAGCAGCGGGGTCACCCCAACCATCACAGAGCCCCTGGGAGCAGCGGGGTCACCCCAGCCATCACAGAGCCCTCAGGGTCACCCCAGCCATCACAGAGCCCCTGGGAGCAGTGGGGTCACCCCAGCCATCACAGAGCCCTCAGGGTCACCCCAGCCATCATATTGCCCACAGGGTCACCCCAGCCATCACAGAGCCCACAGGGTCACCCCAGCCATGCCCGTCCCCTTCGTGTGGGGTCCATGGAGACCCTGCAGAGACCGCCGAGCGTGGGAAACTCCCAGGACGGGAAGACACCCACCTCCTTCTGGCTGACGTACAAGTAGAAGGTTTTCCCTTCGAACTTCATTTTGGTCACCTCGTTCCTGAAAGGACCGGGACAGGCAGGTGAGAGGCTCCGGCTGGGAGCTGGGGCAGCTGCCAGACCGCCTTTGCCGCCCCAGGAGGTGCTCTGGGGCGCTGTGAAAACCCCGCGGGGTCAGAAACCTCGAAGGAGATGCCCTGGGGTGAGGCCGGAGCTCCGTGGGGTGTCCCGGGGTCACCGGGACCTCTCCCCTGCGCGCAAGGCACGGGGCGGGTCTTCCAGCTGCGGCAGCATCGCTGCCCCCCGGCCCTCGGCTCGGAGCCCGCCCGGCCGCGCCCGGGGCGCTGTCTCACGCGGGCCGGTCACCCCAGCCCCGGCGCCGCTCTCCGCCGCAGCCCTGCAGCAGCGCCCCGGGGTGCCCCTCGCCTCGAGAGCGACGCGGGCTGCGCACTCACCACTTGATGAAGTGAACCCTCTTGTTTCCCTGCAGAACCACGAATCCGAAGGGGGTGAAGGCCAGGAACGCCGCGTTCCCCGACACGTCCTGCCGGAGCAACAGCGAGCCCCGTCAAACCAGCGCAGGGGCAGCAGCCCCGCGGGGGCGGCTCCGCAGGACCCTCCGTACCGTCTGCCCCGGACACCAGCAAAGCCCCGTGATGGGCTACGGAGGAGAATCCCCACCAGCCCAGCGCCCCTCCTGCGGTCGTTCCCACAGGGGAGGGCACAGCAGCCGCTTCCAGACTGGTAACCAGTGCCCTGTGTGGGGCCGGTGCTCAGCCACCGGGGCTGCGCCCCAGGGAGGGCAGCAGCAGCTGCTCCCCTGCTGGGGTCGTGGAGACCCCTGCCCGCAGCTGTAGGCCCTGCCAGCCCGCAGAGCGCTGGCCTCGTTCAGTCTGGAGAAGAGAGGGCTCCGGGGGACCCTGTCCCCATCGCCCAGCACCCACAGCAGGGCTGCCCAGAGGATGGAAACTCCCCTTTCCCAAGCAAAGACCCAGCAGCATGGCCCAGTACAACCAGTACCACAGGACTGGTGCAGTGGTTCAGCGACTCCAGCCTCCTTCAGCACTCCCCAGCAATAGGGACAGCCCCCCCACAGGGGCAGGCACAGCTCAAGTCCCGTGTGCCAGGGTTATAGAGGAGCGGAGAGATGCAGTGGCAGCCACAGTCAATAAAATCCATTTGGAGGAGCAAACTGAGTTAGTGGCCGGGGAAGAGCCGAGTGATGGACTGTCTGCGGAGGACTAGTGCCGGCCCTGACCTCGTCGCTGCCTCCACATCACAGACTCCAACAGCCTGCCCCAGCTGCCTGCCCGTCAAACCACCTCCTCACAGCCTCCCTGGAGACCCCCCCCCGGGGGTTCTGGAGCGCCCACCCTCCCCACTCCCAGCTGGGGTTGGGTTTTAACGTTGGGGGTGGCTCCTGGCTCCAGCACGTCCCAGTATGTGCTATGGCTCTTCCGGGGCTCAGTCCTGCTGTTGACCGGGACAGCTGCACCGGGGACCCCTCACCGGTGCCGCGGTAGCGGCTAGCGAGAGGGAAAGGGTTTGGGAAGCTGCGTTACCTTGCAGGGGTGGGGGTCAACCCCGTAGGTCTCCAGGGTCTGGGCTTTCCTGAGGAAATTCAGCTCCGACGTTGCCGGCGCCTGCCCGCTGCAGGAAAAGGGAGGAAACCCACGGCTGTTCCACGGAGGGCTCAGAGACACCCCCACACATCACAACCCCGTTACCTCTGTCAGCAGAACCAGTCTGCAGCAGGGGGCCACTGCTGGCCCCCAGCCCCAAGTCCCCTGCCAGCCAGGCTGAACCAGCAGCACCACAGAGGGCTCGAACCCAGAGGCACCTGTGAAACCTGGGGCTGAACTTCCTGCACAGAGCTCTGGGGGGTGGGGAAAGGGAGAGCAGGGGAGACCCCCGGGGCGGGAGGATCGGGGCTGGTTTTGCCCCAGGACCAATCTGCTGCCTCCCCATCTGCATTTCTCTGCAGCTCATCCCTGCACCCCGTTTCCCCTCCAGCCAGCAGAGGTTTGTGGGGACGCGGCAGCCCCTCTCACGGGGTGATTTGTTCCGACCCCCCTACGGGCTCTGCTGTCTCAGAGCTCACCCTGCTCTGCACTGCTGCTGTGCCCCAGCTCCCCGCTGGGTCTGACCCCGTGGGACCCGAGTGCAGCTGGACACCCCAAACAAACCGGGGGAACCCCAGGTCCCCCTGAGCAGAGCCCCAGCCGCACCTCAGCTCCGACTTGTGGATCTCCGCGATCTTCCTCTCCAGCTTCTCCGAGTGCTTGGGGAAGAACTGGAACTTGGAGCTGTAGCCCTCGGGGTGCTTCCCCGGGTCGTAGTCCCCGATCTCGGCTGTTGGGGAGACAGAGCCGGTCAGGACGAGCAGCACAAGCCTCACCCCCTGGGAGCAGAGCCCCCCAGGAGCTCCGGCTGGGAAGGACCATTTGCAGGGCAGGAACCGCATCCCACCGCCTTCACCCTTCGCTCTGGGCATCCCCTGGCAGCGGGCGGCCACTGCCCCCAGCCTGCCAGCTCCTCAAGCTACCCGCCAAGGACCCCTCGGAGCTGCACGGGGACCATGCGACGGCGCTGCGGGGCTCAGCCGTGAGCACCCCAGGGACACCCCCGACCCGCACCCTGAGCCCAGCCGGCCGGGAACAGGGCAGAGGGCGAATTCCGCTCCCCAGGAGGCGCAGCCGCAGCTCCCGTCAGTTTGGGGTCCGACCAGGGGCTTTGAGAGAGCTGCTGCCCACCTCCCCCTACTCCAGAGAGGCGCTGCCGGCAGCGAGCGATCCCCCCCGCCGGCGAAGCCGGACAAGCTGCCGGGGCTCTGTCTTCGGGGCCAACCCCGCGGGCCCGACCCCGATGCTCCCGAGCCCGCTGGCGGCCGCGATGGCCACTGGCGGGCGGGCAGGGCTCAGCCCCGGAGCTGCAGCGATGCGGCAGCCTCCCGCCTCGGGGGTGGGAGGACCTTGCTCTGATTTACTGCCCCCAGCCCCAGCTCCTCGGCGGGACGGAGACGCCGCAGGAACGTCCGTGACTCCGCAGGTGGGGTCTGCCGGGCTCCTTCTGAGCGCTGCGGGGGATCTCCCGGCTCGTCCTGCGTTTGCAGAGACCCCCCGGCCCTGCCGCGGCCCCTGCGGCGCAGGCTGGCGGCGAGTGCGGGTCGCGCTGCGGGGGCACAGACCCGCCGCGGGGCAGCGGCGCAGTCAGCGCTCGGCACGAGCAGCTCGTTCCTCCCGTCGGGGCGCGTTACCCTGGAGGATGTAGGCGGCCAGCAGAGCCGCGTCCGACGTCTTGCAGAGGAGGCGGCCGTGGTACAGGTCCCTCTTGATCTGCAGGAAGACCAAGTACCTGCGGACAGCAGGGAGAGCCCGGGGGTTAGGCTGAGCTCCGCTCGCCCAAACTGGTCGCTCCCGTGGGGGGACCTGCCGCCTGGCTCTCACACCGACGGTTCTCCCCAGGCTCCCACGGCATCCTGCCCGCTCAGAGCCATCAGGTGCTGATGACCACCGAGCCATGGAGCTCATGGAATTGTTTAGGTGAGAAATGACCCCTGAGGTGGTTGAGTCCAACCAGCCGTCGCAAGGCCACTGCTAACCCCCATCCCTGATCTCCCCAGGCAGCTCCCCAGCTCAGCATCCATAGTCCTGGACCTGCTTCAGCCCTCCAGCAGCTGAGCTGAGGGCTGATGGGGCAACCACTGACGTGCTGGCACCAGGGAAGGGCTGGGGCACAGACTGAGAGCGACCCTGGGCATGGAGACACTGGATGTGACAGGAAACCCACAGCCAGGAGATGCTGATGCTGCCAGCCCCATGAGCCCCCAGGCTGGGCAGAAGCCTGAGCCCCAGCCCATCACAAGGTGACCAAGGGCTGGTTGTCACCCAGGGATGGTGCTCTGAGAGGGGGTCTCATGGTGCTGAGCCCACGGAGCTCCCCAGTCCTGCATCCTCAGAACGCAATATGGGGGCAGCTACAGGGTTGGGGCCTCAGGTGGTGCCAGGGGAGGGTTGGGTTGGTCATCAGGGGAAATCTCTCCCCTGACAGAGCGCTCAGGGGCAGCAACAGACTGCCCAGGGAGGGGGGAAACCACCGCCCCTGGGTGGGCTCAAACGTCAAGTAGCTGTGGCCCTGGGGGACAGGGTGGGCTTGGGGTGCTGGTTGGACTGGGTGATCTCAGAGGTCTCTTCCCACCTCAGTGACTCTGTGATTCCAGGATTTTGTGCCCTTCCTCAACATTCCACAGCCACCCCAGCCTCTGCCTCCCTGCTCTGTGCTCCCCACCTCTTGCAGCCACCCCCCTCCATCTCCACACTGCAGAGCCCCCGGAAGGATAAATTGCACCAGAGAAGGATCTTTTGGAAGGAACTGAATCCCCAGTTGCATGGAGACAGGTTTGGGAGCAGCCTGTGGTGGCCAAAGGCTCAGTGACGGAGCGCAGGAGCAGAGGAGGCTCAGTCTGAGCTGCAGACCTGCCCTCTGCAGGAGCTGGGCCTCCCAAATCCCCACTCACGATGGGATCAACCACTAATTTCCCAGATAAAAAGCATTAGAGACAAATCCAGGCAGCAGAGGCTGCCCAGCCCGGGGACGAGTGGATTTTAAGCCCAGGTTCCAGCAGCAGCTGCTCGAACAGCAGCCCTAAAGCCGGGCTCAGAGGGTGTTTAAGGTGGGAAACAGTTGCAAAGCGAAGAAACTCCCCCTCGCCCAGCCTCACCCTCCCCTGGCGCAGCTTGAGGCGGGTTCCTGGGGAGAGGAGACCGACCCCCACCCAGCTCCAGCCTCCAGGGAACTGTGCAGAGACAGAAGGTCTCCCTTGAGCCTCCTCTCCTCCAGGCCGACCCCCTCAGCTGCTTCTGGGGCACTGCTGCTGCAGACCCTTCCCCAGCCCCGCTGCCCCTTTCTGGCCCCACTGCAGCCGCTCCCTGTGCTCCTGGCAGAGCAGTGCCCGGCTCCAGCTGGCAGGAAGGGCTCTGGAGAGCTGCAGGTGCCCGCTGCAGCCCAGGCGCCGGTGTGGGACGCCCAAAGCCACCGCAGCGCCCCATCCCACCTGGTGATCTCCTCCTTCAGAGCAGCGGGGTCCGTGGGGTAGAACTTCACGCGGAAGCACATGGTGAAGGGTGGCTGGGCTGCACAGGAACAGAGGCTGCGTCACCGCGTGGCGGGGTCTGGCCTCTTCGTCCTCCCAAACGCCCCCCTCCAGGGGACGGTCAGGTAGTGCCGGGGTCTCAGCTGCCCTCCCCGTTACCCCCAGACACAGCCAGGGAGCAGTCCCGGGCTCTTCCCCACCGCACAGCCGCGATGGGAGCAGGTGTCCCCGGCACAGCTGTGGGGAGGTGCCCATGGCTACTCCCTGGGGGGCCCTGGCACCCGTCTGCCCAGCCCCACCACCTCTGGGCTCCAGCAGGGCTGGTGCCCCACAGCCACGAGCTGGGGGACACAGCTGTGGCTGCAGTGGGACCAGGGCAGGGTGACCCCACTTCTGACCCAAGGGAGCAGCCTGGTGGGTCATGGGAAAGGTCCTTCTGGACACTGGCCCCAGCAGGGAAGGACTGGAGACAACACCACTGCATCCCCGGGCACCGGCTGCGGCAACACTCACCCCTCATCTGCTTCACCACCGACTTGGTGAACTCCAGCCAGTGCTGCAACCCAAAGGGAGGTAATTAAAGCCACTGGGTAACGAGCTCAGGCAATTAGCACCGGGGCTCTTCAGGCAGAAGTAAAGCCCCAACAACCCCCCTGCCGGGGAGAAAGTCTGTGCTGCGCTGGAGCCATCCCCTCCACAGCTGACCCTGCCCTGCTGGCTGCAGCTCGGGTCATCGGCAGGGCTGGCTGCACCCAGCCCCCCCTCAACACCCAGCTGCAGGCACCCAGCCCAGTTGCGCAGGAGCACCCAGATGCCAGCCCCCATCGCCCCGCCCAGGCTCTCCCTCACCCTCTGCTTGTCGGGGTCCACGAAGCGGATGCCAAAGTAGTCCTTCTCCAGCAGGTTCAGGTGGTGGCACAGGAGGTCGAACAGGTACTGGCCTTTGGCATCTCTCTGCAAGACAAACCAGCCCAGCTGCAGGGTGGCACGAGGGGAGCGGGCAGAGGGCTGCGTGGCTGGAGGACTGCAGGGGCACCAAGGAGGGTGCAAATCCCACCAACCTCCCTGGTGCTCCACCAGTGACCTTCTCAGCTCAGAAACCACCTGGATCCCCCCTCAAGGGGCAGCCAGGGGCACAACCCCGTAACCAGGTCCCCATCCCTAGACCTGGCACCCAGGGCCAGGCAGGAGACTGCAGCACCCACCAAACCCCACAGCTGCTCAGGAAACAAATCTGCACCCACAGCCACCCCACACACGGCCCGAGCACCACGGGACATCGGGGATGGGCAGGAGCACGGCCAGCACCAGGAAAGCAGGATGGGGGGCTGTGAGCATCGGGGTCCCTGTGCCCCATCCCTGCTCTCAGGCAGCTTGGCACGGTCCCAGCTCTGCTGCTGTGGTCCCAGCTGGGACCCCACATCTCTGGGGCCAGAGCCCCACAGCTCTGCGAGGTCCCGAGTGCCAGCAGAGCTTCTGGCCAGCGCCAGGCTGAGTGTACGTGTGGAGTTGCCAGGGACCGGGACGCAGGACCAGGGCCGCTGCCAAACGAGCTGGAGACCCCGAAGGACCCTTTAGATTTGGGCTTCTGGGAGCTGCCCCCCGTGGTGCTGAGCCCGGGACACGGGGGCCCTTCCTGTATTTGGGGTGGAAGTGCAGCACCTGAGAGTTGGGGTCCCGGTGATACCCACTCACAGCCCCACAGGACCCCACTGGCAGCTCCTGCAGCCGTCGGGCCGCTGCTGGGGCTGGGCTGAGCATCCCCTCTGCCCAGAACTTCACCCTGCCCTTGAGCCAGCCACGGGTTTCCTGAGGCTGGAGGTCTGACTGCAGCGAGACACAAGGTGTGGGGAGAGGCTGTGGGGCTGGCCCGGGCCAGTGGGTCCTTCCCTCTCCAGAGCCACAACCCTAGGGGCTTTGACGGACCCAGCTGCTCTGTGGGGAGCAGAGCTGACCCCCCCGGGGCCCTGCAGAGACGGGGTCCCTCGGGCTGTGCCCAGCTTGCGACCGACCTCGGGATTTCACGCGGCTTTGAAAAGCTTCAACCGAGTGAAACCCTCTCGCCCGGGGCCGGCGGGGAGGAGGTCACATCGCCCGGTCCCTGCGGCCTCACAGCTGCTGCGGATGTGGTGGCCGGGCCGGGCACCTCCTGGCAGCCCTCCCTGCTGCTGCCCTTGGCCACCAGAGCCTCGGGCTCTGCAGGAGGGCCTGGGGCTGGTGCCGGCACCGCAGCTCCCTCGCAGCGGTGGGGAAGCCGCTCTGCAGCTCCGCGTCTCTGCGGATCAAAGGCTGCTCCTGACAGCCGCCGCCAGAGAACACGGGTTCCCGCTCCCCCGACAAGCGCAGCTCAACGGGCTCTGTCTGATCAAACAGGCCCCCGGCAGCAGCCACGAGCCCTGCGGGGCTGGCACCAACCCGCTCCTGCAGCCCCACGGGCTGCGGAGAACCAGCCGTGGGCAGAGGCATCAGCCCCGGGCTGCAGCTGCAGCAACAGCCAGAGGGGATGCAGCAGGGGCGCCCGGGGTGCCAGCCGTGCCCTGCCCGGGGGCTGGACGGGGAGCTGGGCTGCAGGCGAGCCGGCCAGAGAGCACAGAGCAAAGGGCTGGGGCTGTGCAGAGCCCTCCAGCCCCAGGCACGGTCCCTGTGCCCAGCAGAGGGGTGGGAGGGGCTCCTCCAGGCTGCCCACGCGTCCAGCCGAGGGCCAGGCTGCTCCCCGGCAGAGGTGGCCTTGGAGCAGTCACTGGCCCTGAGCCTCCTCTGGGAGTTCTCCTGGCGACTGTGCCCCTGCCTCGGCCTGGGGCTGGCACCAGCAGGGTCCGAGCCCAGCACTCCCCTGGCTCCGCCAGCTGCATCTCCCAGAGCCCAGCTCTGTGCTCACAGAACATCGGGGACAGCGGAGGGGATGCCTGGGGTCAGCCCCCCAGCTTTGGGCATCCCAGCCCCCTCGGCACCGCCCCAGCCGGCGGGGCTCCACACCAGCGGCTCTGGCAGGTGAACAGCCCCAGTCTGTGGGCTGGGAAGTCCCTGGGCACCAGTAAGCTTTGCTCCCATACTGGGTGACAGCCAGGCTTCGCCCTCCTGCAGAGGATCCCCGCGGAGGGAGCTGGAGGGTCCCAGGAGTGGCTCTGGAAGGGCAGCTGTGTGTGGCAGCAGCTCCCACCCAGATCCAGCACTGATGGCTCCTTGCTTTGTCCTGAGGGCCACTGCAACGCCCATGGGGCTGCAACACAGAATTAGCCCCAGCCCGGGGCCAGGAGCAGCCCCATCCTGGAATCAGTTCAACCCAGGACCAGCCCCACTGCTCTGGCAGCAGCCCCGGGTCAGCAACTTGCTCCGGCCTCACAGCCGCTCAGGACAGTGCTGGACACCCACTACCGAGGGGGCACAGCCCAGCACCGTGGGGGCCACGAGGCTGCCTGGCACCCAGGGCCTGTCAGCAAAAGGCCGGTTGAGTGCCCCCGTCTCTCGCCAGAGCGAACTGGGCACCGGGACCAGCCGTTTGCACGGAGCGGAGCAGCCTGGAGCTGGCCGCTGGGCACCCGGCTCAGCCCAGCTCAGCAGAACCAGCCTCCTCCTCAGGTTACCCCGAGTTTTCAAGCAACTGGAGAAGGGCAGAGGTCCCCTGAGCTTCGCCAAGGCAGCGGCGGCACTGCCACGGGGAGATGGGCTGGAGCTGAGCAGGGAGCTGCCGCGGGCCGCCAGCTGCTGCGGAAAGGGGGCTGCTGGTGAGGAGCCTGGGTGGCACTTACGTGCCAGCCCGGCCCGGCCGGGGCTTTACGAGCGGCTGAAAGACCACTGTGCCCGCGTCGTCCATCAGCACCGGCCGGGTGCCTGGCGCGGGGACAAGGGCGCCAGTGGAACGGGGCGCCGAGGGCCCTCTGCCTGCGGCTCCTTCGCTCCTCTGCAGCGAGGGCTGAAGAGGAGCGGAGCTGCAGCAGCACAGGGTGGGCAGTGGGACCCACGCGGAGCCCGGGTCGCTCGCCAGCACCGAGAGGCCCAGGGTGCTCCCTTCCCCGGCACAAACCACGGTGCCCGGCAAAGGGCGGCCTGGCCCGGCCACAGGACCTGCAGCGGCACCCATCAGCGGCACCCGACGCCGCTGCAGAGCTGCTGCACCCGAAGCAGCTGCTGCCACCCGTGCACCCCCCACGTCCCCGCTGCCGGCACATCTGGCGGCACATCTGGCCGTCCTGCCCTGCGCACACTCAGAGACTGCGGCCGGCTGGGCCGTCACACTGGGACGGACTGGAGCAGATGGGACACAGGGAAACCCTTCGGAAGCTGCTGAGCGTCAGCCCCTCAGCCGGGCGAGGGGAGCGGAGGGGACGGCCGCGTCCCCCTGACCCGCAGCACCCCAGCTCTCCCCACCCCCTGGGTTCACTGGGGTCTGCTCCCAGACCCGGTCCCTTTCCCTGGCCCTGAACGATCATGGCAGCCCGCAGCGCCTTCCTCTGCAGGACTCGCAGCCGGCGGCGACGGACGTGGCAGCCCCCCGGCCCCGTCCAGGTGGCAGCGCTGGACCGCAGCCGGCGGTGATGGGAACCCCCCTGCGCTGAGGACGGCAGGATCTGCTGCTCAGCAGAGCTCAGCCTGCAGCACCCGGCACCTGCCTGGCCCTGGCACCCGGCACAGGAGGGCTGCAGCCAGCCCAGCACCGCTGGCCCCTTCCCCAGCGCAGAGCACCCCCCAGCACCTCACCAGCAGGACCCTCGCAGCCTCCCGAGGTGCAGAAGGGCTGAGCACGGACAGAAACAGGGCTCCTGCAGGAGCCGGGAGCCTCCGGCGCTGCCAAACGCAGGAGTCCCGGGAGACTCTTTAAACTTTAAGAAGATTAAACCAACCTGGCAGCCTGAGCTTTTCTAAGCTCCTCGGCCCAAATGAGGGTCATCCACAGCCGACACAAACCGAGAGAGAGGGCTTGGGCAACAGCAGCTCCCTTGGAAGTGAAGGCAGCAGTAGTCCCTGGCCCCAATCCTCAGCCCAGCCCTGCTCTGGAGCTCTGGAGCTGCCAGCCCGCTGCCCTGAGCACAGGACGAGCCCCACGCGCGACCCGGCAGAGCCCGGCAGCCAGACCCGGTGCCGCGGCGGGTTCCTCCCACACGGGCTCCTCCGTCGGGCACCACGCCACGCCGAGGCCAGACCAGCGTGAGCTGCCACCCCAATCACACCAGCAAGACCAGCTTCCACGACGGGGCCGAGCACAACCCACCCCTCCAGCCGCCTGGCCCCTTCCCAGGCGCTGCTGATGGCCCCGGGCGGCTATGGGGCGCCTGCCGGGAGCCCCTTCGGCCAGCTGCGGCGGGCTCATGGCCAGCGGGAGGGAGGGCTGGGTAGCCCCACCGCAGCATCCGGGGGGACGATCCCCGCAGCCGCTCCGCGGGCTAAGCCGCGGGTTCGCAGGAGCAGCGGCAGCAAGTCCCGGCGGGGCCGGCCAGTCCCCCCCGCTGCCTCGGCTTAGGGGCGATTATGTCTGGAGGAGAGCTGTCAGCGGAGTCCGTTCGCAAAGTGAGGTTTAAGCTCTAAGGCGCTTTGGCAGCAACATCTGAGCGGGACGAGATCAAAGAGGCAGCGGCTCCGCTGCAGCGCGGAGAGATGCTCCCCAGCCGCCGGCTGCAGCGGCGGCCCCATCGTCCCGCTTTCCGAGCCCCACAGAGCCGCCTGAGCCCGGGATCCACCACCCTGGGGCCGAGCTGAGGGCGCTCCGCAGGCTGGGGATCCCCCGCAGGAGCTCTCAGCCCTGGGTGTTCCCTGCCGCAGCCCCTCTCTCCCTGCTGCCCCACAAGGAGGGGTCCCTGGCCTCCTGGGTCCTCCACCAGCCAGCTGCTGCTGGTCCCCTGTGGGGTGGACTGTGCTGGTCCCATGGGGGTGCCGAGAGCTTCCTCCTGTCCCGTCCCGTCCTCTGGTCCCCCTCCCTGGACCTTCTCTCCATCCCCTGCTCTGCCACCGCAGAAGGAACTGGCTACTGAGCACCAGAGAGTCACAGCTCTTTGGCTGCCCCTGCAGCCCCCGAGGAGCACCTGGCCACTGCCAGTCACGGGGCAACTGCAGAAGGTGCCCCTACAGCACCAGTCCCACTGGCAGCCCCAGCCCCCGGCCCGCCTAGAGGTTTGGGAGGGGGCTGGGCCTGGGGCTGGGCTGCAGCATTTACAGCACCCCAGCACCCCCCCCGCACACTGGCGCTGTCATTTCTGTCCCCGGCTCTTATCCAGAGACTCGGCTCCAGAGGTTTAGGGAGGTTCTGGGCAGGGAAGTCACTAATGAAGCAGCTCTGGGAGCCTTCAGCTGCAGATTATCGATCCCCCAGCTTAATCCAGCAGGACTTCAAACCCTCTGATGTGCTGGGGAGCGGAGAAGGTCCTTCAGAGCTCCCTGTCACGGAGCTTCATCCCCATGTACGGCAGAGTCTGCGGTGGGCCAGCAGCCCCGCCTGCTCCGGGATCCTACTGCAGGCTCCGGGATCCTACTGCAGGCTCCGGGATCGGAGATAGCAGCTTCCAGCACAGCCCTGTGGCTGTATCCCCTCCACTCCTGCACCTGCCCACCCATCCCACTGATCCCATCGACCTCCCATTTGAGGAATCACAGAACCACCTGGGTGGGGAGAGACCTCTGAGCTCACCAAGTCCAACCAGCACCACCAGGGCCCCACTGAGCCCCATCCCTCACCCCACAGCTCCAGGGTTTTGCAGCCCCCCCAGGGATGGGGATGCCTCCCCTGTCGTGGGCAGCTGGGGCCAGGCCTGGGGAGCCTTTGTGTGGCAGGAACTGGTCCTCAGGGCCACCCTCAGCCTCCCCGGGGCAGGTTTCCTGACAGCTCTGCACTCGCCCCAGGCTCTCTCAGCCCCAACAATGCCCAGGCTGCAGCTCTTGGGGCACAGCCCCATGACACCAGGACCCCAGAGAATCTCCAGCTCAGCCCCGGTGCTGGCACCGGGACCTCCTGTCTGCAGACCCCAGCGCGAGGGTCCGGGCGCACGAGGCACCAGCTGCTGCCGCGACAGCCACCTTCATGCCGCCCGAGCAGCCGCCGGGGGCTGGCAGCAAGGGCACGAAGGGGAGGAAGGGCTTCACTCTGCTGGCTGGCCCCGGCGCTCGCCGGCCCTGGGGTCTGAGCTGCCAGCGACTAGGAGACGCTGCTCGGCAAAGCCCGAGGAACTGGCTCCTGTCTCGCGCAGGATCTGCTGCTCAGAGGGATCTCCCATAGCTGAGGCTCAGGCTTCCCACCCCAGGGGGCTCCTGCGCAGAGGGGCAGGGCCAGGGAGCCCCACTGCTGCTCTTGCTCGCGTGGAGGCCGAGGAGCAGGGGAGGGACGGCTCTCGCCCTGTCGGGGAGCCACAGGCGAGCAGTAGCGCCTTCTCTGCAGCTCCTGCCAGGGGCTGCTCCTGCAAACAGGACCCTGCACCCCAACTTGAGCGAGAGGTGACTGGAGCCTCAGGGACCTCTGATCTGCTGGTGCCACAGGCTTGGTGCCAGCGAATGCTGGGCCTGGACGTGACAGGACGGTTGAGACGAGCTCAGCGGTCACCCAGTGCCACCCCCTGCCAGAGCAGGGTGCCCCCAGCCCCACACAACCGGCCCTGGGACACTGCCAGGGATGCAGCTGGCAGCTCTGGTACCAGCACAAACTGGGAGCCATCCCTGGGACCTCAGCCCTACAGTCCCAGGGGTCCCGAAACTCTCAGCTCTGCCTCAGCACCCTCCACCCAGCAGAGCTGGGTCAGACCCGGGGGAACCAAGGAGCCCCCTGCAGCAGGGTGGGGAGCAGCGGTGGAACCCTTGAGCACCCTCTCCTTCGCAGCCTGGGGACCCTCACAGGGGCACAGAACCTGAGGCAGCCCCAAGCTGAGGGCAGAGCTGGGGTTCCATGGGGTCCCTCTGTCTCTGGGTGCTGTCCCTCCCCAGAGCCCTGGGGAACCAGCCCCGCACTCTGTGCCCAGGGCTGCCGCGCGCGGGGGGTGCAGAGTAAAGCAGACAGTACAAGGAGGTGAAGTAACCCCTAAAATTACATTCAAGTAAAACAAAAAACCCCAAACCCCTAAAGTAAACTAATAAAACAAAAAACCCCAAATAAAGTAAAAAATAAAACAAATAACATAAAATAACATCAAACCAAACAAAGCAAAGCAAAGCCCGACCTCACAGACTCCCGGTGCCCGCTGTGGGCAGCCTGGGCCCCTGCTCTGCTCCTGGCCTCCCGGCGCTGCTCCTGGCCAGCAGCTCGATCCACTTCATCAGCCGAGGGCAGCACAAAGCCCAGGGGAGGAGGGAAAGAAAAGCCTAAATGGCTCATAAAAAATTCACTTGCCGTGAGAGCTCAGGGAGGTGCCAGGAGCTGCTGGGCGTGAGGTGAGCAGGGGCGGCTGGAGGAGCCGCTGGCCAGTCCGCACCCCCCTTCACAAGCCCAGCCGTGCCGGGGGTCACCGCGGGTGCCGGGCGGGGCGCGGAGCCCTGCCAGCGCTGCGGAGGGGAGCGGGCGCCGACGCCTGACCAGAGCTCCGCTCGTCCCCTAAACGCTCTGTGCGCTCGTCGAGCCGCCGGGCGCAGGAGCCAGGAGCCCTCGTTTTGTCCAGCAGCAGACCCGCCGCGGCGGAGCCCCCTCCCGAGCCGGGGCCGGGCCGCCAGGTGCTCCTGCGGGCCGCTGTCCCCGCACCCGAACCTCTCCAGAGCCGGGGGCGACAGATGCGCTGCAGCTGCGCGGAGCTTTCAGCCGCCTGCAGCTGGGGGCACCGGGAGCTGGAGCCTCTGGAGCTCCCGGTAGCAACATCCAGGGCTACGAGGGCTTGCGCCCACCGCCCGCTGCTGCCCACCAGCCCCACAGCGGGGACCTGCCAGACCCAGAGCCGTGGGCTCCCCTCCCTCCCCAGCCCCGGGAAACCTCCTCAGAGGAACAAGCACAGCGCAGGAACTTCAGCCGGAACCTCCGGGGGCACCTTCACTTCCCAGCTCCCAGGGGCTGGGAGCCGGTGTCCAGCCCCATCGCCACCCCGCAGAGAGGAGGACACGGGCTCAGAGCTGCTCCCTCACCCCCAGGACTGCAGCCCGGCCGGCCCCTCTGGCCGCCAACGGCTCAGCCCAGACGGGAGAGATGTCGCCCTGAAGCAGCCGGGACTCCTCAGCCCCGGCTGGCGTAAGCAGCCTGGGGTCCTGGCTCCGCGTCTCTCCAAGAGCTGGGATCCCCGAGGGGTCCCTGTGGGCTGCACCTGGTCACCAGAGAGCAGCAGGGCCAGGAGGGAGGATCACGGGGAGGTGAATTCGTCTAGTGCCCCCGCAACGACCAGCCCCACCAGTACAACAGACACTGGGACGTACGTGACAGGCCACGCGGCTGGGGGCTGCTCTGCAGCTGCTCGCTGTGGTTACTCGCTGTGGCTACTCACTGCAGCTGCTCACTGCAGTTACTCGCTGTGGTTACTCACTGCAGCTGCTCGCTGCGGTTGCTCGCTGCGGTTACTCACTGTGGTTACTCACTGCGGTTGCTCACTGCGGTTACTCACTGCAGCTGCTCGCTGCGGTTACTCACTGCGGTTACTCACTGCAGTTGCTCACTGCGGTTACTCACTGTGGTTGCTCACTGCGGTTACTCACTGCAGCTGCTCGCTGCGGTTACTCACTGTGGTTACTCACTGTGGTTGCTCACTGTGGTTACTCACTGCAGCTGCTCACTGCGGTTACTCACTGTGGTTACTCACTGCGGTTACTCACTGCAGCTGCTCGCTGCGGTTACTCACTGCGGTTACTCACTGCAGCTGCTCGCTGCGGTTACTCACTGTGGTTACTCACTGTGGTTGCTCACTGTGGTTACTCACTGCAGCTGCTCACTGCGGTTACTCACTGTGGTTACTCACTGCAGCTGCTCGCTGCGGTTACTCACCGCACGGGTGTGCGCAGGGGATAACACGGCAGAGATGAGGAGCCCATCGCTCAGGCCGGCTCCCACCCACTCCCCTGGGCAGCCCCACAAGCGGAGCCATGAGCAGGGTCAGGGTCTGGCTCCGGCCGCCCAACCCCTGCAGCCCTGCAGCTCCCACAGACCCCCAGCCCGGGCCGACGCTGCTCCCAGGCTCCGCTCCTCCGGCTGGGAAGTCCTCGGCTCCAGCTCCCTGCGGCCAACCCAGGAGCACTCGGACCCTGCCCGGTGCCCAGCCCCAGCGTGGGAAGGGGCGGCGGCGCCACCGCCGGGAGCAGCTCCCGTGACTCGGGGTAACGAGGCTCCCCAACGCGCCAGCAGCGGCTCCCTCCCTTAATTAAAGGCGGCAGCAATAAACATGAAGTAGGGGCGGCAGAGGTTTAATAAACGGCCTCGGGGGCTGCGCGGAGCCGGAGCCGCTCGCAGCGCAGGCTGCTCCCTGTGGAACTAGCCCAGCCAGCGCTGGGCTGCACTGGGTGGCATCAGCAGCCACCACCCTCGGCAGCCGGGGCAGGCTGCGGCCCCACCGCTCCTCCGGCAACGGGGGCAGCCAACAGGACACCCTGAGGGCTGCCTCTGCCCCTGCAGCCGCGGCTGCCAGGCCTCTTCTCCCCCAGATTCCCACTGACCATCAGGGATCTCGAGGTGACCAGACCTGCAGGGAGCTGTTCGGGGTCTGGCAGCGCTGGGCAGGTGCTGGGCAGGAGTCCCTCAGAGAAGGGGTCATATCCCCACAGGTTGGCCCCAGACTGGGCAACCAGAGCAGCTCGGTGAGCCCTTAGCACCAAGGAGGGCCCCCATCCAGCTCCACTGCCACCGCCACCTTCCATGACATCTTCTGAGGGGGGGCCTCGCTGCCAGCGTCCGTCCCACAGGTGAGAGAGACCCTCCTCATCCGCCCCCAACCCGCAAAGACCTGGCGGTGTCAGTGGGAATGAGGAGACCCTTGGGGGACACAGGGGGTGAGCCCTGCAGGAGGGGTTGGGAGGCACCTCCAGGGGTCACCCAGTCCCACCCCCTGCTCCAGCAGGATCCCCTAAATCCAGTCCCACAGGAACATGGCCAGGAGGGTTTGAAAGGTCTCCAGAGAAGGAGACTCCACAACCCCCTGGGCAGCCCCTGCCAGGGCTCTGGCACCCTCCCTGGGAACAAGGTCTTTCTCACACTGATGTGGAACCTCCTCTGCTCCAGCTCCCACCCGCTGCCCCTTGTCCTGTCACTGGGTGGCCCTGAGCAGAGCCTGGCTCCATCCTCCTCACACCCACCCTTCACACACTGATCAACATCCGTGGGGTCACCCCTTGGGCTCCTAAGCTGTGCTGTGACCAAGCCACGGCTGCAGCTGCCCGGGCACCCCCTGCCAGTGACAGGCAGAGCCCCACAGCCTGTGCTGGAGCCTCTTCTGCCTCCGTGTCCCTCCCTGGGGACAGGGGCCGGGACGAGCAGAATAATTAACTGCACCCGACAGGCTGGAAACTCGGCGCCAGGGGCAGCCGGCTGCAGATGCCCCAGATTCGGCTGCTGCCAGCTGCGGCCATGCCGAGGGCTCGGTGGGCAGCCACGAGCCTTCCCCTGTGAGGGGCATCGTGCGCACACGTGTCACTTCGCTTCATGTCACACGGGGGGAGCTCGGGGAGCAGCCCTAACAGACCCACAGAGGGCCCGGGAGCCCCCCGGGGCCAGGGGGGGACTTGGGGGGACAGCTGTTCCCACAGAAGTCTCTGCGACCCCCTGTTTGGGCTGATCCCTGGGGTCTGGGACCACTGCAGACCCCGCAGGGGGAGGCACCCTGAGAGCTCTGCAGTGGGTCCGCACCCACTCTGCTCTCTCCATCCTCACCCAGCGCTGCCACAGCAGCCTCTCATCAAACCCTAGAGCTCAGACTCACAGTCAGAGGGAGCAGAACAGCCCAGAAAGCCCCTCAAACACAGGAACTAAGGGACCCCTCCCTGCCCTGGGGGAGCCAAAGCGAGGAGCTGGGTGCCGGCTGCGCTCTCACCACGCAGGACCTCCCTGCTCCACCGGGTCTGTTTCCCAGTTTGTTGGCTCTGCAGCCCCCCTTTGGGGTCTCGTTTGAATTTTGACCTTCGCTGACTTCCTGAGCAAGCCCCGGCACTCGAGGAGGGACCGCTGGGAGCTCTGGAGCAGCCCTCGCACCCCGGGCTGGGCCACTTCGGCTCCTAACACCCCGGGAGGCGCAGGCTGAGGAGCAGCACCCCAGTGTGGGTTGGAAGCCCCCCGAAAGCCAGCAGCTGCCCGCAGCGGTCCCCTGGCCCGGAGCACGGTGTAAAGGCAACGCAAGCTGCGGGCGTGAGCTGAGCCAAGGCGGCCCGGCGCTGCGCGGGCGATGGCGAGAGCTGAGGGCAGAGCTCAGCGCAGACAAGGGGGTTGCTGCCGCTGCCTTGTTGGGGACGAGGAGCTGGGGCAGGCGGCCGCACATGCCTGGGGTGAAGAAGAGCCCCTCTGTGCTGCTCACATGGACACTGCTCACTGGCCCTGCCCGGCTGCCAGCCTCCAGCAGCTGAGTCACCGCTCACGTAACAGCTGCCTCCCTCCCTCGGTGCCATCGACTGCCCTCCCCTAACGGCTCCCTTGGGCTGGGCTCCCTCCCCACGTCCTCGGCCCTCATCACTGTCTCATTGAGGAGGAGAATTAACGACAGAGCCCCACTAATGCCTGCTCCAGCATCCCGCTCCATGATCCCACTCCGGCATCCTGCTCCAGCATCCCGCTCCATGATCCCACTCCAGCATCCTGCTCCAGCATCCTGCTCCATGATCCTGCTCCAGCATCCCGCTCCATAATCCCACTCCAGCATCCTGCTCCAGCATCCCGCTCCATGATCCCACTCCAGCATCCTGCTCCAGCATCCTGCTCCATAATCCCGCTCCAGCCCAGTCCGCTCTCTGGAGCAGCCTGCAGAGCCCAGCCGCGGACCCTGCCCAGACACTGGCTCCTGCGCAGCAACGTGACTGCTCCTGGCTCTGTGTGGAGGCTCCTGCTCCGGAGCCACCAGCAGCATGAGGAGCGGGGCTGTGGGACAGTCTGGACTGGAGGCAACGGCTGTGCCCGAGCGGCCGGCCGAGCTTGCCAGCCCTGGGCATCGCTGCTGCCTGAAGTGCTGCTGTTCACCCAGAAGGGCTTTGAGTTCTCGCTGCAGAAAACCAGAGTGGCTGGAGAGCCGGGCCAGCCTGGCCGGGCTCGCAGCAGCACGACGTGGCCCGGGGGCTGGCGCTGCTGCCTGGCAGGCTGATGGGCACCCTGCTCCCTGCCAGCATCCCCTGGGCAACGGGAAACCGGCCAGGACGCGAACCCGGGGAGGGCTCCCCTTCTTCCTCCTGCCTCCATCCCCAGAACAGCCCCGGAACAGCCTCCTGCCGAGGACGAGGCTCCCCGACGGCTGCAGAAGCGTCGGCCCCTGCCCGGCTGTCGGCAGCCCCCACCAGCGTAAAACCCGACACTGCGGAGCTGGGGAAGGAGAGGAAGGTCCCTCAAAGCCACCTGAACCCACCGCAAGAGCGACCCAAGGAGACGGAGCCGAGGGCTCACCAGCCACCCACTGCGGGGAGCCCCAAGGTGGAAACCAGTGCTGCTCCTCCACTGGGATACGGCGCTACCCAGGGAGGAGGAGGAGGAGGAGGAGGAGATTCTTCTGCCAGTAGGGCTGATCACTGCCCCTGCGAACCCGGGGGAGGTGCTGCCGTGGGCCAGCGATGCGAAAGGAGCACAAGGACCAGCAGCATCACCCCGCACACCTGCAGCTGCCTTTGCCCCGCAAACACCGTGGCAGGGGCTGGGCACCTCCGGGTCCTCATGGGAGACACAAGGACTCGCTGCTGGGCGGCTCCGGGGGCAGCTCCTCCGCTGGGCACCGCCCCGGCCCTGTCCAGAGTACCCGCAGCCCACCCACCCTCCTCGGGACCCTCCTGATGGACTGACCCCGAGACTCCGGGCTGCCTGACGAGGCACCGTGCGACAAGGAGCCCGGGGGGCCGACCGGGCGCTGCTGGGGGCGGATGGAGCGGCTCCCACAGCCCCAGCAGGGCTAGTGCTGGGTTTTGCCGCAGCCGGGGTTTGTGCCCGGTTTACACCCCACCGACTCGCCCAGCGACGGGGGCTCTTGGTGTCACCGCAGCCCCCAGCTCCCCTCACCGGCAGGACACGGGCGCCCCGACAGCACCCGGACCCCGCTCTAACCACCCCCTCCGTCACAGCCACCTCCGAGTGGCAAGAAGTCCCCTCCCGGGGCAGCCCACACACCCCGGTGCCCGTGAGCCCCGGCCACGGCAGCACCCACCCAGGCCCGTCACCGTAGTCCTGCAGACTCAAGCCTCACCAGAGCAGCCCAGTGCCTCTCCAGTACAACCCTGTACCTCTCCAGTACAGCCCAGTGACTCCCCAGAGCAGCCCAGCACCTCCCCAGAGCAGCCCAGTGCCCCCAGAGCAGCCCAGTGCCCCCAGAGCAGCCCAGCGCCTCCCCGCTGGCAGCCAGCCACGCCAGTGACCCTGCAGAGATGGGACGTGGGAGGCAGCAGCGCTGCCAACCCGCTGGACCTCGAGCCGCTCCGACTTTCCGCCTCCCTCGGGCGGCGAAGGACGCTGTGTCTGAGCTCAGCTGGGCCCCAAGGGCCCCACAACCCTCTTGCCCCGCAGGGGCTCCTGCAAGCACTTTGCCCGGAGCTCCAGACCCCCGAGACAGCGGCAGAGCTGGCTGGAGCCTGCAGTCACCCCCTCCCAGCGCCAGCTCTGCCAGGACCCCCAGGGCTGGCGATGACCCAGCCCTGCATTCCTTACCGGAGAGCAGCAGCACCGCGGGTGCTGCCAGGGATGAGCTGAGCTTCCTCCAGCAGCAGCCGCAGCAGCCCGGCCCCTCAGTGTTAACCACAGCCCCAGTGAGGGAGCCCAGAGGCACCCAGTTGAAAAACAAGGACCTCCCAGCCCGGGCCCTAACTCTGCGGTTATGCCGCTGCCACGTCCTTCTCGCCGCGGTTACTGCTCTGTGCCCGCTGTGCCAGCGCCGACACCGCACACCAGCTGCTGCCTGCAGGCCACGGGCCACCCGGGTTTATCAGAGCGATGACATCTACCTCCACGGGAGCTGCCGCTTCTCACAACGGCAGCGATCCATTCCCCACACAGAGCCTGCCCCGCTGCTCCTGCCGGACACTGGCCCATCCTCCTGCCATGGTCTGGTCCCTGTGCCACCAGCCCCAGGGCAGCAGAGCCCCAAGATGGTAGGAAAAGCTGGGAGGATCCAGAGATGGAGCCAGGCAGAGGGATCCAGAGATGGAGCCGGGCAGAGGGATCCAGAGATGGAGCCGGGCAGAGGGATCCAGAGATGGAGCCAGGGTGACCTCTCCACAGAAACACAGAGCATGGGCAGGGACCTCCAACGATCATCCAGTCCCATCCCCCTGCCACAGCAGGATCCCCGAGATCCAGCCAGTAGGGATGAGAAGGGACCTTGAGAGATCACCCAGTCCAATCCCCGGCCACAGCAGGATCCCCCAGACCCAGTCACACAGGGACATGGCCAGGCAGGTTGGAAACGTCTCCGGAGAAGGGCAAAGCCTGATGGAGAGGGTGGCTCGTAGTCCGTCACAGAATCATCAGGGTTGGAAAAGACCTTCAGGATCAGCAAGCCCGACTGTTTGCCTGACAGCCCTAGACTGTCAGACCCCGCTGAGGTACCGGCCAGCCCTGGACAAGCCCTTCGGCGCTGGTTTGTGGGATTACAGACGTGCAAACTCGACTGTACAGACTGCAGCGGCCCTGCGGCTGATCCCTGCCACCTCTGCAGAGCCCCTCTGGCCACCCTCCTCGGGTCCCCCCACCTCACAGGGTCTGGGCAACAAGACTTCCAGTCTTCTCCCAGCCCAGGGCGCCCCCTGACAGAGGCCATCAGCCCCCGACACCCCAGCAGCAGCCAGGGCAGGGCCGAGGTGCCTCCACCCCACACAGTGGGACACCTGCCCTTCCACACCAGCAGCCAACCCACTGGGCTCCTCAAAAACCTGCTCTTCGTTAGCCAGACCCTCCCTGAGTTCAGCTCTTCCCCACCCAAGGGTAATTACCCGAAGAGCTCGTTAGGACGTGAGAGAGTGCCTGGAAATAAAGGGCTATTTTTAGCTGTCAGAGCACGAGGTGGCAGGATGACAGGAGCCATCCCTCAGGCAGGGAGGCAACGGCTTTCTCAGACCCAAGAGGGCTCCTGGGCCAGCAATCGGCTCCCGGCCCTCCAGAGCAGCTGCCAGCTCCAACACAGCCAGGGGCTCTCGGGTGCCTCCTGCCCCAGCTCCCTGCTGGCTGGGGATCTGCTGCTCTGGCTCTTCTGGCACCTCTTCACTCACGGACTGGCTACAGCAACCTCCTCGTGGTCCCACGGCCACCGCAGCTGGGCATCACATCTCCCTCCCAGGGCCGGCACGGAGCCACTCGTCCTCTCTGCAGCACCAGCACCCTGGAGTGACCCTGTCAGACCAACCCCACCTCCTGCACGGACCTGCGCAGGGACCACCGGGGTCCCCAGGCCCTGGGGAGGGAGATGGTCCAGCCCCACCTTCCCGGCAGCAGCAGAGCACAAACAGCCCTGTGAGGGTGAGGATGGAGGACAGCCCCGCGAACAGCCACGGAGAAGGAAGACGCTCCTCTGGATGCTCATAAAGACAGAGATCCCAGAGGTGCTGCTCAGGTCTCCAGGACTGACCCCTGACTGATGGGACCCTTCAGAGTGTCCTGCTGCTTCCATCTGCAGTCCCAGGGGAACCCACAGACCAACACCCGGGCAATGCCCAGCCCTCGGGAGCATCTGCCCCCCATCCAGGGAGGACGGAGGGACGGGCTGGGCACAGAGGGAGCGGAGCCGCTGCCTCGCTGCGGCGCAGACAGATCCCCCAGCCCAAGCGATGCTCCAGCCCGTTTAGGTGCCTTTTGATAGCTTCAAAGGGACCTAAATCCCTCCCGGCTGTGCCGAGAGCTGCTGCTGCGATGCGACAGCCCGCAGGGCGCTGCAGCTCCCACTGACAGGTCCTCAGCCCCTCTGGGCAGGGGAAGGCGCTTCGGGAACGCAGCCACGGCGGGGGGGACCTGGAACGGCTGACGAAGCGCCTGAGGCACCTTCTCCCCAGACTGCGTCACCTTCCCACGGGTGATGGAGAGACGGAGCTGGCGGGGAGCACGCGGGGAACCAGCCCCACAGCCAGCACCCTCCTTGCCCAGCCAGCGCCAGCAGACCCCTCCTCATGCTCTGCAGGGGCTGACCTCAGCAGGGAGGATCCCCGCGCCGTGCCGAGCCCCCCGGGCTGCCTCCCGCCGCCCCTCCGTGAGCCGCGACCGGGGCGAGGGCAGGGCGGGATGCTGGCCAGCGAGCTCCGCGCTGCAGGGCTGCAGCTCCATCCGTCCTTCGCGGCCGGAGTCACGGCTGCTTCCCTCGTACCGAGCCCCTCCAGCCCTCGGCCCCCCCAACCGGCAGCGGGTGCCGTCCAGCCGAACCACGGGGCCGGGGCTGGCTGAGCCCTGGGCAACCACCGGGATAGCTGCAGCAATTAGAGGGGAGCTGGGGGGCCTCGAGAATCACCGAACCATTCAGGCTGGGAAAGACCCCTGGGATCAGCGAGTCCAACCGTGAGCCCCACTCTGCACGGTCACCCCCAAACCGGATGCCCCAGCACCGCACCTCGGGCAAACCCTGGGCAGCCACGGTCATCAGGGACGATCCGGGTCCGTCCTGGCCCGCGGCGGAGAGAGGCTCAGCGGGGGCAGAGCGGAGCACCCGAGCAGCTGGGAGCCCGCAGCACCGGTCCCGGAGCCCCCTCGCTCTGGAGGCGCCAGCGCGGTCCTGAGCTCCCCGACCCCCTCCCGAACCGCCGCCCGCAGAAGCCCACCCGGCGCCGGGGGCAGGCAAGGGAACGCGAACGAACCCGCTCCCGCAAACCCACACAGGCGCCCTCCTGCCTCCGTGCCCCCCTCCACTGCTGGGGGGGCCAACCCACGCTGAGGTCCGCGGTGACACGGACCCAGGGAGCCCCACGGAGGAGACCCCAGGGGTCGGGACAAGGCTCCACGTGGGGTTATGGGTCCCCATCACCCCTTCCACGGGCTGCTCTTGACGCTCCAACACGACGTCCTCGAAGTAGCCGCAGGGATGAGGGCACCCCCAGGGGACAGCGGGGTCCCCTGTTCCCCCATCCCGGGGGCAGCCCCCAGCCCCACGGGCTGCTCCAGGATGTTGGCTTCTCCTCGCTCTCCACAGATCCGTGAGACAAAGGAACACGAAGCCACTGGGCAGCGTCTGCGGGGTCAACGCGCAGCCACCCCCTTCAGGCTTATTTACGGCCCCCCAGCAGCAGCCAGCGCTGGAGCCGCCCTGGGCTGCTCCTCAGCCCTGTCCCCGTCCCTGAACAGCCACAACCCACAGCAGGAGGTGGCGACCCGGCAGGGCGGCTGCTGGGCCCCAGCCCGGGCAACCTCCCCCGGACTCAGGGAGGCGGCTCTCCTGCCCGCGAGAACCTCGTGAAGGAGCACAAGGAGCACAGGGGCTGCCCCCCAGCCCCTGGGCAGGTCGTGGCTCAGGGGAGACGGACGGTGCCCACACCCACAGCCCCGCGAGCCGCGTTTTCGCTTCGTCCTGGGTGACGTGTGAGGGCTGACAGCACCGCGAGGGCAGGAGAGCCGGCTGCCACCCCCGGTTAAGTCACCCTGCGCTGGGGGCTCTGCGCGAGCGCCCAGAGACCGAGCGGGCAACGCGGTGCCCTCCCCAGCGCTGCCGAGGAGACGGAGCCCTGCCAGCACCTCCCAGCCCCATCTGCAGAGCTGGGCACCTGCAGGCAGTCACAGTCCCATCTCCAAGGGACTGCTCCCGGCAGCGGTGCCAGGCTGGTGCCAGGGAGGGGGTGGCTCCCCGGGGGCTGCTTGTGCCAGTGCTGACCCAGGGGATGGACACGAGCGGACGCAAGGAGGGGCACAAGCAACAGGGACCTGACCAGCAGACAGCAAAGCCCATCCTGGATCAGAGGAACCTCCGTGTGAGGAGCGGCCCAGGCACCCTCAGATGAAGCAGAAGCTTGGCCCAGGAGAGCCCTCTGCGGGGTCCAGCAGCTCCACTGCAGGGGCAGGAGCTGCCGTTAGGTCCAGACAGCGGAACCCATGGGGTAGGGGCTCCCTCGGCGGGTGGGGGGCGCTGGCCTGGCACAGCAGGGACACCCCCAACATCCCGCACACCCTGTGGCCTGGGCCACACCTCAGCACCACCTCGTGCAGAGCCAGCAGCCGCAGGGCTCAGAGCCCAGGGCCGCCGCGCTCCCAGGACAGGCTCCCGTCGCGGAGCCGCTGCCCGCGCGCCAGAGACATTACTCAGCATGTTAAGGAGCACAGGGCTAACGAGGATCCCATCGATTCGGGAGAAGCACCTGCTCAGCATGTTCCTGGTCTATTTTTTAGACAGAACTGCATCAGCTTCCAGCTCTTTTTTGCCTCCCCCGGCCGAATCCACTGCCCAGCCCCGGAGAACAGGCACCACGTGCAGCTACGATGGCCACGAGCTACCTGACCCCCAGGCTGCTGACGTCTCCGTCCGGCTCCAGGATGGTTTGATCAATTCCTCTGATTTTTTTATTACAGGAACCCCCCCGTGGGCAGCAGGATGGATGTTTCCTCTGGGGTCCGGCTCACGTGCCGGGCTAAAGGCCAACCTGAGCAGAGCTGGCCCCGCTGCAAGCCCTCGGGCAAAGAGAAGGGCCACCGCAATCACGGTCCTGGGGAACAGGCGCTAAGCCGCCAAAACACCCCAAAGCCAAGGGCTGGTCACTGACACCCAGACTGACCCAGGGCTGTGCAGTGGATGCTTAGGGAGCCACCCTCCCACACAGGATCCCGAGAGGACTCCCAGCCCCGCACACTCTGCAGGCTGACGGCGTCTCCAGCAGGACCCGCTGCCCCAGCAGCACCTCATGAGGGTCCTGCTCAACCTCTAAGCAGCTTCCAGGAAGAGCTGACCCACAGGCTCCCAGCCTGTGGCCTCGCCCGGGGCAAACCAAGGCAGCGCACGAGCCCCAGCTCTGCTGGAGAGCGGCTCCCTCCGAGCTCCCGGAGAGGGAGCTGGAAACCCCACGTCGGGTGGGCAGCTCCACCTGCTCCTCGTGTCCCCCCGGCACCCTGGCAGCAGCCCCGCTGCGCGTGGCCCCGCTTGCACCCGACAAGGGCAGAAAACGTCTCTTTCATGATGGTGACTCCCCAGCATCTCCCCACGGAGGGACCACTGCGCTGCCTCTGCGTTTGCCCTAGCAGCTGGTACGGAGTGACCAGCGAGGCAGCTCTACCAGGGCCAGGGCTCCTCAGACCGGCAGAGCTGGCGGCTCCGCTGCAGGAGGAGCCGACACTCGGGCAGGAAGAGTCACCAGCAAGGGGATGTCTCCGACGGTGAAGAGCGGGCGGCAGCACCGGGAGGCTGCTCCCTGGGCTCAGGTTCTGGCTCCCACCAAGGGCAGAGCGAACGTGCCCCTGGCTCTCCAGCAGCCCTCCGGCTGCCGGCTTGTTCCTGTTTCCAACGAGCTCCTTGGGAACAAGTCGAAAAGGAAGAAGGAGATGAAACCCAGGAAACTCCCAGCTGGCAGCGACACTTTGCCTTCGGGCCCTCTGTGGGAGCAGGCAGTTTCCTTGGAGGAGGGCAACATCTGAGCAGAGAGCGAGGGCTGCTGCCCCGGGCACCCCCTGAGGGCAGGTGGCCCTCAGCCTGACCCCTGTGCTGACCCGCGGCCCCGGACTACAGGCCGACTGAGCCCACGCTTCCGACCACAGGTTGGGCACCACCACCCTCCCCTGCTGCGCGAAGGAAGGGGAGGGAGGCTCAGGAAACGGGCACCCGGGGCAGCAGGGAGCACCCCCCGGTGCAGAGGCCATCACCTGCGCCCCGGGCTGGAGAGAAGGGACCCCGCTGCACCGGCAGCGCCCCGCTAACCTACTTCCCAGCAAAAGCAATTGGAAACTCTCCGCAGAAGAGCAGATAATGAACAAATAACCTTCACGGAGCCGGCGCCGCAGAAGCCCGAGGTCCCCCTTTGTGCCGCCTGCCTGTTATTAATGAGCCTGTCAAGGCGCCTAATGAACTCGGTGCTTCGTGTGGCACAGGCGGGCTTGGGCCAGGAGCCCGTCCACCCTCTCACACAACCGAGTCCTGACGCCCGACCCGCACCCAGCCCCCGGCTTCGACGGCTATTTCCTCGCTTCTCCGCCTCTGCCGACAGCCCCCAGGTCTGAAGGGCAGCAGCGCCAGCTTTTTGGGGAAGCGCCTGCTGCGTCGAGCGAACCGTCGGCGACTCCACGTCTCCGGCCCCACCGCTGACGCCGGAGCCGAGATCTTAAAACAGAGCGGCAGCTGGGTCACGGCCAGACCCCAGCGGCAGAGCCCGGGGGCACCGGGCTGGGCGGCCTCAGGGCCGCTCTACCCTGACGGCAGCCACCTGGCAAAGAGCGGCTGCAGGCACCGAGCACGAGGTACTAAACACAAATCACACCCTGCAGGGGAGACCCGTGCCACGGCGGGCAACAGAAAGCCACTGGGAATGGCCGCCCCTCTGCCTCCCCAGGGACCTGTGCCAGGGCAGGGACACCCATGGAGGGACGGAGCAGTAACGGGCACTGCTGCCTCCCCACGCCAGCCGGTGCCCGCGCTGCAAAGAAACACCTCGGGCGCTGCGAGAGGTGCCCCCATGGACAGCAGCCTTCCCGAGCCAAGACATCCCCAAGATCCCCGCGTTCCGGCACTGTTGGCAGCCAGCAAGGGGCTGAGCCCCACGGCCCCGCTCACCGGCACACAGGCAGACCGGCCGGGCATCCAGGGCTCGTGGATGCTGGCGCAGATGCCTCCCCACGCCAGCCAGCTACTGGAACCCACGAAAATAACTGGGAACGAATCCACCTACGGGGGTGCTGACCCAGCTGTCCCGACCCACTGCAGGAGCCCCCCTGCACCGTGCCCCCAGCACCCTCCCTGAGCCCTCCGGGTCCGGCGAAGCTGGGGCCGAGCTCAGCAGGCTCCGCCGCCCCTTGGGAGTGAAAATTGGGGTGAACGCGAGGAAGGACCTGCCGGAGGCAGCCCGTGCACCGTTTGCTCGGCGTGGGGCTACTGCCCGAGCAAACCCGAGCTGATCCAGCGGGCAAGGCCGTAGAAAGGCTTCTGCCCGAGCACCCGGCCCTCGCGCGGCGGCCCCGAGCCCCTTGGCCGACGGGCAATCCGCTGGCGGGGCGAAGCAGCGCCGTGACCCGACGGGTGAAGGAGCCCTTCCGCCCGGCTCTGCCGGCCACACGCGGCTGGGCCCGGGTCGCGGACACGGGGGCACAGCCGCAGGANGCGAGGGAATGACCTTCAAAACTCATTCACCGCTCGCAGCCGGTTCGGAGACACCGCCGGGTGCCCGCCGAATCCCCGGCGCCCGCCCGCGCTCGGCTGCCGGGCAGGAGACACCCCAGGACACCGCGCCGGCACCCCGGCTAACCCCTCACGGCTCGGGTCGCGCAGCCTCGGCGCCCGGAGTCGCCATTTACGAGCCCCAGCAGAAGACCGGGCAGTGAAATGCGGAACGAGGAGGCTGCTCCCCTCCGACAGCCCGGCCAGAGCCCTGCAGAACGACGACACCTCGAGAAATCACCCTGAGGACAGGGAGTCCAGATTTTTCCTGACCGCAGTGCCGACACTTTCTCTCCCGGACTGGAGGTTCCCGCTGAATCCAGCCCCAGCCCGGGGGGGCAGATCAGCCCTGCTGATGCGAAGGAGCCGGGCTGCCGCGGGACTTGTTTACCGGGTCACACTTCGCACGCCCGGCGGGGGGACTGGGGCGGCATTAGCATTCTCCAGCCGTGGCTGCCCGGAGCCCAGAGCGGCGGCTTTCGCTAGTTCAGAGCAGAAAGGATGGAGCCTCCCCGAGCCCGATCCCTACCGGCGAGCGCCCCGAGTCTCTCCCTGCAAAGATGCTCCATCCTCATCCTCGGAGCCGCAGGACGCGGGCAGCTGGGCAGACCCCGCCAAGGCGGGAGTTGGGGCTATTTCCATCTCGAGTCACCTCTCCTTAAAACTCTGCCCCGAATTCTCCCTCCGTCGCCTGTGGACTGGGCTGCAGCCAGCTGCCCGCAGCAGGATGAGCTGCGAGGGCTCCCAGCTTTGGGGCGACGGACGGGGAGAACTGTAGGAACAAGGAGGAGAAGCCCCCGGCGCCGGGGATGCTCCTCGCGGCCCTCCGGCCCCATGAGCCGTCAGCTGAGCGGTGGCCACTGGTCCCAGCCCGGGGAGATGCTCCCCGCATGCGGTACCAAACGCGGGAGCTCATCGGGCCAGAGCTACCGAGGGGTCAGAGCCGATGAGGGGGGCAGCCCGGAGCACCCCCCAGAACCATCACTGCCCCCGGCAGCCTCCTTCCGGGTACCCCACTGGCAACCCAGAGCTCCCCGTGCTTCACTGGGCTCCGAGCAGGGCTCGGCCAGGGCTCCCCCCGGAGCCCCGCTCCAGCTCCGGCGGCTGCGAGCAGCCCCCGCGGTTGGGGGGTCCCCCGGGAGCCGGCACGGGGAGTGGGAGCTGGTTCCGCCTTTGTTCGCGGCAGCGGGGCCGCTCCGCCGCCCCCTCCCCGCCGCTCCGCTCCTTTTGTCTGCGGCTGCGGGGGC
>VXBP01010393.1:192330-242850 GCA_013400115.1 Rhinopomastus cyanomelas
TCTCTGGGGACAGCGGGGTGCGGGTGAGCTGAGCCCTTGCCCAGCAACATCCAGGGATGGGCGCGGGCTGGGGGGACAATGGGGAGAGCCTCGAGGAGGAAGATTTGGGGTGTGGGGGGTGGAAACCCCCCCGCGTCCTGGGCTGTGTCCCCAGCAGCGGGGGCAGCAGGTCAGGGAGGGCTGAGACCCCCCCCTGCAGGGCTGAGTCCAGCTGTGGGGTCCTCAGCCCAGCAGGGACCTGGGGCTGGGGGAGTGGGGCCAGAGGAGGGCCCAGAGATGCTGCTCTGAGGGGGAACCTGCTGCTGTGGGACAGGCTGGGTGGGTTCAGCAGGAGAAGAGAAGCTCCAGGGACACCTCAGTGCAGCCTTCCAGGGCTTAAAGGGGCTCAGAAGAAAGATGGGGACAGACTTCAGCAGGGGCTGCTGTGACAGGACAAGGAGTGATGGTTCAACTGACAGAGGAGATTCAGAGCAGAGAGAAGGAAGAAACTGTTGATGCTGAGGGTGTGAGAGCCTGGCCCAGGGTACCCCGAGAGGTCGGAGAAGCCCCATCCCTGCTCAGGTTGAACTCTGTGGGTCTGAGCACCCCACTGTGGGTGGGGATGCCCCCGCTCAGCAGGCAGCTCATCTACATGTCCCATTAATGCAGGGTGGGAAGGAGGTGTCGCAGGCAGTGGTGAGACCCCGCCAGCGGGGAACATCTCGTACAGGACTTAATTCTGCTGGAAAAACGACGTCGGGGCCAGAGCCTTGGCCTGCGTGGGCTGTGCAGTGGGAGCCTGAGCCCTGGGGTGACAGCTGTGCCCACTGGGCTGTTGGGAGCCAGAGCCCACAGCAACAACAGCGCCTGTCACATGCAGCGGGACCCGCTCCTCAACCATCTGGGCACTTGACAAAGACGCTTGTGTTCACTGAAGTAGCTGCTACTCTGTCATGTATCCCACTCGGCGCAGATTGTTCGCCTGCCTCAGCGCTGCCCGCCTCAGCCAGCTGAGCTGCCTCTGAAGAATGGGCTGCTCGGCGTCAGCAGGTGCTGCTTTCAGCACCGACAGAGGCTTCTGAGCCAGCCGAGTGGCTCCGTGAAGGGAGCGTTCACGCCACAGCAGCCACCGCTCTGGCAGCGCCCCACTCACCCATGGTGCCGCTCACCCTCAGCACCATTCACCCATGGCACTGCCCACCCCGGCACTGCCCACCCTCGGCCCCGCTCCTTGCCCAGCCGAAGGGCTTTGCCACAGTACCCGGCTTGGCAGAGGACTGTCAACACCGACCCTCGCTGAGGCAACGCAGGAGCCCCCCGACCGAGTCCCCTCTCCACTGGCGCAGACTCGGTCAGCACGGGGGCGGCTGCTGGAGCCGGACACCCGAGGGCAGCTCCACGCCCCTGCAGAAGCCTCCGCGCTCGCGGGCTCTGACCCACCAACAGCGGCACCGTAAACCCCAGGACCCCTCCGCATTCGGAGCCCCAACAGCCACAGCACAGCTCCCCAGGTCTGTATGTGAAGTCTCAGACGCTTTGCTTCCCGGGGGGTGCAGCCTCTGCTGTGGGGCAGGGGCTGAGCTCCGGCCGCAGGACACAGCAGCAGCCCAACCCCACTGTGCCCAGGTCAGCGGCCCCGCTGCGGCTCCTGGGTGGCCAGGCCAGGGCAAACGTGACCGTTTCAGCAGCACAGGCAGGCCCAAGCATCTCTGACCCGCTCCAAACATGGGCCTGCACTTACGTGGGGCAGCAGCAGCACCAGTCATGGAATCCCAGAAGGGCTGGGGCTGAAGGGACCCCAACGCTCCTGCAGTGCAGCCCCTGCAGTGAGCAGGGCCACCCCTGAGCAGGGGGCTCAGGCTCAGCAGGGGAAGCTCCCCACAGTTCGACCTCACGGGTTCAGAAGGCGACTGAGCCCGGCTGTCTCAGGAGCTGAAGGAGGAGACTCGAAACGAGAGAGGAGGAGAAGCAAGGGGACGAGGGAGAAGGCCGCGAGGACGCAGCCCTTGGATGGCCAGGAGTGAAAGCAGGGGCTGGGCCGCCCCAGCAAGCAGCCCACAGGCACCCACGGGGAGCAGGCTGCAGCGCCCGGCCGCGGGGCAGTTAAGATTTTAACCATAATTTGCAGTGATAAGGAGAGGATGCAATTTCAGCCTGTTTGGAGGAGGAGGGAACCTGCAGGGCGACGCACATTAATTACTGCTGACAACTCGGGGACAGGCTCATTAGACAGAGGTCTCCTTCGGTTCCAGCACACAAAGTTTGGCTGGAGGCAGCTATTTCAGGGAGTAATTATAGAGCCTGTGCTGCCAGGCAGGTCACAGCAGCCGGCCACATGGACCTGCTCCCTTCCCCTGGAGCTGTGAGGACACCGAGGAGCTCCTGGGATAGGGAAGGTGCTGGGAAGAACCTGGCTGGGAGCTGCAGTGAAGCTCAGACCTCGTCTCTGCAGCCCTGCGTGAGTAGGTTCACTCTGGGCCATCACTGCAGGCCACTCGGGGTCACGAGGATGGAGGGCTCTTATGCTCAGGGACCACTGTCCTGGAGAGAGGGCAGGGAAAGCCTTGCTCAGCCTGTCCTGGCCACCTCGCAGTGCTCTGAGCCATGGGCAGTGTCTCACGCATCTCCCTGTCTTCACTTCTGGTTGCATCCATGAGGCAGAGCCTGCATCTTCCACCAAGTTCCCTGGGGGATCAAAGCCCTTTCTTGGCCCTGAAGATTGTTTTCAGGCCCTTTGTCCTGCATTTCTTCCCCTTCCTTCTCCTGAGGGCTGAACCCCTCGTGGCGGGGAGCTCCCTGCATCGTGTCCACAGCACCACCTCATCACCCCAGGCAGGGGAAGGTGTCTGTGGAGGACACAGACATCACCAGGTGCAACTTCAACAGTCACGGCAACAAGTTGCTTTGGCTTCCTAATTTTGCCTGGCTCTGCCAAGGCCCCATCATTTAAGAGCCCACGGGAACACTCATCTGCACGGGGCTCCCATCCTACAAGGCCAAGGACAAGGTGCCAAGAGGCAGCAGCAAAGCCCTCGCGATGCTACGGCCAGCGTTCAAACCAGTCAGAAGCAGTGGGAGGGTGCAGGGAATTCGGGCAGTTCTCCCCGGCAGGGGCACACGGTGCTGCCTCCGAGCAGCCGGCCTTAGGAGCTCTGGGTCTGGAGGCAAGACGCGCAGAAGCCGAGCGCGTGGCCCTGGGTCCTGGTGGCGGGACGCCGGCCCGCAGGCGAGCGTGGCACTGCGAGACGAGGGCAGGCACCGCTGTCGCTCGCCTTCTCCAGACAGGCCGCCCCGCAGCGGGGCCCAGGACGAGCTCCTGCAGAAAAGACCCCAAACCCAGGACTGCCTGGACGCTGCGTTTTTCCAAACCGCAGAGGAGCAGCCGCTGCCGCGACCACAGGCCCCATCTGCCTGCGGGCTCTCGGCCACATTCTGCCTGACCCGGGCCCTGGGCTGCGCACAGAGGGCAGCCAAGCTCCAGGGCTAATTCAGGCTGCTCCTGGGCCTCCGAGGGGACAGCAGGACACAAGCCCCTGGGAACCCTCCCGAAGTCTGTACCCTTGAGGAGGGCAGATGTGCTGCCCCGAGGCAGAGCGACGCTGCTCAGCTGCAGCCTGACCCTATTAACGGCAAATAGCTGAGCACTTCACTGCAGCTCCTCCTAATAGCACGAGGCTTGACAAGCCCTGGGTTTAATTTGGATTTAATCCACACCACTCATGGCATTCCTGCTTTGAAGTCGGCCTGATCCTTCCCACAGCAGGTGGAGGGGCTCTGGCCTCAGCTCCTGTACAGCCTCGGGGGACAAACCTGCGAGGGGCAGTCCGGCCAGCACCGCCGTTACCGCCTCGGCTGCGGGAGCGCTGCTGCGGCTCTGGTGCGCAGCAGGGCTGGAGATGGCTCCCTTCCACCCGTAAAACATCTCCCCAGCCTTGTGGGAAGGGGACGTCTGCTGCGGCAGCCCCCGCGCTGCTGGAGGTGACGGCTCCACAGATAAACGCAGGGTGACAACTGCCTGCCCCGGTGCTCGCAGCCCGTGGGTCCCGTCCTGCCGTCCTCGGCCAGGCTGAGCCGCGGAGCCCCCGGGCTGTCTGCAGCCAACAGGCCGCGGAGCCAAACGCTCCATCAGGAAGAGGCAAAGCTCCGGGATGAGAACACACGCTGGGCAGAGACGCTAAACCAAGGCAAGAGCAGGGGGAGCTGGGCAGGCTCAGACACCTCTGCAGCACAGCCCGTGCTGGGCTCCAGGGAGGAGAAGGTGTTTGCGTGACCCGTGTCTTGGGCAGTGGGCACTGCTGCTCCTAACCCCTCCTGTCTTCCTCTGGAACATGCGTAGATGACTTTCTTCTCAACGCTGCTGCTAGAACCTTGTTGGCTGGAGACAATGGACTCCTGGGGTGTCTCTTCATCTGAAAACCCAGCGGCCTGGCCTGGGTATTTACTGCACAGGACCTTCACACTGACGCTTCCGCAACTGCAGCTGCCAGAGAACTGTGAATCAGGGAGGGGGGACTGCCCTGCAACTCCTGCATATTCAGGGTGGGCAGAGGTGACGAGAGTTGTGGTAGCTGCTCAGGGACCACTTGGAATGGCCACGAATCTATCGAGACCCTGCTGCCCCTAGAGATGATCTTCAAACGTTCTGGTGTTTCGGTGATTTGGGACTTTGGAGGGGCGTTTGAGGCTCCTCAAGGTACTTCTGGTGGGTTTTGAGATTCTCCAAGGAAGACCTTTGTGGTTTTGGGCTTCCTCAAGGAGGATGTAGGGGATTCTGAGGTTCCTCAAGGAAGATCTTGGTGGTTTTGAAGGTATTCAAAGGGGTTTTGGGGAGGATTTGGGTTCCTCAAGGGGGTTGTGAGGTTCATCAAGGGAATCTGGGTGGGTCTGCAGCTCCTCAGTGGGGCTCTTCTTCATGCTCCACATGGTGTGGAGCTGGATTCGTGAGAGCTAACGAGGTAAATGCAGCATGTTAGTCCGTAGCCTCCAGCCTGCCCAACTTACTTAATGCCGTTTCTATCGACAGAGCCCGGGAAATCAATGCGGCAATGATGGCCACTTGTTAGCGCGCGCGGCCGCCTCTCCGCAGAACCGGTGCTGCTCACAGGTTAATGAATTACAGGGGAAAAGAGGCTTTTCAAAGGCTTTGACTTGCGGGAGAGGCCGGGGAGAGAGGATGAAAGCTCAGGCGGTCTCGCGGTGCTGCGGCAGGGCTGTTCTCTGGGCGCCCCAGCAGCGGCGCTGGGTATCAAAATAAACACTCTCTTCCACTTGAGGAAGCCCTGGGGTTTATCCTCCTGCTTTGTTTGGGGTGGGTTTTTCTTGCTGTGAAGTCAGTACAAAATCCTCCTGTCCCCGTGGACTCCTAAGCGCTGCCTGGGAGCCAGAGATGGCACGGAGCTGCGGAGAAGAATTACCAAGTAGGTGCTGTGCAGAGGCGCCGCGTGGAGCTGCCCCAAGAACACCAGCCCGGCGGAGGAACGCGATCGCAGCCGAGCTACCCGCCCTCCAAAGCGCAAGCGGCTCGCTCAGCTGGGCTCTTACCACAGCAGTGCCCCACTTTTAGGGCCACAGCACAACTACCCTCCTCCCCCTTGTTCTGCTTCAACGCTGCCTCATCCTAACCCAGCTGGGATGGCCGCATCCGGCACTTTGGTGCTGGGGGATGTGGGCTCTTCGGGCCTGAGGCAGAGCCCAGCAGCTGCACCTCTTCCTGGACTTTACCAGGAGGAACTGAAGAGGGACTGAGCAGCGTGTGGGAAGCTGCCCAGAGCCCACCCAGCTGCGCTCACGTGAGCAGAGGAGGCCAGTCCAGCCCAGCTCACGCAGCTGGACGCCCCGAGATGCGCCTGAAGCTCTGAAGAAGGCATTTGTGAAGAGCTGGGACGATGCCCGTGTGCTGACCAAACCTTCACAGCCCAGAGCAGCTGCCTGCACCGCAGCTACAGGGCACTCCTGGCCTGCAGAAGAGCTTTATACGCTCGGTGCTGCTAATGAGCCGAGTTGGGAACCAAGAGAATGGGAAGACAACAGAGAGAGGAGGACAGGGCTGAAAGCTAAAACTCTTTGAGGGGAGCTCACTGGGCAGTCAACAGACACAACCCTGCAATCGAGGAAAATGTGTTCTTGGTGCGAGCCTGAGCTTGGAAACGAAAACTCAGCACCTGGTGAGTGGGAAGCGGGGAAGCAGACAGGAGCAGGTCAGGTGGAAACGGTAACGTGCACAAAACTGACGCGAAGAGCTGTCGGATGGGAAGGGTCTGACTGCCTGGCAGACCCGTGTACGTGGGGAGCAATCAGGTGGGGAGGATCAGAGCTCCCCGCAACAGCGGCGCCACCGGGTTCTGTGCTCAAGAGAGCTGACGGGCGGCGAGTGCTGTCTTCTGGCAGGGAGCAGAGGGCAGGGCCTGAGCTGCAGAACAACCACCACCTTCCCAGTCTGCGGGCAGCCAGGAAGAGGTGAAACAGCCACAGTCAGGAACTACTGAATGTGGGAGCAGCTGTTGGTTTGGAATCTGGTCCTGGACGCTGGCAGAAAGCCAAGCGCTGATGCTGCGCCGCTGTCCGAGCAGCCGGCAGGTTTCTCGAAAGCTCAGGCAAAAACTGAGGCCGAACGAAGGGACGAAGGTAAAGTCCTGGCCAACAGAGCCTTCTAGGCAGCAGACTCTGTCAGAGAAACCCATCTGCGTTCCTTCGTGACACGGCAGCCAATGCGCTGTAAGGAAGGCGCTTGTGAGGACAAGCACCGGCCCAAGGTGCAGGCTGAGGCACCGGCCAGCTGGCAGGGCTGTGCCGCGGCCGCGGCGCCCTCATGGCACGGCCCTGCTTCCGGAGGGGGCTGCCAGGCACCACTGAGGATTTCTTTTTAATCAGCAAATTGTTAGCGTGGGCAGGCTCACTGCTGATAAAACATATGGGTGATTACTGGCCTGGCAGGACAGTGTCTAGCAAGGGAGAGCAGCTGAGGCCCGCGGTGCTCCGGGACCCAAACACGGGCGGTTTTAACAGGGCTGAGAACAAACTGGGTGTCGGGGCGCCGCGAGGACTGCTCCTGGAAAGCCCTGGGAGAGCACAGGGGGCAAAGCGAGGCACTGGGGTGTCCAGGCTGGTCCCTGGCAGGCAAAGCCAACACCACGAGGAGCAGGGCAGCGGATCTGCTCACGGAAAAGTCAACTACCCAGGGCTGAGCCCAGCACTGGAGGCCTGTGCTCAGGTCTGGTGTTTGAGTCCCTAACAGGGACGTGCAGAGAGCACAGAAGGGAGCGAACAGGATCACTGGGGGCCAAGCTGCCCCCTGAGCTCCATCTCCTTAAGCGACAAGGAAGAGAGCTGACTTTAGCAAGGCATATAAACATCTTTATGGGAAGGAAGCACCGATGGTTAAGGGTTCTTTGTTTAACCAGCTGGGAGTCAAAGCTGAGAGACAGTGCGCAGGGGGTTCACAGCGGGGCCAGGCAGCCCTGGGCAGCGGCACTCGATGCCTCCCCACACCCTTAAACCCCACTTCTACAAAACCTGTCTTACCGGGACGCAGGTTCCTGCACACGGGACCACCCCAGCCCTGAGATGGGGCTCCTCTGTTTATCCTCACCGGTCCTGAGCAGCTGGTTTGGCCTGTGCAAAAGAGAAGCTGTTCTTTAGAAAGCAGACAGGAAAGGAGATGAAAGAGAGCGGAGTTAAAACGCAGATAAAGGCTTTGCAAGCAAATACCAATTAACCTTCCTCTTCTGAAAATCTGGCTTCCCAGAGCTCAGCCCCGTCGCACCAGGGAGGGGGAGCACCACGTGCCTGTGCTGCGGCACAGCTCTGCCGCGGATCGGTGCCGGCTGAGCGCCGCTTTGCACCGGCTCTGTCCGGGGAGCAGGGAGGGATGTCTCTGCCGTCACCGGCTGGGCCATGCCCTGCTCTGGGTGGTCAGAACCCAAGATGCAGGATCTGAGAGCCAAGAACTGGGGCCACAGGGCCAGAAGGAGCCAGTGGTGCGGGCCGAGGACAGCGGGGGCTTGGCCGGGGCACGCAGCTCTGCCCTGGGGCAGTGCCTTGTTCTCAGCTCTGCCACGTGGCAGCTCCGACAAGCTGCACTTGTATTTCTGCACCCGCCGAGTGAAAACATGCCCCAGTGGAGAGTAACGAGGCAGGGCCTGGTGGCACCTTCCCAGTGCACAGCCCCACCATTGCAGAGGACTTGTGCCAGGCAGAGAGGGCTGAGGGATGAAGAGACATGAAGAGCTGAAGGTGAAGATCCCCTGCACGAGCTGCAAGCAGGGTCAGCTCGCAGGGAAGGGGCTCTGCAGGCAGACAGGCACCAGGCTGGGCCATGGAACAGTGGGATGTGAGTGCTATGCCGGTGCGTCGCTGCTGGGACCCCAGTGTCAGTGTCAGGGCTCAGGCTGGCACCTCAGCACAGTGTGTGCTCCCTGCTCCCACCATCCCTGACCTACGTGCTGGGCACAGACAGACCTGCAGCCACATTCCCTCTGCCCCCGGCCCGGGACGGTGGCGGCGGTGGGAGGAGCTGCCAGCACCCCTCAGCAGTGGGAATCTCATCAATATGGAGTGAAAAGGAGTTCAGTCAATAGGAGCAGCAGCTCCAGGGAGCAGCACGGCTGCTGGCAGAGCCCATTGCCATGGTACCTGTCAGCAGCTCCCGGCATTGTTCCACACGTCCTGCTGCTCCAAAAGGATCTTTTTTAAGCAGCCACATTTCAGACCCGAGCACTAAGATAACATCTTGGCACTCGTGGACCCAGTGACCTCGGGGTGTGGGTGGTGAATGCTACTGACAACATATTCCAGAGGAGAAACACAAACAAGTACTGACCAGCTGCTCCTCGCCGTCTGCTGCCGAGACTTCAGCTCAGTGCAGCTGGTTTCAGCAGTGAATGGATCCTCCTAACGCGGTTCCAGGCAGGCTGGGGAGACTCGTAACAACAGCAAAATCAGGTTGGGACTCCAAGAACACCAGTCTCCATCATCAGACCTTTCCCCACAGTGCTTTCATACCCACCAGGCTCCCCTACGCGCTGGGAAGATGCTGTGCTCGCCTGTGGGGTCACTGGGAACTTCAGCGAGAGCTTAGCTGGGCCCATAAGAGTTTTCCATCAGCTTCCGTGCTCCTTCTCCCAGTTACACCTTTGCCTGAGGCTGCCCCTGCAGCTGCTGGGCTCAGCCCCACTTGGGGCAGTGCGGGGAGGACACGGGGCACGGAGCAGGGCCGCTGCAGCCAGCCCTTTCTGCTGCACTGGGGGCCGGGAACGGTCAGCTGAGGCCTGCAGGCAGCCCAGAGCCCCTCCAGCCCCAGTATCTCTCAGTGCAAGGGAGTGCCAATGGAAAAGACAGGGTTCCCATGGGAACGGAAAGTGCTGACATTTCCAAACTAAAAAAGGAAAGAAGCTGCAAAGTGTGTGCTCAGCAGGGCTGCACGGACACGGGCCTGGGGTCTGCAGCCTCGTCCCCTCTTCCGGGCTTGCAGGTAAGTTACTTCTGAGATGCTCTTGTCCAAACGCTGGCCCAGCTCGCAGCCCCCAGGACGGCAAAGGCTCTGCCTGTGGGGCCTGGAGGTTTTAATTCAGGCCAGTTCCCTGCAAGACTGATTTCCCCGCAGGGGAGCATTGTGCAGCCTTTACCTGCACCACACTGAAGGAGACAAAGCGTCCACGCGAAACCCTGCTGAGGCATTCATCTCCCTCATGCATAGTGATGGAGATAAATCAGGCAAATTAACCTGCCGTGCTGCTGCTGCTGAATTACCTGTCAGGGCAACGCCAAACGCACCCGCTGCATCGTAACTGAGCGGCCTGCAGCTGCCCGTCTTCGGCTCAGAGACGCCTCTCTTGCTGTCAGACCAAAGCAACAGGAGGGGTGGACGGTGACTCGAGGAGACGCTGGCATTGGGCGTTCCTTTCTCCAGCCAGCGGGCACGGCGCTGCCCTGGCTGCAGCCAGGCCCTAGGGGACTGCAGCCCAGGCTCCTCTCCACAGCACAAAGAGCTTCACCACCCCAGAGCCACCAACACGTGTTGCGAGCTGCAGCAAAGCCGACGAAGAAGGCGGTCAGTGGCTCCTGCTCACCTGTCCGCAGCCACGACAGGAGGTTCGCAGGGCGGTGAGGATGCACCGAGGCACGGAGGAGAGGGCCTGAGAGCACCTGGGAAGCCACCTGAAGAGGGGAAGAGAAACCCAAAGGAATTACCAAGCGTTGCTGACAGAGTGGATAAAAACGATGAATGGCCCCACTTGGGAATATCAAATAGCACCAGTTGGTGCAAGCAGGGACCAGTCTGAGAGCGAGGGCTGTGCCACTGCCAGCTGCCAGGGTTTGCTGCAGGACCCAACGGCTCCCACCGCACGCAGCCACCTTCCCCATCAGAAAATCTGATCGCTGAGAAAAGCCGCCTCAAGTTCCCAGTGCCCAGAGCCGGATCTCCCACCACAAGGCAAATTAAGACCGACTCTTTGAGACTCGCAGCACAGTTAAAGCAAAGACACTGGCTCCTCTCCGGAGGCAGAAAGCCAAGAGCATCCTCGAGCTCGTACAGGTAAAAGAATGGATAAAGCCCTGGACGACAGTCCCTCAGACCCCGTGAGCAGCTGCAGAGCACAAGTGCTGCTGGTGCCTGCCACAGGCCCTTCAGGATCGGATCCAACCGCAGGGGCCGGCGAGGACAGCGACTGGTGCTGCTCAGAGAAGCTCTGCCTGAGCATGGGGACATCCTGCCCACCACCCCAACTGCTACACCCCTCTAGCACAACCTCCTCTGGAACGTTTCTGTCTCCCCTATTGGCACTAAGAAGCGAAGCATCGCTCTGGGAACAGCTACTGAGGGAAGCCCAAACCATTCCACCGCTGAGAGAGGCATTTAAACCACCTACATTTTCATTAGGAGGAAATCATGAATTTTTAAGGAAATGCTTGAATTTCTCGCTGGGTAGAGCCGGTATCTCTAATCACGAGCACAATTCCCACAGGCTGCCCGGCTCTGCTACAGCAGGAGAGACAAAGCCCTTCCGCGGAGCCTCGTGGGGCCGTGCAGGTCCATCAGCCTGCTGAGGCAGGAGGTGCTGCTGCACACGTGGTCCCCACCCAGCACTGTGGGAGAGGGCAGCTCCCTTCATCCCCGCCGCACAGAGAGCACCGAGTCCTCTGTGTCCTCAGCCCTTCCATACGCTCCAGCGCATGGTGCTGACTTCTCACCTTGGCCAGCGATGCTGGAGAGCCCTGGGAAGACCAGCTAAAATTTCCCAGGTGGAAGTGTGCCTGAGCTCCACGTGGGGGGCAGTGGGAAGGGCAGGAGCAGCAGGGAGGTGAAGGGCAGAGGGAGGGTGAGCGGAGCCCAGACAAGCCCTCCCAGCGCTCCTCCTGGTCCCTGGTGAAAGCCTGGCACTGGCAGACCAGCGAGGTTCAGCAGTCGCCTCTGCGGGGCCGAGATCCGATCTCCGCAGCGCAGCAGGCTGCGGCCGGAGCCCACGTCCACGCAGTCGCGAGTCTGCCCCTGCGCCGCCGCACGTGCAAACACCGTCGTTTTTAGCCGCGCGCTCTCACAGGCGGCTCAGGAACACTTCCACCCCTCCCCTGTGCCGGGACTGGAGACGCCCCACCGCTGTGCTGAGCGGGCAGATGAGCAGCGAGAGGTTTCCCAAGCAACAGCGGCCAGGTGAGAGCAGGAGCCCTCCTCCTCAGGCTCCTTGGCGCTGGACCCTGCGCAGCCACCAATGCCGGCTCTGAAGCAGGAGGGACGATGAGGGAGCAAATTACTCATCCCGCTGCGTAGCCTGTGGGTGGCACTTGACGAGTGGCTGCTGCCAGGCAGGTCAGCACACCTCTAATTAGAACAGGGCCACTTACGCTGACTGCATCGCTCAGTGCCGAGGGGAGACGGGCAGCTCCACGCGCTCCTCGGCGCCGCAGAGCCTGCCTTGGAAACCAGCTCCTGCCGTGCTGCCGGCCCCCCCGAGCCCGCCTTCCCAGTCTGTCTCACTTCGTGACTGCTACATGACAGCAGCGGGTTTACCGATGCCACGCAAAGCTGCTCCTGAAATAGGCACCGGAGGTGGGCGTGGGCATCCCCTCACTCCTGCGTCCACGCTCCCTGCGGGCACGAGCAGTCTGGGGGCTCTGCAGGCCCCCCTGAAAAGCCCGCTCAGCGTGACAGCCTCGTCCCCAGAGCACCCAGCCAGGCACCTGGTTTCTCTGCAGAACCAGAGGTGAGTCATGGGCTGGGCACCACCCCTCCTTCAGACTGACTCAGGGGCAGTGCCAGGCAGTCCTGCCCAGCCACCAGCCAGGGCTCACCTGGCCGGCCCTGACACTAAGGTCTCCCTGGAGCTTCTCTTCTCCTGCTTAACTCCCCCAACTCTCCCAGTCTGTCCCACAGCAGCTGGTCTCCCCTCAGAGCAGCATCTCTGGGGCCTCCTCTGGCCTCGCTCCAGCAGCTCCAGGTCCCTGCTGTGCTGAGGGGCCCAGAGCTGGACCCAGCCCTGATGGAGCAGCCCAGATTGAGCAGAGGGGCTCAGTCCCCTCCCTGCTGCCCATGACGACAGTAACGGCAACGCCAGTCTGTCCACTGCCTGTCCATTGCTGGTAGCACCCCAACGAACCCCACGGCAAAGATCTGCCCAATACATTTGGAGATAATACTTGACCCTGGCCAGTGCTGCCCAGAAGCAGGGGCTCCTGCCCTCACCTGCAGATGGTGCTCCTGGAGGGAAGCGCCCTGGCTGCATCTCTGGTTTGCGGTCACTGAACTACAAAGGGTCTGGTTCCACTGGCTGAGGCTAAAACCCCCTTCTGTTTCCAGAAAAACGCGGGGAGCTGTTTTCTGCTGTTGCAGGGAACAACTCAGGGGCCGAGTTCCCAATCTGGAGTCAGAGAAGCAAATCCTCTCCTCCTTAGGGATGTCGATGTGCTGAAGGAAGACAATCTGTTCTTACCAAGGACAGCTTCCAACCACAGCACTACGAAGACATGCTGACAGACTCTGCTTATCACCAACGGTGTTTGCTCACAACTGCTCGTTCGTTCGGGGGGTGAAGACGCTGCAGTCTGTAGCAGGGGACAGGACCGTCGTAACAGCCTTTTGGCTTGAGCCCAACTCTCATCTGGGCTCTCCTGGGCCAACCCTGGGGGAGCCCCGTGGGAGTCTGTGGGGACGGCTGGGGTCACTCTGACCTAACACGGGCATAATCTCGGCTTGAAATCTTGAGCTGTCTCACTTCAACCCATGTGTGCAGGCAGTGAGAGCGTGACCCGGGGTGTCACCTCCCCAGGTGCCAGGGGAAGGCAGGAAGGAAGCAGCTCATCTGTATTCACCAGGCTGCACCAGTAGCTGCATTAGGCTTAAAATGGCAGTGCCAGCCCCCAGCAGAACAATGTTCTCAGTGTGGGCACCCACCCCTCGCACGCTGCCGCAGTACCGTGAGCACAGCGAAAAGGAGGGGAGCCCTCACCACCAAAAGGCCCCCCTGCTGCAGCAGACACAAACAGGACCCAGGGCAAGGGCCGGGGCGGTTCTCCTGCAGGGGTTGAGCTGTGGGATGGACAGTGGCCCAGCTGCACTGCAGCACAGGGTGCACGGAGCAGTCTGACACCAGCGACGGGCTCTCCCACCGCTCCCTTCCTTCCACATTCCAGCCACCACTTGACCGACTCCCCTCCCAGTCTCCAGGTGCCCGTCTCAGCCTGTCTCCACCTCAGCGGCAAAAACAAGCGACGGGGTTACAGAAGTTCTCTGCACAACCTGTCCTTGAACTGCCATGGCTGCAAGTCTCAGCCAAAGCTCCTCACGGCAGAGACCAGGTGGCTCGGGCAGGCTCTCAGCACGACCCGAAAAACCCCCACACCTCCCGTCCGCAGCAGGAGGGCTCTGCTCTGGCCTGTACCGTGTGGGGAACACACAAGGGAGCTGCCCAGGTGTCAACAGGAGCACCTGTCCTGCTGGCCAAAGGCTGGCTGCCATGCTGAGGTCCTGCAAAAGAAGGAGTGGGGCCAGAGGAGGCTGCGGAGGTGATCACAGGGCTGGGACCCTTCTCTGTGAGGCCAGGCCCAGGAGGGACCGGACTAGAGAGCCTCGAGGTCCTTTCCAACCCCAGGCAGCCTGCGACTGCAGGATCACGTGCAGGCTGGGGCTGCTCGGCCACGCACCGCGCTCACTCTGATGCTCATCTGCTGGTGGGCCTCTGCCCAGGCTGTGAAAACACACAGAGGCTAAAGCAGCCCTGTCTAAACATTAATGACAACTGAAGAGATCCCAGGAGAACGGGGTTGTCACCTCACCATTCATTCCTTTTGGACTTGCAGAATCCAAAATGACTGAAAATAGGGAAAGGATCAGGTTCCAGTGCAGCCAAACCCCTGTTACAGAATCACAGAACATCAGCGATGGGAAGGGACCTCAAAGATCAGCCAGTCCCACCCCCTCACACAGTAGGATCCCCCAGATCCAGTCACACAGGAACATGGCCAGAAGGGTTGGAAACGTCTCCAGAGAAGGAGACTCCACAAACCCCCTGGGCAGCCCCTGCCAGGGCTCTGGCACCCTCCCTGGGAACAAGGTCCTTCTCACACTGATGTGGAACCTCCTCTGCTCCAGCTCCCACCCGCTGCCCCTTGTCCTGTCACTGGGTGCCCCTGAGCAGAGCCTGGCTCCATCCTCCTCACACCCACCTTTTCCACATTGATCAACATCCGTGGGGTCCCCCCTCAGGCTCCTTTTTCCCAGCTCCAGAGCCCCAGCTCCCTCAGCCTCTCCTCAGCAGGGAGATGCTCCCCTCCCTTCATCGTCTCTGTGGCTCCGCGCTGGGCTCTCTCCAGCTCCTAACTTAGAAAACAAATCTATTAGGAGACGTTTCATGAAGAGCTCTCTGTTGGACCCCTCTGGCCACACGTGGCATCCTGTGGCAGACCACACCGCTTTCCTCATCAGCGAGGTCCCTGGGGAAGGCAGTCCCACCACAGCTGTGGGCTGAGCACGCGCGTCAGCAGCGGACACTCACAGACCCACCACAGCGTAAGGTCACCCTGCTCAGCCGCTGCGTGACCCGAGAGCGCTGGGCGCCTGCGGACCACCAGCGGGGCTCGGCCCGAGCGTTGTTACTGGAGGCCTGTGGCCATGTCAGTCACACAGCAACTCACGAGTCCTGACTTCACTTGCCCCGAACCACTGCATGAATGTTTCATAACAAGGCAAACCCAAGGCAGGCGCTTCAAACTCCTCTACCCAAAATAGGCCGCGGAGCTCGAAGGGGTTATAAAAGCGATCCCACCCCTAACCCCAGCGTTCCGCTCCTCATAGTTTCAGCCTAATGACTTGTGCTATTTCAGAGCCCTTTTCAAGCGTGTCATCTGCCGTCTAACCAGTGACCTTTCCCTGATGCCCATCAGGCATCCCACAAATAGGTTACATCTGTTACTTCAAAAGCAAGACGAGGCGTGGAGGCCAGCATCTCCCGGGGCTCTGCGCAGAGCAGCCTCATCTTCGCCGGGAGGCAGAGCACCCAGAGCCCGCACGGCCTCGCACGGGGGTCCCACCGAGGGGCCTCACGCTCCCCTGGGATTTCAAGGCCATCTTGGGCTGAGCAAGCCCACACAAGCACAGCGCTAGGGTTTTGCCTGCTTTAATCTCCAGGGTCCAGCTGTCTCATTCTCTAGCATCATCTTCTGTTCGCAGAGTGAAATCCTGGAGAAGACAAGAGTCGCAGCAAATAAACCACCCTGCTGGGAGTGAACGTGGCAGGGCTGTACGGAGAGATGGAGCTTCTCACCCAAACCAGACCTGCTCAGCAGCCCCCAGACCCAGCTCTGTCAGCCTCTTCTCTCCACACTCCTGTGACCCTGCACTGCCCCGCCAGCTGCACGGGAGCAGACTCGGCCAGCTCTCTCAAATGCTGGATGGGACCACCTGCCCAGCACAGACAAAGGCTCAGGGACAGAGGCAGAGTGGTTCTCACTGTCACAGCGCCCCAGGCTGTCACTCCATGTCCTCAGTTAACCCACCTCCAGCCGCCACATTAACTCCTCCCTGAGCCAAGGGAAAAGGTCTGATGTTGACGATGACGTTCTGCTCCAGCTGTGCTCAGCAAAAGGAGACCCTGTGTTGGTAGCAGAGCCCCAGAGGTGCTCAAAACATACGGCCACCACCAGCTCCAGCCTTCAGTTCCCGCTGCGCGTGCTGGGGCTGGGGTCTGACAAGGTGGAAACTCATCCAATGACCTCTGGGGCTTCAGATGCCCACTGGAAACAGCTTCTCCAGACTCCGGGAGCTGGTTTGTTTAACTTCCACAAGGAGAAAAACCTCTCGTAATCCAATGCTATGACTAAAATCCCCTTAAAGGCTGCCTCCTCTGACGTGAGCTGCAACCCAGCTCCGTGTGTCACTGCTCATCACTCTCCATATGCTTTGATGGCTGAAGCGCGCGTGGTCAGGAACAAGCCTGAGATGCCCTCTCACTCGTGAAGGTCTCTCTGTGAAGGGCTGTGACTGATTTCCCCCACTGTGAGGAGGGTTAGCTAGTGTGACACCCAGGACAAAGCACCCCGATGTCTTCTCAGGGAGCCTCCAAAGGGAACTCACACATCAGACCAGCAACAACAACCTAACAGGAGCAGCCAGCGAGAGAAGCTGTGCGGTGCCCGTCATCTACAGGAATGACAGCAGTTACGAGGCCCGGGTTAATTCATCCCTGGGTTTTGCTGACTCTATTCACCAGCATTAAAAGGCCACAAAAAACACACAAATAGATGCAAAATGGGAAGCAATTTTGTTCTCATTTTCCACAGGAGACTGGAAAACCCAGCTGCCTTCCCTCTGGAGACGAGCAGACCAATGTGCTTTTGCAATAGTCCTGTGTGTGGATGGGGAACTTCACAGTCTGTGTTTGCACCCCCCAGTCCCACGGGAGAGGGGCTGGGAAGGAGGGAAGTCTGTCTGATCAGACCCGAGGGAGCTCTGGGGCCCATCAGAGCTGAGGACCCCAGGAGTCCTCTGCTGGGTCTTGCTGAGGCGCAGGGCAGCTCTGTATTTCTGTGGATCTCCAAGTGGCTGGCTGAGCTGGTGCTGGCTCCTAAACCCCTCTGGCCGTGTGCTCAGGAGCCTTCCAATGCCCTGACTCTGCCTCCACACCTGCCCACGGCTCCGAGGGGAGGCCAAGCCCAGTGCCAAGGCCCTGGCTTTGTCCGTCACAGCCCAGGACTGCTTGTTGGTGGAACCATGAAAGCGCGAGAGGCCGGGGCAAAGCCCGGGTGCAGAGCGCCAGCCGTCACGCACCCGGGCCCCACACACCATGCGGCGCTGCCAAACCTCATCACCGCCGCGTGACACGGCCGCTGCGTCTGGAAGGGCTTTCCGTGCAAAGCCCTGAGTCGACGTGCCCCTGTCTGCTCGAGAGACTCGCTGCTTTGATGCACGCGGCGCTCCACGGCCCGGCCTCCACGGGGAGCTTTCAGAAGCAGCCAAGGCTTCAAGGGCAATGTTATCACAGCTGTAGGTTCCCTGCTCGGGTGCCAGAAGGGTTATGGACAGGGCAGGTGAGGCACCGCTCCGCTCCGGTTTAGCCTGGGCAGGACGTGCCCAAAGCCCGGTAGGTGGCTGCCACCACCTCTCTCCCCAGGGCCGTGTGCTCACCCACCACTGAAGCACCTTCCCGGAAGAGGGGAGATGTGGAACGCGTTCACTTGCCAGGAATGAAGTGAGCTCGGCTCCTCGCACGCCGGGCCCGTTAAAACCACCTCTTGCTGCTGCCAGAGCTTACACAGGAGATGTTTGCAGACACGCAGAGCAACTCGGAGCTCCCTGCAAAATTCATGCCCTAACAAGTTCGGTTCCTGGAGAGCAGCAGCGGCCAGGTACGCGAGACGGAGCCAGGACAGGGAGGATGCACACAGTGGGGCAATCACCCAGGAGCTGCAGCAGGCAGGAGTTGCTCCTAGTCAGGTCTGGGTACCCTCACGTGTTCTGTGCAGGCTCGCTCCTGCAGCTCCCAGCGAACTCTGCCCCAGGGGAGCCAGTGCTCACTGAGGTGGTCGCTCCTGCGCGCTGAACAGCTGCCTGTTCGAGGCAGGGGTGAGCAAAGTCTAGCTGTCGGCAGCGTTTCACCCTGCAGATGGAGCCCGGGCTGCTGTGACACCCTGGCAGCTCAGCTTCAGCATCCATGGCAAGACCAGAGGCACCGGAATCTGCTCTCAAGGGCTCTCTGCAATTTAATCCAGCCTTGAGAAGAAATTAATTAAGGCACCTGCTTGCAAAGAGAAAGGCAAGTCCTACTGAGCGCCGAGTATCTCGAAGGAAGCGGCTGAGAGTGCCGGGGAGAAAGGTCAGCAATCCAGAGAAGAGCAGGACTAAAGGCACCCTCTTTCCAAAGCGTCTGTGCTCTGCCCTACGCAGTCCTCCTGCCCTCAGCAAGGCGAGCGGGCTCCTCTGTGCCCGCCCGGCCGCGAGGCACGAAAGCTCTCGGCGGGGCCTGCAGACGGACAGATGGTGACCGCAGAGCTTCGCTTCTTGGGAGAACTGGGCTAGGAATGTAGATCACTGTAACAGCAGCGGGCTGTTACACGACTCCTCTCTGGCCGCCTGCTGCTTGCTCCTTCCTCATCCCCAGCAGGATCATGCCCCTGGGGGCTGCTCCTTGGCTGGAGACCCTCGAGCACTGCCCAGGACCACCCAGGCCATGGCTGATGGCAGTAGCGCAGGGCTTTGCCTGCATGCAGCTGCACATCTTCACACGCCCTGAGCTCTACGAAGCCCTTAAACTGAAGGGGTTTATCATTAAATCCCAGACACTCTGAAGCAACAGAACGACCCGAGGTTTAGCTGAACCAATTAACTGATACAATCCACAACTGCCGCTTCCTTAAACGACGAGCAGCATCTTGCTTTCCGCTCGTGTCTCACTCTGAAAGTGCTATTCTAAACACTTTAATCTAATTAACTCTCTGAGACCGAGAATCTGTTGAAGGAGCTCAGGTGATGGGAACAGGATGTTGCAGTACATGGTGCCAACCAAGAAGAAAGATCTCTAGGGCTGTCAGGATGAGGGACGACATCCTTAGGATACAGCGGTTCCAAGTCAGGGAGGCCCCTGCTGGCTGACCTGCTGCTCTTCTAAAACACAGCCATCAGGAAAAGCATTTCCAGGACACAGTGGCCATGGTCCTCATCCAGACAGTGAAGGTGAATGAACGGGGGGCATGTGGCTGAGACCACAGCAAATCAGAGACAACAGGGAAGCTGACGCAGACACATGGGGGTAGACCAGGCGGAGCGCTCCCCAACCTCAAATGCATCACCCTGCCAACACAGAGCATCCCCTCAGTCTGCCAGAAGGTCCCTTTGGAGGTTTCCCTGCCTGTTGTGACGCAGCACGGAGGGAGTGTCCTGACCACGGGCTGTTCTGCACAGGCAGACAAGTCAAGCTGACGCTGGAACGTGCCCAACGTGGAGCTCGATGCTGCAGAGCTCTGCCAGAGCAGGTAGCAGAGCGTCCCCATGGCAATGACCTTGCAAGAGTTTGTTAGGGGAAATTACAGGAGTGCAGACCTTGATGAGTTCAGTGGGAACGGAACAGCCAGTGGGTCGGTCTCTCCCGTGAGCCTGAAGGAAGCACCACAGTACAAAGGGAACAGCCATGGTGCTGAAACAGGTCAAAGAGTGGGGTGTGTAACGAGTCACTGGAATGTCATCTCCCAGTGCTTCTGTCTAGAGATCAGCAGTGAACCAGGGGCAGCATCACGGATTAATTCTGATGGGCCCTTGTAATCTTCTGAAACAAAGGATGAGACATTCTACACGATGCTGCGAACGACAGACAGAAAGGAAGCAGATTAAACGGCACATTTGCTGCTGCTGCTTGAGGCCGCGGTGCTGACTCTCACAGCCCACACGCTTTAGGCGATTTCAGATCAGGACCACGATGGAGGTCTGGTGCTTACAGCCCGAGGCACGTACTGAAGCTGCCCAAACCAAACAGCCCAGCACATCAGCCCGTGGGGGCTGGCTAACGCACGTCAGGCTGGGATAAGGCCGCAGCAGTCCGGGCAGCACTGCTCCCTGCCTGCCCCAGCCCTGACACTGGGCATCCCTCACCAGTCTGTTGGTCTGGAGGGCGTGAGGGGCAGTCCCACGCCACACATAGAGGGAATCTGTGCTCCCCTGGTACTCTGAGACTCCAGCTAGATGCAGGGATGAGATGAGGGCATTGAGGGCATCTTAGTTTCTGAGCTGCTGCATAAGCAGATTAACTTTACGTGTGGCTGATCCACGGAGAAATGATCAGCAGGAGTCCCTGACAAAGACAGATCTCTCCCCGACTCACATTCTGCTTGCTCACAGCAAACACGCTGGCTGAGGTTATTTACATGACCTGTCTTCTCTTCTCTGACTTGCATCATTTCACCACTCAACCTCCAGCCTGGGTCGCAGCCATCTCATTAAATCAGCCCCATTGCTAAGCAGCCATGACGGGCATTTTGCTTCCTGATCGCCCAGCTCCCCCCAGGAACGCTCAATGCCAACCACAGACCACTGGGAAAACAGTTCCGGAGGCAGAAAATCAAACCAACCATCACTTCTCATCAGAGGAGCAAGAACTGAACTTCTAACATGCCCTCCAAGAAGGAAGGAGCGAGGCCACAAGGCACCAGCCCCGCTCTGCTCTCGGGAAGGGAGGAGCCGAGTCTTGAGAGCAGTCCTGTCTCTCCCAGCCAGCAAGTGCTTCGAGGGGCTGCTCTGCTCCTTGGCAAGCTCACGTGTGCGACGTGTGCTGCAGGAGGAAAGCAGGAGGAGAGGGGTGGAGGTATCTCCCAGGGAGAGAAAGCAGCTACAGCTATTCAGGATGCTTCCCTGTGCTGAACTGCCCCCTCCCAGAGCCCAGCACGACGCAGCCCCTCCACTGCAGTGCTCACAAGGACACCCCGGCAACGGGGCAGCCCGGCCGACCTCGCGGATCTTCCCTTTCTCACTCCTGTGAACGCTCCCCGCAGTCACGGCTCGTCTCCAGCGCCCTTCCGATGCCCTGCGTGGTTTGAGTCAGCTCACCCCAAACTGCCAGTCCAGGCAGCTCTGCTGAGGCTAATGGAAATTTACTGCGGCGTGCTCAGCGGAGTTACTCCAGCCTCACACCATGGCAGTGGGAGCACAATCGACCCTCTTGTTCTGCATCTCTTGGCTCGGAGGCCCTAATTAGGCTGAACATTTGAGAAAAGAATGGAGTGACGAGCGGGAAGCTCTCTGGCACTTCCAGAGCAGCTTGAAGCGGGTCCGTGGCAGAGGACAAGGAGCACAGGCAAGAGCGGGAAGAGTCACGCGCGCACAGAGTGGAACAGAGCGAAGGGAACAGGACTTTTCTCCAGCAGCATGACTGACATGAACTGCAGCCTCACGCAGCTCATCAAAGACTGCCCGCGCCGTGCCCCGGACGGACACGGCACTTCTGGCCAGCTCCAGCTTCCAAGGGCAAAGGCACCCCCTGGACTTAACGGACTGTTTGCTCTTGAAATCTTATCCCATTTCGGACCTGTGTCAGCTTTCCTTAACCTGGCTCGACAGTCCTTTTGCCTTTGGGGAAGCATCTACACACCATCTCCTTCCACTTCCTTTACGATTAGAGAGCCCGGGACTTCACTGCAGTGATTTTACAGTCCTAGAAGAGGCTGGGGAAGCCACTCACTGCACCTTAACGGCCGCCTCCTGCACGCTGTCCCACCGCTGCTTCTGCAAACCGTGCCGACCTGATCCACATCCAGGGACACCAGAGAGCTGGGAGGTTGCTGCAAAGAGTTTCCTCTCTCCTCTTCCTCCTCCTCCCCTGCACTGGCTGTGCAGCTCACTGCTGCCTGGAAGGTTCCCGGCACGCACAAGTCCCAGGGCAGGTGACCCCTGTTCCGGGAGCGCGGTCGAGGCCAGCCCAGTGCTGGAGAGGCAGTAAATACCAGTTGCTGCTCTTTCCCCGACACCCAAGTCCAACTAGCAGCACACACCTCTCGTGTAACTGAAAATACGTTGACGCGCACGGGCGGCTCGCCTGCTCCTCAGCTCAGTGACCCCGGAACGCCAGCTCGCAGGGCAGTAATCTGCCATTATCCTGATCAGTAGTTCCTCACTCAAAGCCTGTCTTCCCTGCTGTGGAGGAAGAAACAACCACGGGAGAGGAAAAGTCCTTTGCAGTCCACCTGTGGCACCCCCCTGCTTGGTTTCTGTCTTGTTCAGGCCACAGCAAGGTGTTCCTACACCACACCGGGGAACACCAACCCCTCTTCCCAGACTGTCTTCCACACACAGAGCATCGATCCCTGACAGTCAGTTTGCAGCTTTCTTAGGCTACAGACGAAAAATCCAAACCTGCCTAAAGGCTGAGGGAGCTGGGCCTCCTGAGCTGGAAAAAAGGAGCCTGAGGGGTGACCCTGTGAATGTTGATCAATATGGAAAAGGTGGGTGTCAGGAGGATGGAGCCAGGCTCTGCTCAGGGGCACCCAGTGACAGGACAAGGGGCAGCGGGTGTGAGCTGGAGCAGAGGAGGTTCCACATCAGTGTGAGAAGGACCTTGTTCCCAGGGAGGGTGCCAGAGCCCTGGCAGGGGCTGCCCAGGGGGGTTGTGGAGTCTCCTTCTCTGGAGACCTTTCAAACCCACCTGGCCATGTTCCTGTATGACTGGATCTGGGGGTATCTGCTGTGGCAGGGGAATGGGACTGGATGGTCTTTCGAGGTCCCTTCCAATCCCTGATGATGTGGGATTCTGCAAAGTAGGGATCAGCTCTGCCAGTGAAATCGGAAGAAGCAGCGGCACGAGGAGCTGGGACGTTCCCACGCTCACACAGAGGACTCTTAACCACACGACTGCGTCTCAGAGCTCTGTCCCTGGAACTGCCAGAGTGTCGGTGGCAAAGAGCAGCAGCCATTTGTGTGTAAGTTGGGAAAAGCAGAATGAGCCAGGCCCTGGCCCTGCTGCTCCCGTGCTCCCTGCTGCCCAGCGAGCTCTCGTTCAGTCTCTTCAGCCTTAATAAGCGTTTGGTCTTAAATGCTGATTTTATCGCAGCCTGGTACTTAGGCTGTAATTGATGAACACCTTCTGCAGAGGTTTTATAGCCCTGGCTAGCAATGGGAAATCTCCCTTCAGCGCTTGTGCAGTTGGCTCTTCCCTTCATCACTGCGGTGCCTGGCACCATCTAGTGCCCAGATGCCAGGCTGGCCCTCACCTCAGCTCTGCCAGGGCTGCTGCTTGTCAGCCCTACTGGAGGAACTAATTCCCAAGGCTGCTGGTCCAGCTGCCTTGGGCCAGGCACAGAGCCCCTCTGTAAGGCAGGGGGTGGGCAGGACAAATTTTAAACCACAGAACCCCAGGACATTAGGGATTGGAAGGGACCTCGAAAGGCTCTCCAGTCCCATCCCCCTGCCACAGCAGGATCCCTAGATCCAGCTGCACAGGAACACGGCCAGGTGGGTTGGAAACGTCTCCAGAGAAGGAGACCCCACAACCCCCCTGGGCAGCCCAGGGCTGTCACCCTCACCATGAAGAAGTTCCTTCTTGAGCTCAACAAGCCAGTGGTTCAGTCCGCAAAATGCAGAAACCTCCTGCTCCTGCAGCTTCGCAGTGGCTCCGCTGTGATCCTCACAGGGCTGCTCCCAGAGCCAAGGCAGGGAGCAGCGGGCAGAGAAGAGCTGCTCTCCCCTGTCCCCACCTGCAAATCCAGCGCACAACCAGGACAGGATGAGATTCCGTCAGGTGAATCTTTCCAGGTCGGGATTTGAGGCGTGGAGCAAATTCCCAGCGACACTTCAGTGCCTTGTGAACTTGGCCTTAAGCTATCAGCAAATTTAGTGCAGGAAACAGCAAACACAAACGCGCCACCACCCCAACTGCCTCATAAATGAGTGATCGTAGCAGCACTTGTATTATCACACTACTCCATCTAAGGAGAGGTCTCACAGGAGCCCCTCTGGAGCCAGCAGCCGTTCATCAGAGCACCTTGCTCAACACACTGGGATAAAGGACCCAGCTGCCTACCAAACCTGCACGGAAACACTCACCACCCCTTTTTCTTCATGTGACCCTCCAAGAATGTTCCTGGCTGTAGCAGGGCCTCTGAAACCTGGCACAGCAACACTCCCTCGAGCTAGAGAGGCCTTTGCTCGTGGCCTACGGAATCTCATTTGTATTTGGTGGAGTGCAATTTAAATTATTATTTTCCTTCTCTGCTTGTGTTCCCCAGCAACAAAACCCCCCAGCGACCGAGCAGGAACGTGCTGTGAAACCACAGCCACGCTGCAAGACAAAAGAACCGCATCACCGCAGCGTGAGAACGCTTGTCTTCACTCCTGCCGAGCCCCAGCTGCTTCTGCACAACCTTCGCCCTCTAGAAGCAGCGAATCCTCCAAGCTTTCTGCGCCTCCTCAGTGCCCACAGCTACACTCGCTGGGGCGGAAATGCTGCTGCAAGGACCTTCTCCAGGATCCCAAACAGCACTGAACCTCCCTAGCTGCTCCTCACGACCAGACGTGCTCCTGCTCCCGGCCGGTGTGGGAGTATCCGGCCACGCGCTGTCCCCTGGAGATGGGTGCCCTGGCTTTGCTGCTCCATGAGGCAATCGCACACGTGTTTGTGTTGTAAGAGATCGAGTCTGATCCTGGATTACTTATTCTCAGACAGCTTTCCAAATCTCAGATGCTCACAAATCAGCTGAACACCATTTCAGCTATCAAAACCCCACGGACTGCACTGCGCATTCTCTTCCCGCTGTTCTCGGTGCCATCCTTATCCTCCCAAGATAAAATTGAACCTTTTCCTTACAAGGCAACGCGCCTCGTGCATTGCAGCCGAAGTCACGTTCTCTTCCAGAAGTGGGAAAGATGGGGCTGAGGTGCTTAACAAATCAAAATCAAACCAAGGCAGCAGGTCTGTGTCTCCTTGTGGGCCTCTGCCCAGGTTCATCACCCTTTGCCTTCCCTTAAGCATCTGGCTGGGTTTGCACAGCCGTCATTCCTGCTGCACGTTGCCCTCTGCCCCTATAAAACACCTCCTTGCTGAGCAGATCTACCCAAGGCCGTGCTCAGAAGCCTGAGCTGGTGGGCTGCCTGCCTGCCGCTGTACTCAGCAGCCTCCCTTCTCATCGCCAGTCAAACACGCTCTCGATGGATGACCACGGCGTCTATACAGTTGTGCAAACACAGAAAACTAGAGCTAAGGAAGAAACCAGCAGCAGCACAGGACTGGAGCGGCCAACAGGCTCTACTTGGTGCTCACAGAACACCCCAAAGTCTCATCAGCTCTCATTATGACCATTGCTCTCGTGAAGGAGAAACCAAACTGCTTAATACATTCAGCTCTAAGGGAACTAGGTGGTAGTCAACTGCAAGACAAGGGGATTTGAAGCATCTCTCTCATTCACTAGCGGTACATCACACAGAAAAAACAACCCCAAACACCCCACCAGTCCCTGCTGGAGCGCAGCTGGTATTTTTAATCCTTCAGCTGCAGCGAAAGGTTGGCAGGCGCTGCTGCTCACTTTGACAGTCGCTGAGTTTACCGACAGATGGAGTATGGTAATCGGGTTTGGAACAGACAGGGCTGGTCTCAGCTCTGTATTGGGAATGTTTGGGAAAAACAGACTTGTAAGTAAGAGAAAAATTGTGCTGGGCACTGGGGAGGCCTCCTCTCGAGTACTGGGGCAGTACTGGGGCCTTCTCAAACACAATTAGTATTTGAAAGACTTTCTAATACTTCTGCTTGAGCTCAAATCTAAGCTGTCCCTCGGAACCTTCCTCCTGAACACCCCACTACTGCATTTTAGAGAGCAACTGTCCTCCGAGTTAAGTTATGCACCAAAAAACCCCAAACATTTCCATTTCTCTTTGTTCAAAAACCTGCTTCCGATTCTCACGGGGTCGGAACACTTGACTGAACAACCACCCTGCCTTCGCTGGTTTGATTGATACAACGACGACACCCGACTCCAGCTCTAAAACCACCAGGGAAGGCGCTCTGAAACTTTCTAACTTCAGAGCTGAAACAACAAAGAGGGAAAGTAAATAATCAGCAATTCCTCTGCCAAGCGAAACGTCTGAAGGGAAAATCAAACATCTCGTTATGCGTTTCACCAGCAAAAGCACCCTGCTTAGCGAGAGCCCCAAAGGGAACGGCTGCGACTTGCCTGTGGATGCAGGGGAGCAGGAGGATGCCGGAGCGCCCGATGCGCCGCGCAGAGGCTGGGCCTGGGGAACTGCAGGTACTTGGAAGTCAGCGTGCGCCTCCTTCACAGCCAGCGAGGCCTCCGGGAGCCCTCTGCTCAGTGCTGGACGTGCCCTGGATCCTTACGAGGAACCGATGAAACGCATTTTCCCCTCGACTAGTGTAGTCCTGGAGCATCCAGCGGCGCTGGATGCTCCCGTTGCCATTTTGACCACTGCAGGCATTTTCCTGGTCCGCCGCTGCTCCCACACAGAGCAAACTCAGCTGAGGGGGACTCCACTGCTCAAACAGCCCAGCACCTAGAGACACACCAGGAGAGAGGACACTTTCAGGCCCTGACGGTGAACTGCAAGGCACGCCAGAAGAACACCCTGCTCTGGGCTGCCCGGCAGATCAGAACAGCAGGTTCTTAGCTTAAGAGGCTGCTGTGAATGTTTTGTTATGAGGGCTTACACCAAATAGGGCTTCGTGCACCTCTGCTTACATCTAGCTCTAACCACCTTTCCTTGGGAAAGGCTGACACCTTCCAGAACAACTACTGTCTGGTACCAATATCATGATGGCAACTGCGCAGCGTGCACCGGCCAGGAGCTCACGGTGGGAACCTCAAAGAGACAGAGAAGCCAAAAGAAACCAGAAGTGGAGCTGAAGATGCCCAGAGATGTTACTCCAACCCTCCATGTGAGATCCCAGCTGGCAGCTCGGGAGGAGGGGGCAGAAACAGAACCTTCCCCCGCCCAGGAAAAGAACAAACTAGGGCTGGATCATGGTTGAAATTAAACAGCAGAATTAATCAGAGAAAGAAAACTGCCTGGTGTTGCCTCACCTCCCAGCTATGCAAAGGCAGCCACAGAAGACGAGGAGGGTCAGTTCTCACCCAGGCTGACTCTGCTCCCCAGTGTGAGGGGACCGCCCTCTGCCAGCTCCAGAGCTGGGAGCTGGCACAAGGTCTAACAGAAACAGCTAAAATGGGAGAAGAGGAAATACCACCCAGCACTACGTGAAGGGACATTTCTGAGCACACTTTGAGAGGCTGGCAAGAAATCAGTGTGTGCGTGCAGTCCAGGTAGAGCTCTGAGCTCAGATCTTTATGTTTAAATTAATAATAGAGTCCTAGAAGGGCCTGGGTTGGAAGGGACCTTAAAGATCACCCAGTTCCGACCCCCCCGCACAGGCAGCGACACCGTCACTACAGCAGGTCACTCAGGGCCACAGCCAACCTGGCCTCCAACACTGCCAGGGATGGGGCAGCCACAGCTGCCTCGGGCAACCGGTTCCGGCATCTCAGCAGCCTCACAGCAAAGAATTTGTTTCTCATGGCCAACCTCAGTCTCTTCTCTTCAAGTCTGGAATGTTCCCTTTCCCCTTGTCCTCTCACTACCACCCCTGTCAAAAGCCCTTCCCCAGCTTTCTTGTAGCCCCGTTCAGAGACTGGAAGGCTGCTCAAAGGTCACCTGGGAGCCTCCTCTTCTGCAGGCTGAACAACCCCACCTGGGTCAGCCTGTCTTCACAGGGGAGGTGCTCCAGCCCTCTGAGCATTGGAGCTGCTCTCCTCTGGATACCTTCCACGAGCTCCATATGTCAGGGACTCCAGAATTGCTTTTACACTATTTAAACACTCTGAACCTCATGAGAAAGAACTCAGAACATTCAGACAGAGCAAGCTCCACAGAGCAACGCAAACCCCTGGAACTGCCCACCTTCACAACAGAGGAAGTTTTCCTAGAGTTCAAATGTGAATCTGCACTGCCACCGGCACAAAGTGGATTGGCAAATTAATTGGCTACCTGTGCAGCAGCGATTAAAGGTGCCAAAACACAACTATCAGTATGAAATACGGTTCAGGGATCTACGTGCTGTGACACCACTATCACAGCTCACAGGTCCTGCACAGCATGTGCTGTGCCTCAGGAAATAACTGCATCCTGAGCCTTATCCCTGCACTGCCATTCTTTTCCTTCCCTTTAGCAGGAAAACTGACTCCTTCTGTTTTGCCCACATCCTTCTAAAACATTTTGGAACCTGACAGCACCCTGCTTGTGCCATGCTGCACCACAGGGCTGACCCCAGAGCCACCTGTGAGGGGCTTGGCCACGGGAAAGCAGCACAGCTATTAAACACCACTGTGGGGAGAAGAACTACATGTGAAACATCTCTGAGGTGGCAAAACCTCACCCCCATGACTCAGTTACGATATCTCACCTCACATGTGAAACTGTCTTGGGAACAGCCAGGAACCCACTGAACAGGGAAGGTCAAACCATTCCTGTTCCCTTCTCCCCCTGTGTCTTGAGAAAAGCAGCCTCTGGGGAGGCCTTATTGCAGCCTCCCAGCACCTGAAGGGGCTACAGGAAAGCAGAATAGGACATTTTACAGGGCTCTGTAGGGACAGGAGGGGAAATGGCTTTCAGCTCAAAGAAGGAAAATTGAGACGAGATCTGAGGCAGAAATCTCTCCCTGTGAGGGTGATAAGGCCCTGGAACAGGCTGCTCCGGGACGCTGGGGCTGCTCCATCCCTGGCAGTGTCCAAGCCTGGATGAGGCTGTGAACACCCTGGTCTGGTGAGAGGCGTCGCTGCCCCTGGCAGGGGGAGCTCTGAGGCCCCTCCCAGCCCAACCCAGTTTGGGATTCTAGTGGAGTGTGGGGCCACAGGACTGCGAGTCTGTGCTTTACCCGAGGATCCCTTGTACAGCAGCTCACTCCTCACTCACTCACCCGATCCCTCGGAAGCTCCTTCCAGCGGACCTCGATGCCAGCCGCCCCCCCGCGCTCCCGCTGCCCTCGTCTGCCAGCCCCCCCCAACATGGCGGGAGCGGCAGCGGCCACGACAGCGCGGGCGGGGCCCAACCCCCGACACCGCGCTGTTCCTCGTTCCCTGCGGTCCCTCGGGGCCCTCTGAGGATGCGCCCGAGCTCCTGAGCCGCGCCGGTGGCCCTCCTTCTCCCCGGTGAGGCGGTGAGCGGGTGAGGCCCCCGCCCCGCGGCCTTACCCCCATGGTGGGCTTCGGGGCCAACCGCAGGGGCGGCCGGCTGCCTTCGCTGCTGTTCGTGGCGCTGCTGGCCGTCATCGCCGTCCTCGCCTTCAACTGCTGGAGCGCCTCGTCGCGCCAGGCCCTGCTGCAGGAGGAGCTGGCCGAGCTGCAGAGCCAGGCCAAGCGCACCGAGGTGGCGCGGGGCCGCCTGGAGAAGCGCAACTCGGACCTCCTGGGCAAGGTGGACTCGCACAGGAAGCAGCTGGAGCAGAAGGAGGCCGACTACAGCCACCTGAGCAGCCAGCTGCAGGCCAGGGACGGCCAGGTGAAGAAGTGCGAGGACAGCAAGGTAAAGCGGAGGGAGGGATGGAGAGTCGGTAGGGAGCGGCCGTGCCCGGGGGGCACCGTCTGGTTTTACCCCAGCTCTGGGGCTGCTAGAGCTGTTGCCTTGGCTCTGGTTGCTGTAGGGACACCCCAGCAGAGAGGCTGGAAGGGTTCAGGATGGATGTTAGGAAGAATTAATTCGCTGGGAGGGTTGTTGAGTAGGGGAACAGGCTGCCCAGGGCACTGGCACCCAGGGGGGATTTAAAGGGCGCGTAGAGCTGCTGCAGAGGGCCGTGGGCTAGCGGTGAGCTGGCAGCGCTGGGGGAGCGGCTGGACTGGGTGTTAAAGGGCTCTTCTACCCAGGGCGCTGGTGCAGCCCTGCCCAGCGCAGGCAGGCTGGGTGCGGAGACACCGGCAGCTCGCTGTTTGCCCGGCAGCTCTTTGTAAGGGCTCTAAATTATTTCGCCTGAGTTTTCCTCCTCTGCTGGAGGTTGTTTGATCTTTTGCCGTCAGTCAGAAGGGCTGCCCACAGCCTCGGCTGTCGTGGGCAGGTGGAGCAGCCTGGGGCTCATCTTCGCTGTGTCTCTCGAAATTCCTGGCACATCACGGGCTGCTTCTTATGCAGCCGGCGGATACCGGGGAGGGGGGGGGAAGTAGTCTTGGTGCTGACCCACCGTGTCGGTCATATTAGTTGCGAAGAGACAAGCTAGTGCAAAACTCACCTTGTCCTTTGATGGGTAGGCGGCCTGGGGGTTTCTTTTGTTGTGGAAGGGGAAGTCAGTGGATGCCTCAGCTTGGGCTGTTCTGCTTTCATCACCGGCAAGGGCAGCTCTGCACGGAGGAGAGAAGCTCCCAAGTCCTTTCTCGCGGGGAGTGGGTGCTGGGTCTGCATGCAGCCCAGGATTCTGCTCCCCAGGCACTGCTTATCGCAGAGGGAGTTCTGGAAGCACCTCGCTCGCAGGGTTGTTAGTGGTCGCCTTTGGTTTGCTGCCCCTTCCTATCACACGTTAGATGGGCGATGTGAGAAAACGCTCCCGATTGTCCCAGAAAAGCTACAGACCACCTCGAAGTCATTGTCTGTACTCTCTAGAATGTGTGTCTGATGAAGAAGAGAAGCTGAAAAATGAAAGCAGTCAGGTTCTGGCAAGGAGGCTTCCCCTTGTGGAAGACAGAAACCCAGTCATTTCTGAATCGTTGTGGTGTTGGGGTTTTTTGGGTGTTGCTCTTCCTCAGTGGAGCTTTTCTGTGCAAACGGAGGGCACACAGGCTTAGCTGGGCTTTGCTTTGGTGGAAGAAGGCAGAGAACCCAACGACAGAGGACCGCGTGAAAGCACCCGGTAGCACAGCGACCCGAGTTCCTGGGCGGGTGGCTGGGGCAGAGCTGCTGAAGGTTTAAGCTGCCTCGGAGCATGGGCTGCTGGAGAAGCCTTGGCTGAGGGTGCTGAAGGGAAGTGCTGTAGGATTCGATGTGTTCCTGTGTGGGTAGGGCCCTGAGGGGAGCGGGCTGTGCAGCGGGGTTTGCCTGCCGCCCGCCCCGTGTGTATTTCATCCTCCAGCTGTGACTTTTGGCTGTGGGACAGCAGCAGGGGGAATGCAGGGGCTGTCGGGGTGCCTGTAAGGGCTGCTGGAAGCCAGGGCCTCCTTTGCTGCACGGGGTGCAGATAACCTCTCTGCTGAGCACCTTGGTGGTTGACTGCTCGCAGAGTCTGTGTCCCACAGGGAAGAGCAGGAGGGGAGGGAGAGGAGTGGGGCTGCTGAGGCTCAGGATTGGCTTGGCTGTGAATCGCACACACACTGCAGTGTGTGCCCTTCGGTCTTTGTTCCAGAAGCTGCTATTTAAGGTCATGGGAGCTGGGAGCTTTTGAATATCCTCTCTGCTTGTGCTCCAGGTGTCCAGTGTGTCTGACTGCAGTGTCCTATCGACAACTGGTCACCGTCCCCTTCTCTCCCTTGAGCTACTGTCATCTTCCCGGTGGCAGCAGTCTGATTTTTTTCTGGAAGACCCTTCGGTGATTGAGAACAAAGGTCTGCTGTAGAGAGTAGGGCCTGGGAAATGAAATCGGGAGCAGCTGGCAGGAGCTGTCAGACCTGAAGGGGCTTGACGGAGATGTTTTTTTCTCAGCAAATGGAATCGGGGAAGGCTGCTCTTTGGAGAGCTGGCGTTTAGGCCGTTTGGGAAGTGCAGGAGCGGTAATAAAGCACCGACACTGGACGTTCTCGGGTACCGAGGGATGGCGACAGACCCGGGCCGGCTTCGCAGAAGATTCTCCAGCAAGATGCAGCTCTGTGGTGGTGTCAGCGCTGCTGGCTGCTCCTTTGTCTTGCAAAGAGCTCCTGTGCCCTGTGGTCATGTAAATCAAGTCTGCATTTCCCGGTGTGGAGGCGACTGGAATTTCAGGCGGGTTCCTTCCTCCTGGCTCAGCCTGTCTGTGGTAGGTGGAGCCCAAGCCCTTGGCTCTCCCTCCCCTGGTGTGGAAGGAGCCAGGCGCCCCGCAGCCGAGTGTTGGGTGCTCCCAGGAGCAAACACGGTAGCGAGAGGCGCGTTCCCTGAGCTCCTGGGCCGTCTCTGCAGCCCCCCACGAGGAAGCGTTTTCCCATGGCTTTATGCCTTGGCAGTAGCTGCCAGCGCTGGAGAGCCCTGCCCGGGCTCGGGGTGCGCCCTTCTCCTCGCAGGGCGGGCCTCCCCGGGAGCAGCCAGCAGCGTTCTTGCTTGGCAGAACTCCTTGCTGGCTCCACAGCTCTAGATGCTGCAGAGGGTTTCTTCTCGGCGCGCTTTGGGGAGGACCCGAGAAGCCCCTGAGAAACAGGAGCAGTGCACACGGGTCTAGACTCGAGGAGGACATGGCTCAGGAAGAAGTGGGCTAGTGCCAGGCTTTGGAGTGTTTCTGGTGCATGTGTAGGTGGAACAGATCCCATGAATCATCAAAAAAAGCTTCTTCGCTCTCTGTCCTTCAGATGAGGGACCTTTACTGTCAGCTGAGCTGCTCTAGATGTGACTTCTGCCACCTTTCTTGGAACCTCAGCCTGGTGCCACAATGAAGGAGAGTGAGCAGCCAGCACTGCCTTCACCCCAGCAGCTGCCTGCTGCAGAGGAGCCAGGGCAGGAACCCGGCTTCATTGCCCCAGGCTTTGCAAAACAGGGAGAGATCCTTTTCCAGAGATGCTCCCCCAGGGGATGCTTCCGTGTGTTGCTGTTGGATACAGAGCTGCTGAGCACGGCGCCTGTTTGACCTCATGGATCATCAGTATGTGAAGGGTGGGTGTGAGGAGGATGGAGCCAGGCTCTGCTCAGGGGCACCCAGTGACAGGACAAGGGGCAGCAGGTGTGAGCTGGAGCAGAGGAGGTTCCACATCAGCGTGAGAAGGACCTTGTTCCCAGCGAGGGTGCCAGAGCCCTGGCAGGGGCTGCCCAGGGGGTTGTGGAGTCTCCTTCTCTGGAGACATTTCAAACCTTCCTGGGCTGTTCCTGTGCGACTGGATCTGGGGGATCCTGCTGTGGCTGGGGGGATGGGGCTGGGTGATCTTTGGAGGTCCCTCCCAATCCCTAATGTCCTGGGATTCTGTGACAGAGGGGCTCTGCAGTTGCTTTTGTCATGTCCCCACGGTGGGGGTCACTTGTGCTTTGGAAATCAAGGGAGTTTGGCACAGGCTTCGGCTTCGCCTGTTCACCGTGGTGCCTGGAGCAGCTCAGCCAGCCAGAGCACGCGTGTCACTGCGGCTCCAGCTCATTGAGGAGGCCCTGAGGGTCCCTCCTGGGTGTGTTTGGTCTGGATCCTGTGTTGGAGCAGTGCTCAGGCTGCCAAAGGATCGACTGCGTCACCTGCCACCGGCTCTTCTTTTGGGAAAAACCTTGGCAAGTGGCTGGGCCATGGCTAACGGGGCTTCTCTGCCCTCCCAGACCCCCTGGGCAGAAGGGCCGCGTTTGCTGCAGGGCGGCTCGGTGCGCGCCGGGACGCTGCGGCCGGCACGGCTCGAACGGGCTGGTTACGTGGCAGGAGCTGGCTGCGTGCCCCCGCGGGCGCTCTGTTCCGCAGGGAGTCACGACGTCTGCCGGTCCCAGGCAGGCGTGCCTGCCTCAGCCCCCGGGGGACAGATGGCACCCGGCGCTCCGCAGTGCGCGGGCCCCGAAGGCGAAGCAGAAGGGTGGCAGAGAGGGGCAGGGTTTGCCAGAGGGCAGGCGGAGGTGGCGGGAGGACCGCCGAGCAGGGGCATGCGTGTGGTTTGCCTTGGCAGGCACCCTGGTACCTGTCTGGGTGGGAGCTGTGACAGCCTGGGCCGGGGGGGCCCTGCCCCACAGCTTCCTTTTGGTGCTTCCAGAGGGGATTGGGACCTTGTCCCAGCCAGCACCCCTCCAGTGACCCTCTGTGTGCAGGAAGAACAGTTCGAGCCTCCGCGTTGCCTGATGCTGGGTGGGGGGGAGGTCTCACCCCTCCTCAGCCTGCCCCGCGTGCGCTCCTTCCCTTCGCTCCTGCTGGTTTGCTGCCTCACTCTTGTCTTTGTGTAGGAACAAGGCAGAGCATCTCTTCTTGCTGGCTCGGCGCGCACATGTCTTATTTATTGCGGCTGCTCTTTTCCTCCCTCTCCAAGAATAGCTGAGGAGAGGCTGCTGGTGTCAGATTCCCTCCTGAACAAGCCCCGCGGTGGGAGTTGCAGGTGGCAGCACGTGAAAGGGAAGAGCCCTCCGAGGCGCGGAGGCAGCGCTGGCCTTGGTGGCCGCCGCCGCCGCCTCCCGCAGCACCGGCACGCGGGGAGTTTCTTTCAGCCCTGGCAGTCTGCTCTCTCTGACAGAAGAACCCGCGGCCCTCGCCGGCAGCTCGAGGGGCAGCGCTGGGGCTGGGCAGCACTCCGGGTACCTGCCCCTCGCGCTGACGCAGACTGCTCCTGTGTTGCAGGCGAAGCTGCAGAACAACGTGTCCTACCAGCTGGCAGACATACACCGCCTGAAGGGTAAGGCCTGGCGTCCTGCGGCCTCGCTGCACAGAGGGCTTGGGGGGGAGGCAGCGCAGAGCTGCCCCAGGGGCACGGACACCTCTCGCCAGGTCAGGGTGCCCAGAGCCCCAGAGAGCCGACCCTTGGACGCTGCCAGGGACGGGGCGGGATCCAGAGTCTGCTCAGTAAAGACAGAGGGGTGCTGGAGCCTCCGCGGGCTGCAGCCCCAGCATGTGCGGCGTGTTTGTGGGTGCGTGCAGGTGTGGCTCCAAACAGCAGGGCGTGTTACTTGTAGGCTGAGGAGCAGAGAGGAGAACTTCCAGCACCACTCCTCGCTTAGCAGGGGGTTGGACTGGATGGTCCCTAGAGGTCCCTCCCAGGCCCTAGCAGCCTGGGACTCCGGGATAGAATAAAACCCAATGGCCATCGTAGCGGGAAGGGACGCAGCAGAAAGGAACACGAGCCCCAGGACGAGACAAGGGTGCGCAGTGTGACTGCTCACTCCCCGCTGACTGAAGCCCAGCCAGTCCCTCCTGGCCAGGTCCTCCCAGCTGCTGAGCTGGGCATGGTGCCTCATGCTGTGGAATAGCCCTTTGGCCAGTCTGGGTCACCTGTGCTGGCCCTACCCGCCTGTGCTCCTTGTGCTCCTCCTCACTTGGGGAACTGGCAAGGCCCTGGCTTAGAATAAGGCCCCCCTGGGCCAAGACTAAACTGTCAGCCTGCTCTCGGGGACCCCAAAACACAGGCAGAACGAGTGACTGTCCTGCTGTATCCAGCCCTGCTCTGCAGTCCCTCGGGGGGAGTTGCCCCCTCGCTCCCGCACTTCCCAGGGCTGGTTCTCACCCAGAATTAAATCCCCTGGGGCCCCCAGCAAGCGCTCACGGGGCCGTGGCCAAAGCCAGCCCGCGGCTGGAGCTGTCCTGGCCCCAGGCAGGGGTTCCCTGGGGGTGGGCAGGGTTCCAGCGGGACTGCTGCGTGGTTCGCAGAGGCTTTGCGGGGTGGCGGCGGCGTGAAACTCCTCTGGAGCCTGTGGGGCAGCTCTCTTCCCCGGGGCTGTCAGTTAATGACACGGCCCTGGCCCGCGCTCTCCGCTTGCTCCTCTAGAACAACTCGCCGAGCTGCGCCAGGAGTTCATTCGCCAGGAGGACCAGCTCCACGAGTACAAGAAGAACAACACCTACCTCGCACGGAGGCTGGAGTACGACAGGTAGGGCTCCGCGGTGCCGCCGCCGGCTGGGAAGCTGGGCTCTGGTCACTGAAAGCTGCTAGTTAGTCTTGTTTGCCCCTAATCCTCGAGCGAGAGGCGGCCTGGCCTCGGCTGGGTGGTTGCTTCAGAGCAGCTGTTGCTCGCGGCGTTCTCCTCCTCTCTGCAGAGCGAGCAGTGACCTAAGAAAGCCAGGCCCACGGGCCCCCGCTGGGTCTGTAACAGCCAGCAGGGCTGTTGGCGGCTGCCTTCCGGAGGGAGTCGCTCCCTCTGCGCAGCCGCAGCCGTTCGGGACCTCAGCCGCCGAAGTTCGCGACGGAGAAGTGGGAGGTTGGCGCTTGAGCAGACGCTCGAGGCCGTCGCAGGCAGGTCTTGACTCTGTGCTGAGCCGAGCGCTCGTGGGAGGCTGCCGGGGCCGCATTGGGGCCATGGCCAAGCCGGGGCTGTGGCCGTGGCCACAGGGCTCGCTCAGAGTCGCCCGCCTCTGTGTCGCTCAGATCCTGGGGCTGGCAGCAGTAACCTGTAGTAGTGGTTGGCGCTGCAGGAGGTGTGCCACTGGTTTTCTGCCCCATTCCCCGCGCCGTTCTCCTTCCTCTCTGCGTTCAGCCCACTCCCGCTCCGTGCACATCCCGGGCTCTCTGGACAGGCTGTCCGAGCGAGATGCCGCTTCGGCTTCGTGAGCCACGTGCACGTGTTTCCCCCAGTGGGAGGGAGGGCAGGCCCGGGGACGGGAGCAGAGCTCACGCCGCGTTTCCAATCAAGTCTGCAGTGCGGGCAGCAGATCAAGGAAATGAGGCTGCAACATGAAGAGAACATCAGGAAACTCATGGACCAAGTGGCCCGGGAGCAGAAGGTAACGCGGGGCCCGAGCTCCTCTCTCTGTTCCACTTGGCACTTAGAGCTGGGGAGAGCTCAGATGGGGCCCCCCAGGCATTCTGCCAGCTGCTGTCCTGAGCACCCTGGGGTGGGTTTCAGCGCAGGACGTCTGCCTGCTGGCTCAGGCAGTGAATGGATGGAGCCCGGAGCATCAGGCTTCGCTCTTTGCTCTGCTGCAGCCTCCCCCCGCGGCATCACCGCTGCAGATGTCAGCTGCTGCTCTGCAAAGTGGGCCTCTGTTGCTGTAGGGCTCTCCTGGGGAGGATCCGCGTCCTTGCGGCCTTCTACAGGCGACCCGGCGCGCGGAGGTTGGGTTTGCCGGGAGGTGCTCGGTGTTGGCGCCTCACAAACTCGTGCTTGCAGGCCACGCAGAAAGCCCAGTCCAGTAAAGACGCCGACGTGAACCCCAGCGACGGCGCCCGGGAGGCGTCCAGGAGCGCTCCTGAGCCAGAGGAGAGAAACACCGTGAAGGACGAGCAGCCTCCGGATCGCGACGGGACGGACAAAGGTGCTTCCTCTGTTCTGACGGCAAGGCCCTCGGTGGGGACCCCGTGAGGGCTGCAGCAGCTCCGTCGTCAGCACGGCACGCGTGGCTGCTGGGCCGCCGCCAGCCCTGGCGGGGGTAAAGCAGAGCACCCTGTTCTTCCCTGGCAGAGAAAAGCAAGCCAGGAGGGGACGCAGGGATGCCGGAGATCGAGGACAACGACCCTGCTAAAGCTGAAGACACTCCCACTGGTGAGGAGAGCTAGTCTGGGGCTGTCGCTGCTGGGCTCTCTTGGTGCCCGCTCGCTCAGCTCCGTCTCAGCACCGCGTGTTCCAGGGTGCGGTGGGAACGCCGAGCTGCAGCAGGGAGCTGCATGTGGGTCGTGAAACGAGGGGCTGCAGAAGTGACTTCTCAAACAGAGCGGTGCTCAGAGGGCCCCCCTTGGCCCAGAAAGGATGGGGTTTAGCTTGTCCTTCATGGCTTCGTGTCCAGCTCTGGGCCCCTCAGCTCCACAGGGACACAGGGCTGCTGGGGAGGGTCCAGCACAGAGCCACAGGGATGATGGAGGGAGGGGAGCATCTTCCTGCTGAGGAAAGGCTGAGGGAGCTGGGGCTCTTGAGCCCTGAGGGGTGACCCCATGAATGCAGATCAGTATGTGAAGGGTGGGTGTCAGGAGGATGGAGCCAGGCTCTGCTCAGGGGCACCCAGTGACAGGACAAGGGGCAGCGGGTGTGAGCTGGAGCAGAGGAGGTTCCACATCAGTGTGAGAAGGACCTTGTTCCCAGGGAGGGTGCCAGAGCCCTGGCAGGGGCTGCCCAGGGGGTTGTGGAGTCTGCTTCTCTGGAGAGGTTTCACACCCTCTTGGGCTTCTCCCATGTCACTGCATCTGGGGGATCTTTTGAGGTCCCTCCCAATCCCTGATGCCCTGGGATTCTGTGAAAACACCCAGCTGACAGGACTGGCGGAGGAAGGCGCTGCGGGGCCTGACTCGTGCTCACGCTCGTGTGTTCTCCTGCAGCTCTGAAGAAGCCCCTTCTTTCTGCTCCTAAAAGCGGAGGTCGCCCGCCTGCTGTAGAGCTGCCGACTGAGCAGCCCCGCGCGCCCGACGCGGCTCCAGGTGAGACCTTCCTCCGCGTGGGGCGGTCGGCGTGCGGTGGGAAGCGCCGTGTCGCCCGTGCTCCGTGCGCGTGGCTGGCTCCCTTTCTCTCTGAGCTATGGCTCCCGAAAACAAGGCCGGGGTTCCTGCTGCAGGACACACGACTGGGGTATCCTGGTCTGGCTTCCCGAGCCCCTGCACCTGCTCTCTTCCTCCCTGCCACAGCCAGTAACCCCTGAGCCAACCTTCAGCTGCAGCTGAGGGTGAGAGCGGTCAGAGATGAGGGCTTCGACACATGTGCACGGGGCGAGTGACTGGAAGGAGTGTTTCTCCTGGGGAGTTGATCAGAGCCGGCGTTGGTCTCGGGCAGCCAGCTGCCCTCAGCGAAGCAGCCTCCCTGTCCCTGGCTCCTGTTCCTGTCAGCAGCCTGCTGAGGGTAGTGTGGGGCAGGGCTGCAGTCGGAAAGGGCCCCGACCCGGCAGACCCAGGCAGCGCTGGGGGGTGAAGCTGCGCTGCCCACGGAGCGGCTTCCCCTTGCCGCCGGCGGGTCGTGGCTGCGCCGCGGGGGCCTCGCACCAGCGCTGGACCGCGCTCCCCGTGTGTCCGGGGCACGAGCTGGCGGCTCCGCGCCTTCGGCTCTGCCTCCTGCTGCCGCTGACGGGCACGGGGGGCAGCCAGAGCCTCTGCGGAGCCTGCGGCCCGTCACTGCCAAATGGCGGCGCTTCCGCCTCGTCCCCTTCTTCTGTCCCTCGTTTTTGCTGGTGAGGAGACACAAACGACAGCGAGGGACGTGGAGTGGGACGCGGGTCTGGAGGGGACCGGGCTTTTCCGTGTCCCGCGGCACGGAGGCTGTGATTCGGCTTGAGCGCAGCGCCTGTGCCCGGCGGCTTTGAGAGGCAGGGGGGGCAGCGGATGAAACCCACGCAACCGTGTTCTCCTTCCGGCCTCCTCGGGCGCTTCGGCAGAGCGGGAGCGGCTCCGGGCCGGTGGTCTGCTGGGGAGACCTCGCAGCCTGCCCTGGGAACCGGCTGATGGGCCGCCCGCTTCCCCCCTCCGCAGCCCCGCACGGCGACGGCGACGCTGGGGTCGCCAAGCAGATCCCTCCCAACCCGCTGCAGCGCCTCCGTTTTGAGGAGAACCCGGAGGCTCCGAAGGAGCTGAAAGTGGAGCCAGACCACGTCAGGATCCCAAAGAGCAGAGCCGGCGACCTGCAGAAGATGAAGCAGAGTAAGTTGGCCGGCGCAAGGGGCCTGCGTGTGGGACCAGAATCACAGTCTCTGGGTGCCAGCAGGAACCACTGCAACCGGGGTGGCCCTCAGGAGGGGCAAGCGTGGCCCCTCTAGTACCCGGCTGCTCGTCCACAGCAGCCCTGGCCTCCAGGGGCTGGAAACCGGGTGGGAGATCACTGCTCCCTCGAGGGCATGGTCAGGGCTCCCTGCTCCCTCGAGGGCATGGTCAGGGCTCAGGAATCCAGCCTGTACCAGGGGGCCTGGTGGTGGTGGCCCCAGGTGTGTTGCTCTGAGTGAGGAGGTTTTGCAGATCCCTTCTCTTGGTTTCTGGCCAGAGCAGGTCTGGCTGTAGTTCGTGTAGCCGCCACCAGTTCAGCTTCAAATCCCCTTGTAGTCCCAGTGAAGTTGTTTCCATGCAGGCTTTGCTCTCGGTGATCCAAGTCTGTCCGGAGTCCGAGAGGAGAAGGCAGGACATCAGAGCAGCCGGCCTCAGAGGCTCGGGAGCGGGCAGGAGGGAGTCTGCAGCCTCCTGCCGGAAGCCCCTGCGAGTTCTGTGGGGCGGAGAAACGGCCCCGTGAGGCGGCTGCGGCGACCAGCAGAAAGGATTTGGGAAGCGAGGGCTGCCCTCGGGCCCAGGGAGCTGCGGAGCCGCTTCTGCTCGCGAGGTTCAGGGTGGGCAGGGTGTTCCTGCGCCGGGCCGCGGTAGTTCCTTGTCGCAGTCTGGACCTGGGCCGGCGGTTCTGCAGCCGGGAGACACGGCAGGAGAACAGCCTGAGCCTGCGGCAGCCTGGGGCCTGGTCCCCGAGCCGCAGCGGGACAGGGGTCACGCCGTGGTGCCGTCGCTCCTCTGAAGCGCTCTGCAGGCACGGGCACCGCTCGCAGCCTCCCGCCCGGCGGCCTTCGCTCTCTGCAGGGCTGACGGGAGGCCTTGCATGAGAGGCGCTGGCAGCAGCTCAGGGCTGCTTGGAGGGAGCAGATCTGCCGGGAAGGCTCCAGCCGTGCTGCTGCTGACCTCTGTGCTCAGGGGGGATAGGGGTGCTCGGCGCTGGGTGCCACCTGTGCTGCGGCTCCACGCCCCGAGACGGGCCAGGCCTGGCTCTGGTGAAGCAGCTTCCTGAGGGCCCTGCGCTCGTCCGGCGGGGTGGCCGCAGCCATGGTGGCCGAGCCCCACACTTCAGCTGCTGTTGTTGGGTTGGCAGCAGCTTCCCGTGTAGTTTGTGAGAGTGACTGCAGCCCGGGCCCCTTTCAGCCACTCGAGCCGCGACCGCTCTGCTTGTCCTCCCCTCGCACGCGGCGCTGGCCGTTGCTTCAGGGAACGATCCCATTTCTCCCTCTGCCTGCTCTAACCCCCAGCTCCTCCCTCATGCTAACGTGCAGATCATCTTCTAGCTCTGTGCTCCCTGTGCCTGCACCACCACTCACCCCACCGCTGCCCCGGCAGGGTTCCTCCGGCCTGCCGAGACCGTCGCATGGCGCTCTGATCCCGGTGCTGCCATTGACACCGAGCCCTACCGAGCCCTGCCGACACGCAGGAGCAGCAGGTGGAGCGGCGCTGGGCTCAGGCAGCGCTCCCTGGGGCCCAGGACGCGCCTCTGCCCGGCTCGCCGTCAGCCCGCGGCTCCCGCTCACTCTCGGGGACTGGAGCTGCCCTCAGTGCTTTGCTGGGAGACAGAGATCACTGCGTTCGGACGGCTTTGGGAACTGCTGGAGCTGAAGAGGAAACCAGAGCGTGAGGCGGTGGAACCCCTCCGTCCAGGCAGCAGGGCAGACCCCTGCCAGGCGGCGGCCCCTGTGCCAGGCGGCGGCCCCTGTGCCGGGCAGCAGCGACGCGCCCTGCACACCCCTCAGCGCTGCGGCAGAACGGTCCCTGCTGGCTCGGAGTAGCCCAGGGGCTCACTCCCCAGGGCACGAAGCTTGTCCCGGGCAGGTTTCCCAGCCCCAAGTGCTGAGTGACCCTGCTACACCCCACTTACACTGGGTGCTGCACAAACCGCGTGGGTCTGCCCTGCGCAAGCCTCCCCTTCCGCCTCCAAGCCCCATCTGACTTCACCTGCAGCCCTGCTTTCGGTGAGAACCTCCCTGTTTCCTTCCTCTCTGCTTCTGACTTCCTCCTTTGCCCACTCCACAGGCCGGTTCTTTGATGAGAATGAATCCCCTGTTGATCCGCAGCAGGGTTCTAAGCTGGCAGATTATAATGGGGATGATGGGAACGTGGGTGAGTACGAGGCAGACAAGCAGGCTGAGCTGGCCTACAATGAGGAAGAGGATGGAGATGGTGGAGAAGAAGACGTCCAAGGTGAGCTTGGGCCGTGTCTCCATCCCGTTGTCATCAGTCCCACACTGAGTGTCTGTGTATGGTCTGTGGGAGCCCTGCTGGCCGCTGGCAGCTTCCTGCGGCAGCCCGTGCAGTCCGGCCTCGCTCTGCGGCGCCAGCGGGGTCACCGCTGCCCCGGGAGAGGACTCGCAGCCCCTAGTCCAGCTGGGCGGGTGGCTGCTGCCAGAACCGCCGCGTTGCAGCAGAGCTGCTCCCGGGGCTCTGACTGGAGGCACCACGAAGGCAGTCGGCAAGCTGGCCGGGTTCTGGCCACTGCTGCTGTCCCTTGGCAGTTCCCGGTGCGTCGTACTCAGATCCACTGGGGTCTGGCTCCCCCGATACCTGCCTCGTGAACCCGCTGCCAGCCTCCTCCCGGGACGCGCGCGTCCGCTGCCGCTTCCGCAGGGCTCCGTGCACGGCCTCGCGCAGCCTCTCTGCTGCACCGCTGGCCTGGGGGCCTCCTCTGGAAGCCCCGCGGGGAGACGCAGCGTGTGTGGTGTGCAGCGGGGGCACAGGCATTGGAGTGCCCCGGGCACCCTGGTCTGCAGCCGCGTCACACACGTTCCCGAGCTGCCGGCTGGTCAGAGGGGGATTGGTCTGCGGTGGTGACTGCGGGAAGCTGCAGGTGGGCGCTGACCACAGAGGGTGGGTGTTCTGGGGCTGGGCTGTGGCTGAGACAGTCGGGTGCAGGCTAAAGGGAAGGGTCGACCGGGCCCTGGGCAGCTCATTAACCCACAGACAGAAAGGAAGGTGCTGCTGCTGCTCCAGGAGGCGCTGCCCAGCCCCACTGTGCTCCAGGAGCTGTGGCCTGGCCGCGGCCGCGGACTGTAGTCGCTGTGCGGCTGGTGTCTGTTCCTCTGGGCCGCGACTTGCTTGGACAAGCGAGCTGGCAAGCAGAGCCCCTCGAGGACCTCAAGCAGCAGCGCAGGGCTCTGGTGGCCTCGGCGGGGGAAGCAGTGGCTTTGGGTGGCAGAGTCAGCCCTTTGTGGTGCTGTTTCCCACTCACTGACTGGATTGGCTCCGAGTGCCAGAGCCTGGCAAGCGGCTGCTCAGGAAAGGCATCTGCTTCAGTCTGTGCTTGGAACCGTTTGCAGCGTGGAGCTGGAGGGAGGGAGGGAGGGGGAGAAAACCTCCCTGAGTTTGTGTTGACCAGCAGCCCCAGGTTTGTGTGGGGCTGGGGCTGAGCGGCCCCGCTCCACGGGAGGCCCCGCGCTGGGTGCTCACGGGCAGATCCCCCACCGCGGGAGACCATGGGCTGGCACTGGGGTGGCTGGGCACTTGCGGTGCCAGGGTGGATGGCAGAGGCTCTGTGAACGCAGTGGTGCCCACTGCTGCAGAACCGCCGCTGCAGCGGGTCCTGGTGATGATCGTCCCCCCCTTTGCTGTCCGGAGCAGGTCCCCGTGGGGTCCCGGTGCCACGTGCAGCCTCACGAACGGTGGTGGTGGACGGGCTGAAGAGCTCCGGTCAGCACCTCCGGGGGAAGCGCTGGGTCGCGGTGAGCTGTGCTTGGCGCCGCTGGGCACAGGCGGCTGTCCCGAGTGGAACAGCCAGCAGCGCAGGAAAGCTGCGGGGTCCAGACAGTGCCGTGAGGGCCCTGGCTGACACTGGAGGGGCCAAGTGGTGATCGGCAGGAGCCGGGCTAGCGGGTGTCTTAGAGCCGTGAAGGGCAGTGGTGAGATGTGTGGTGTTGGTGCTTCAAAGGGAGCAGGGGCACTGGCATCGAGGACAGGCTGGAGGTGGTGGAGAGCCGCCCTCTGCAGTCTCTCCTCACACGTTACCCTCCAGCCCGAGATGGGAGTGTGCGTAGGGACGGTGATCCCACCGCTGAAAAGCACGTGCTGCTGCTTCCACGGCTGGAGTGGCCGCGTGGCCACGCTGCCCTGTCCCCTCAGCGCGGCGCGGGCGTGTGTGGGCAGCTCACAGACACCCGCTCAGCGGGATCACGTTGGGTTTGATGTGACTGTTCTGATTGCAGATGACGAAGAGAGAGACCTGCAGAACGACCTCACTGACTACAAGCAGCCCCGCTTCGGCGACGGTGCCCTGTAGGGCCTGGCGCGGGCAGGACGTGTGGACGAGGAGAGGCCGCGACTGGGGGACGCTCGAGGTGCTGCAACACTGAACCATTTCCCTTTGGAGTTTCTCACTTGGAAGGAAGCGGCGGACGGCAGGCGCCGGGCGCTCGGGGCTGGCCCAGGGAGGGCTTTGCACGGCGGTACCGCGGCACGTCAGGCGAGGCCCCCTCGGCTGTGACGGCCAGCTGACTCCTCAGACTGCGCCTTCTCGGGCAGCAGCCCTGCTGAGGTGACGGAGAGGGGCTGGGCCGTTCCTGCAACTGAGAAACCCCTGTGCAACCTTCACAAAGCTGGAGAACCTGCGCGGGGTGCGGCTCCTTCCTACAGCACTGCTGCGCGAGCGCAGCTGCTCCGCTTGCCTCTCGAGAGCCACGCTCCTGCCCTCGGCAGCCGAGCCCTGCGCCTGCAGGACGTCGTCCCTTCCGTGCTGGACCCGAAGGAAGCTGTGGGGGTCCTCCGGAGCGGGTGCCGTGTTCACCGCCGCGAGCGGGAGGCTGAGGCGCTTGGTGCCGGAGCTGCGCTCGTCAGCAGCTGCTGCAGACGCTGGGCAGGAACAGGCTGCTTTCAGAGGCAACAGAGACCCTTCAGCAGAGCTGGCAGGGAGTCCTGGGTGGGGTGTCCAAGGGAGCAAGTGAGGAGCAGATGAGGTCTGTAGGACCTTCCTGGAAGGACCAGCCCTTCTCCGCTCCCCTCAGCGCCCTCATCCACCCCCTGCGGCAGTCGCTCCGGTCCGTTTGCGGTTCAGGACTCTGCTCTCTCAGCGTCTGCCACGTTCCCCGTCTGGGTTTTTAAGCGGGAGCCGCGCGAGTCGGGCGCCTTCGTGTTCTGTGTTCGGGCACCTTCTGACTGTGACGGAGCCGCCTGCCGCTCTGCGGCGCTGGCAGGGACCCAGCCGGCTTCTCCACAAGGGCTACGGCGACAGCAGCCTGGGGCCGGGCAGGGGCGACCGCCCGTCCCTCCGCACCCGGGCTCCGGCCGGCCCCACCGGTCGGGTTTGCCCGCCGCCGCGAACCCCGGGATCCTCTGCAGCACTCACGAGGGTTTTCCCAGTCGCTGCTCTGTCCCAGGAACCTTTTACCAATCAGTCTTAACTCTTGGCCAAGGCACCGCCCTGCCGACTGGGCGCTCGGCTCCGGGGGCAGGAGTGGGGCAGCCCTTTGCATGGTGGGATGTCCTGTCAGTTGGGAAGAGGGTGCTGAACCTGCTGTGGAGCCGGCGGGGCCGCCCCGGTCGCCCGCTCAGAAAACCCCGTATTTAAACGTCACCGGTTCTTCTGTCTGCGGCTGTAACTTCACCCCGAGTTAGGTGTTAACTTAATTCTTCTAATGGCAGCAACACTTATGGGTTCTAATAAATTAAGTTGTTTAAAGTACCCGCGGCTCTGTGCCCGATGGTTGGGCTCTTGCTTGGCACTTCGGACAGGGGCACCAACTGGGAGTTCCACACAGGGCTGCCTGCTCCCAGTCCGGCTCTGGTGCTGGGAGCTGGGCCGGTTTGTAGCTGCTGCCCGGCTACACCGGAGGTGCAGGATCCGTCAGCAAAACTTCAGCTATTTGCTTGCTCCTTCTATTTAGAACAGCCCCCAGTTAGGTTTCTTTAGGGCTAACGAGAGTCAAAATTAACCCCACATCCTGGTTTCCAATGACCCACTAACCCACCGCCCTGTAACTGCAGCCGGGCACAGGGCCACCAGGAAGAGAGTCTCCTCGGCCAGGCCCTGGGATGGGCTGGGCTGCCCAGGGTGGGCGCTGAGCCCCCATCCCCGGATGTGGTGCTGGGGGATCTGGTTTAGGGGTGACCTGGCAGAGTGGGGTTGCTGGTTGGACTCGCTGATCCTGGGGGGCTTTTCCCACCCGAACGGTTCTGTGATTCCCAGGAGCCATCACCAGGTCTGCGCCCGCCTTCCGCACAGGTCACCGCTGGTCGGGCAAGGCCAGGGGAGGGACAAAGTGTGCCCTGGGTGCTGTCTGAAGATGTCAGATGGCTGCCCGGCGGCCTTTGCCCTGTTCCTTGAGACATCGATACCCAACAGTTTCCGTGGCCTCTTTCCTAACCACCCCAGGAGGAAGGCAACCGGGTTCCAAAGGAGGGATGCGAGGGTGCGTCTGGGAAGCGAATTCCACCCCTGCCTCAGCTGGCGTCTCCCCGGCTGCACCGGCAACAGGCAGCCGCTTCCTGTTCCCTTCGAAATGCAGCCAGGCCTCCGCAGAGCGGCTCTGGGAGCCACCCGGGGCCTCCGCAGAGCGGCTCCGGGAGCCACCCAGGACTCTCCAAAGCAGCTGCAGGAGCTGGGAGCCAGGGCCCGGCTCTGCCTCTGTGTTTTGGGAAAGCATCTGGCGGAGCACAGCCCTGCAGCCACCCAGTAGGCTCCTGGCGGTGGCCTTCTGCGGAATCCGATGTCGGTCACCAAGCGCTTTGCCCGTCCTCAGTGATCCAAGGGTGGAGGAATTTCGTTTCCAAAGGGAACTGTTCTGTCGGATGGATTCCACTCCAGCCAGAGAGGCTGCTGGTTTGGAACCTGCCAGTGTTCTGGGAGTGAGGAGCCCGGTGCTGAGTGGGCTCGTAGGTGGCTTCATCACAGCAGCTTTCTGAGCCCTCGGAGACCCAAAGGGGTTGCGTGTCCCCTCTCGCACTGCTCCCTCCACCCCAGGCCTGCAGTTGTGCCCCGCTGCCTCCTCACACAACAACAGTCTCACACGAGGATCGTCCCCACCCTCAGCTCCACGTGAGATCTGCTCTCCGTGCAGCAGCCTGGGAAGCCCCACGTCCCGCTGCCTTAACCCCGTGTGTAGGCTGCAGCAGCGCTGAGCTGGGGCGACTTCCGCGGCTGGGAGGCTATGATTCCCGAAGCAAACACCCCCCGCCCCGGGGCTGCCTGCGCTCGCAGCTCCTGCCAAAGAGCTCGAGCTCTGGCCTTCGGGAGCCGCGAGAGTTTGCCAGCCAGCTGAAACCCGCCGCTGTCGGGCGGCACCGCTCACCTCTCACCGCCTGCCTTCGGGACGGCGAGGAGCACCCGCTCCGGCACAAGCCTGTCGCGCGCCCGTGTTTCAAGGCCCCGTGCCCATTGGCGCGACCGCAGCTCGTCGCCTCGAAGCCAGGAGCCCCTCAGCACCGGCGCTCCCGCCTGGCCCAGCCCGGGTTCGGTTTGCCAGCCAGGCAGCACCGTTTCCATGGCGATGGCAGCACACAAACCACGGGCAGGTCTGCCAGCCAGCGAGCTGCGCACACTTCCCCAGCCCCGCCAGCCAGACTCCGCGGCCAAGCGGCGCTCGCCTGCGGTGCAAGCGCGCTGCGGGAACAACCACACAAACCATCTCCGCGAGCCGGCCCAGGCCGGGCCCGCACAGGGCACAGGGTGCAGGGCAGAGCTCTGCCGCCGGCGCTGGGCACCCGCCAGGGCCCTGGTCCTTCTGACACAGTTCGCTCTTCGCCCTGCACCTGCCTTTTTCAGTCCCTAACGAGTAACAGCTCTGCCCTCCCGTAAGTCGCCCAGCACCCCAAACTGGGCTACCCAGGTGCTGGGAAATGGACTGAAGGGTGGCCACATTAACGTTGGTCGGTGTGGGAAGGGCAGGTGTCAGGAGGATGGAGCCAGGCCCGGCTCAGGGGCACCCAGTGATGGGACAAGGGGCAGCCAACGGTCCATTTAGAGTAAAAAGGACCTTTGCTGATCGCCCTCAGGTTCCTCACCGCTCCCGCTCTTACAGCAGCTCCTCCCCGGCTCAGGCCACAGAGCTAAACCCCAAAGCCATCCCTCAGGCGAAGCCAGGACTCCTGGCAGCAGCAGCAGCGGCTCCCTCTGCCCGAGGCTCTCCAGCCCAGCCAGGACCTGCAGTCCCTGCGAGAGCAGGAACGCTCGGCAGTGCGGCCGGCTGGCGGAGCAGAAGGGGAGTCTCACGACACCCCACACAGCACACAACACCCCCGTGCCAAGCGTGAGACCCCCAGTCATCGTTCTCCTTGTAGGCTCCACGCCCGCACTCCCTTCCAGCACGACGCCCCAGCCCACGGCTCTGCACCAGGGGGTGTTCACACCCTTCACATCCTTGCCCAGTCTGAAGCCCCCAGTCAGACCAGGCTGCCCATCACAGCACCCGGTCTGGTAACTGAGCGCTCCGGTGCCGAGAGGTTCAGCTGAGAAGACGGAGCCTTGTCCTCAGCCGCAAAGCCTTTCTCCCGCCGAAAGAGATTCAAACCCACATCCAAAAGGTGACTTTGCTCGCAGCAGCGCCTCTGAGCTCCTGCGTTCTCAGCAGAGTCCACCTCACTGAAGAAACGAGGTGGCCAGCGGCTTTCTCCTTTCTCTGGCTCCTCAGCCTGTGCTGAGCTCTCCCCGAGCAGTCGCGGTGGGATCAGCAGTGGGAGTCCCCCAGGTGGGTGCGTTCCTCCTGCCCAGCCCAGGCCCAGGCCGTGCCAGAGCCAACACGCACAGACCCACCGAAACTGGTGCTTGCTCCTCCTGCCCAGCCCAGGCCCAGGCTGTGCCAGAGCCAACACGCACAGACCCACCAAAACTGGTGCTTGCTCCTCCTGCCTGGCCCAGGCCCAGGCCGTGCCAGAGCCAACACGCACAGACCCACCGAAACTGGTGCTCGCCTTTGTTTCCGCAGGGGGAGTGCGGCGCCATCTGAGCTCCCCTTCCCAGCAGCTGAAGTGTCAGCAGTGAGAACAGCGAGTCTGTGGCTGCTCCCGGACAGACAGATTGGATCCCAGACGTCAGGCAGGGAGCAGCAAGCACAGCCTGGTGGCTGCTCCTCAGCTGAGGCAAGTGCGGGGCTCTGCTCCCGCACTACACAGACCCCATTCCCTGCAGGGAGGCAACAGAAAGCAGTCCTTGGGGGCAAGTCATTTTGAAACTGGAAACCCAAAGGAGAATCCCCTTTGCACAACGATCGCAGCCTCTGTGTAGGGAAGGAAACTGTACTCAACTGCTGAGCTCCGGAAGCCAAGGGCCACCCGCAACAGTGATGCTGAAATCCTAGAGGGAGCTTCAAGGACAACACACAGCCCCTCAGCGAATCATCCAGGAAATCAGACCTTTCCCTCCGACGAGGAGCAGAGCCCACAAGGCACGACGGAGCATTTTAGCTTAGGAGTCCCTACACATGGGACAGGAACTCCAGGCTTTTGAGGCACAGAATCACAGAACCACTGCACTGCCAGCGCCTGATCTGCACAGCACCGGGGCAGTCACTGCAAAGCAGGGCCTGCGAAACGAGCAACACACACAAAGCTAATGGCTCGGCCAGCCTCAGGGGAGGAGAGAGAGAGAGCGCGGAGAGGAAGCCATGAGCTGTGCGGACACTCCAAGAGCCCTTCAGGAACCCAGTGCTTGCTTTCTGCGCCCGTTTCCCTGTCAGGTGAGGAAAACACTCCCCCACGGTACCTCAGTCTGACAGAGCACCTGCAGTCCTGCACTGGGGAGAACCCGCCGCGGCCGACGCACCAGGCCTTTCCTCAAACCCAACGCTCGCGCCGAGCTCCTGACGCTTCCCGCGGGCGCAGCGCTGTTCAGCATCTCCCGCACGGGCAGAGCTCGTGCTCTGAACGCTCTGCACACGCTCTGCAGGAGCGGCTTGCAGCCGGCGGCCCTCTGCCCTTCTGCCTTCGTAGCCCCATCAACAGGCGGCAAGGCACAGGTTCCCGCCGGACCGGGCTCGCTGCTGCTCCAGCGCCCTCTCCCCAAGATGCTGGTTGAGGGGAGCCCGAGAGCGCTGGAGCAGCACCTTTACCTCCTCTGCGATGCAGACATGTCCGGTTCTTGTTCCCATCAGGCTCGGTTTGAACCCCAAGTCATTTCCCAAGAGGGCTTACTCTTCTTGAGTGCTTCTGGCTTTGCTCAGCAAGGCACCAGGCCGCTCCGGGAGCCGTGCAGATCTCTGCTTGCCACGAAGCCCGCTCATGGCTCTCCTCGGGCAGCCAGTTCCACAAGCAATCCCAACTGCTTGTTCAGAATCCCCACTTCCCCGGCACCAGCGAACGCCCCACTGTGCTGCAGCCACCCTGCCGCACCAGCTCCCTCTGGATGGGCTGAGGAACCGTCTTCGTTGAGTTTTAACACGTCCAAGCGAACCTCTTCCGCGGCGATCACAGAACAAACATCCCAGCGCAGCGGGCACCGAGCGTGTTCGGAGAGGCTCTAAAGGCCTCGGTCACCGGCTCTGAGTGGGGCCCGAGCCGCTCCCACTGCCCTTTCACCACCGACACGAGCTGGATGAATGCCTTCTGCTGCCGCCACTGCAGTCCTGCCACGGGATGCTTAGGGAACCTTGGCCCCACAGCAGCACATGCAGCTCGGTTTAACAAGCCAATAAACATTTTAAGTGACTGGAGAGCAGAGACTTTTTTAATGTGACCCGGGTTTAAAAGCCAAGAAGGGAGCCAACAGGTAGTAGGAAAAGAAAACACACAGTACCTGCGCGGGTTTGTGCCCTCTGCCAGCCAGCTGGGGCACCGGGAACCACCCAGCCCTGAGCAGCACTGGCACCAGGTACCCTAACGCCAGTCGCTGGCCCCAGGCGACTCCGGTGTGAAGAGGCCGGTGGGGAAAAGCGTTCCCGAGTGGCGAGATTAAACCCCACAGGTTGAGCAGGACACGGGCTGCAGCTCTGAGCCGGCCACGTCCACCAGCGCTCTGCGAGAGGCGCGGAACCGCTTCGGGAAGCCGCCGGGACGCTGAAGCCTGGAGCAGCAGCAACCACAGCCGGAAGCAAACACCCGAAACCCGCCCAAACCAGGAGATAAAGTAGGAATCAAACTTCCCAGGAGACTCCACAGGCCACTTAACCTCCCGCCTGGCCGCACTGAGCCGGCGCTCCCCGCACACGGGGAGCTCGGCTGAGGGGGCGCGAAACCCGCCCCCGTTCCCCC
>VXBP01010393.1:243488-265262 GCA_013400115.1 Rhinopomastus cyanomelas
CGGGCGGCGGGAGGTCGGGGCGAGGGGTGTCGGCGGGGTAACAGCGGCTCTGGCCGCTGACACCGGTGAGGGCAGGCGGCGGCGATGGACCAAGGGCTGGCGGTGCCCTCGCACAACCCGAGGAGATTCCTGCCGTTCCCCCGTTCCCTAATGACTCCCAATGCCCGGGGGACCCCCGGCCCGCCGCTGGCGGCCCCAGGACGGGCCGTGAGACGGCAGCATGTGCTCACCCCATCGCCTCAGCCCTCCTCGGTTATTCCCTCGGTGCGATCCCATCGCTCGGGTTGGTGGCAGCCAGGCAACACGAGGGCACAGATCTTGCTCCTTCGCTGGCAGCGCTGTGCCGAGCTCCCGCCCGGAGGTGCCCGGGGCAGCTCAGGCTCTGTAGCTGCTCCCCGGTGTTGCTGGTGGGGGATTTTCTCGGCCTTCCAGTTGTCTCTGATGCGCAGGTCGGGTTGGGGTTTTGGGTTTTTTTAAAGCAGATTTGGGGCTGTAACGGTTGCCTCTGCTTCTCTGGTTAAGTTTTCCAGTGCCACAGCACAGTTGTTTTCGAAGAGGACCTCTAAGCGTAACCATTGCGCTGTTGCCTTGGGCAAGCCACAGCCTCTTTTGCCATTTCTCCATCAGTAAAATGGGGATAATAATACCTCGGAGAGTTGTTACAAGGAGTAGTTAATGTTTGCAGAGGGCTTAAAAGACCTAAGTGTTATTAATTAAGCCCCATGACACGTTAAGGTAAGAGTTAGCGAACCAGGTTTACACGCGGTTGAGCCGAGGCAGGAAGGGATTATGATTTAGCCAGAGTAATGTACTGGATCGGTGACAATAGCACAAAACAAGTTGTAACTACTTCGTGCTGTAGGCACAAGCGGATGGCTCTGCACAACAGATATGAATCCAAGATTAATTGCCCCTCCCTCACCCCCCTCCCCTCTCCCGAGTTCAAGCTTTTCTCCGTGCGGAGGTTCTGCCGGTGCGACTCACAGCTGACCGGAGGGCTCCAAGGACACTTGTGGCTTTGCCCACTCGAGAGTGCTTCGGCAGTTTTCATAACAAGATGTATGTTCTAGGAGGCGAGCCAAACCCGGGCTTAAATTCCATGAAACATTCTCCACTTTTCCCCTGAAAACATTGTGTGGAGCTTAGTTAAGACTTGATCCCGTTCCAGTCCGCGGAGTGTGCGCCGAGGCTGACATTCCTCTTTCATCTGAGACCGTTCTTTCATGAGAGCAAAATGAACTTCTCCTGTCAGCCTGCCCCAGCGACTGAAGGGCACAGTCAGATCCTCTCCCCAAAGATGCAAACGCTCCCATGCATTTCCCTAACTTGGAGGCAGTTTTCCATCTGCAGGCTCCCACCGCAAGCGCCGATAACTTCCTTCCACCGCGTTGGGTCTCCAGCGCGCGGACCTGATGCTGTTCCAGGCTGAGCAGTGTTAAGCAGTTAAAGGTGGGGGGGCAAAAGCCGATCTGAATTCAAAAGGGAGCTTAGTCTTCGTCTTACAGAGTCTTTCCATCCTGCATTGGCTTTTCTTTTCTTTGATCACTTGTAATGCAGCCAAGGCAGCCCCCAACAGAAACACAGTGTTTGCAGAAGGCTCTCGGAGTCACATTTTCTCCTCTGACAGCTTTCGGCGCTACTGCTTCATCCCCGAGGAAGCCACTGTTGCAGGGCTGTGAGAGGAGTGGGAACTTGGAGCCCTCGCACGGGTTTGTTAGAACCAATGCCCGGAGTCAGACTGAGCTGTCTTGGCAAGAGCTCGCGAGGAACGCTTGAGCAGAGGGTTGGACGAGATGGTCTCCAGAGCTCCCTTCTAACCTCAGCCGTTCCGAGCGTCTGTACAAGCAGGATGTGTCACGTCGGGCTGGAATTTGGCAGAAGCTGGGACTGTAACGTGTGTTTGTAGACGTAGGTGTGCTCTGACAGAAGCCGGAGACTTCTTGCGCTTGGGCAGGAGGAGCTGCAAGTTCCAGAACACCGTCGTGATCGATCCAGGATCACGGCTGTAGCTGTGTCGCTCCAGTACTGCCTCTCCCAGTTCATGGCTTTGCAGCTCTGCCCTGATCGAACCCCGTGCAGGTCCTTCCCCGCCCCAGAGCTTGCAGCGAGGTCTCCCCCAGGGAGCCAGTTCTTGTGTCGCAGGGTTTTGGAGCTGCGTGACGTTGGCAGAGGGCTAGCAGGCTTACTGCAGATGTAGAGGCTGTACCTGGGTCCCCCTCACACCCCTGTGACCCCGTCCTCAGTCTGTACTTTCTCGGGGAGCTTTTCTGTGACGGAGCGCATCAGATAGGGTGGCCCTGGCCCTTGTTAGCCCAGAGACTGAAGGACTAAGTCTGAATGAAGTTCTTGTGTTTGCTGGCACCAGCCTCTGCACAGTTCACGTGAAGATCTAGTTCGTATCAGTGGCTTAGGAGGAGTTCGGCTGCTGTTTGCACATCCCAGTGAAGCCCTCAACAAATGCAGACGGGCAGAAGTGCAGAGCCAGGAACCCAAACTCCTAGTGGATCCCAGTGTTTAGGGGACGGGCTGTTGGGCCACACAGCTCTAGCCCAGTTAGCAGGGAGCAGTTGGCTGTGTGGGTCTGGGATCCTGAAGGCATCAGACCCCCCAGAGTCCTTCAAACGTCAGCTCATCTGCAGCACCGGTGGCAGCACCTGCACGGAGGAGACGCTCACGTACACCCAGCTCCTCAGAAGCCGGTGTAAGGTGCTGTTTATGTGGGTCTGTCTGCGTGGCCCTTATTTGGTGTCTGAGGAAAATAAATATTTGGCATTCCCAGGTGAAGACCTTTTCAACAGCACTTGAAACATGAAGTGCAGCATCATCTCCATGTAAAGCAATCAGGTTCAGAGGGTGGAGAGCAGCTTCCCAGCTGGCAGTCTGAACTTTTCCTAAATAGATCAGATCAGCTTCAGTAATTACTTGGGTTAAGCTTTTCTTGACTGCAGACAATAAGAACTTCTTTCACTGAACCTTGTGATCCAGGGAAAACACTTGTCAGGAGAGTCTGCCATAGGAAAACTCCAAGCAGCAGCCTGGAGTGTACTGGCACCAGATGTGCGACCCGACCCATTGCCTCAGTTTCCCTGTCTGATGGGGTGGGATTTGGGGCAATGCTGGACAAGCCAAGGGGAAGGAAACGGGAGTAACTCGGCAGCTTCATTGATCTCAGCAGTATTGTGACAGAAAAAAGTAGAGCTCCCCGTGGGGAAAGTTTTAGGAGCCCAGCCCCGTCAGTCAGATTTCTACGCATCTAGCCAAGAATATCCCCAAAGGCAGCGGTTAGGAAGCCACTGATGCTGGCACATCAGGCCTGGTGGGGATCCTCTGTCCGCTGAGCAACCTGGGTGCTGGAGCTGCTGCCTATAAAGAGGCTGTAGAGTTGATCCCAAACCATCCTAACGCTGTCTGAATTCAGCATTTCGAAGGCATCAGGCACTTCTGGGCTTGAATTCCTGATGTTTATTGCAGCAGTGCAACTTGTAAGTGCAGCATGCTCACCAAGAGAAGGTTAACTAGAGGGAGCCCTTAGCTCCACAGCAGCAGCAAGAAAATAAGCTCCTCACACTCAGAGCAGCGCAACCTGGAAGTGTGTCCTGCTGGTCATTGCTGACACCCTGGTGTAAGCAGGGGAAGACATCGAGCCGTCTGGGTTGGAATTTGCCTGTAAAGAAGAGGGTCTCTTTCATCTGTGTCAACAGTCACAGTGGCAGCCCAGCAGGAGCGTCAGCAGCAGCGTAGGGCTGGGCAGGGGATCCTGCAGAGCACCCCGAAGCCTCAGCAAACCTGCCCTTGTTTAGCTGGGCTTAGGAGTAGCTCTGCGAAGTGGCTCAGTGGAGTGGGCTCCAGTCGGAGCGGTTGCGGGCTGCACCGTCAGGCGAGGCTCGGTTTCCTTTCGGCCCTCTCCCACACGAGTGCTTTGGTTCAGGGGGTGCTAATTAGAGGAAGGTAGGTAATTCAATCTTAGGATTAGGCTGCACCACAAGGACTCGACTGGCACAGCAGTACCAGCCTGGTTAGCGGCAGACCCCTCACACAAAGGGGTTCCTTTTGCCAGTGTTTGCTCTTACTGGGAGGCTCCTTGCCCCGGCTGTCTTTGACTGGGGAGAGCCAGGGTTTCCCCTTCTTCTGCATTTCTAACAGGTGGTAACGTACTGGCAAAGCTCCTGGTTTCCACACAGTCTAGCAGAGGTTTCCTTACCCTAGCTGGAGCTTACAGAGTACTGGGTGCCTTCTGCTTCACGCGTAGGGGCTGAGGCTGCTCGGGCAGAGTCTTGTACAGGGGTAGTGATTTCTTACCCTCGTTGTGGGATTGTGCTTCATCCATTGTAGCTCCTTCTAGGCTCTTGTGTAGTTTCCATCTCACAGCAGTCACTGCTTCAGGAAGGAGGGGGCTGAGGCGAGGCGACAGCCACAGGCTCCATAGTCTCCTTTGTCTTCCCTTCATTTTCCAGCACCCTTTCCACATCAGATAACCAGAGGTGCTTCTCTTCCCTCTCTTTCCCAGAACCTGCTCTCGTCCTCAGGTTGCTCGTGTAGGTGCAGCAGGCTTCCTTTTATACGGAGTTCTGCCTTTGGGCTGCTGTGGGGTGCATGCTCACCTGACTCCAATCCATCACCTGGGAGAGAGGCGAAGCCTGTGCGATCCGCAGGTGAGGGCTGAGCTCGTTCTGCTGGGAACGTGGCTAGCGGCGACTCTGGGGCTGTGTGCCTGGGAAGCCGGGGCGACGAGCAGCCCTCAGAAGTTAAGACATAAATAAGGAGGCAGAGAGAAAGCTGCTTATTAGTGGTTACACGTGCAACAGTTATGGTTCCATGGTTGCCGAGGAGAAGCATGGTAAGGACTGGAGGTTCGGCTTTTTTTGGGGGGCGGAGGGAATACACGAGGAGTAGAGGAGGTAGTTTAGAGACAGCAGAAGTACCCACAAGAGTGCTGAGGTGCTGCTGGGCTTGGTGTGTAGGAGCTTTACGTGTTTGAGTGAATTACCCAGCTCAATGTGTTTGACACCTTAAACTCACGTGAGCCAAGCAGTTGTAATTACATCGATTTAAGTAGGCTTGGGAGGGCTCCTGTGTTCTGCTCATCAGAACAGAACCAATGAGCAGTAAAGAAGAGACAGGGAAGTGGGTGGACTCTTAGCACTGTAAATGTGCAGCATTAAACATACAGATTGGGGAGAAACTTTTGAAGCCTTTAATGTAGCTGAAGTGATTGTTCTCAAACAGCCATCGCTCCTGGGTTCAGGGTTCCTGGGATTGGCTAGCTCAGGGGCTACGAAGCTTTGCTGGTGCTTTACGAGAGCTCTGTGAGCTCAGCTGGAAGAATGGGCTGTGTAGATAGAGTTTCAGGTGAAGAGCTGTCAGCCCTAATTGTGCTGCCTAATTACCCCGTTGGACTGATGGGAAGATAATTCTCTTTTGATTGTGGGTTGGTTTCTTATGGACCTGGAAACCGTTGGGTAACGTTCAGCCTCCGAGATGAATGGTTAATATCAAAGTGTCCGGAGTCAATTACCGTAATAGGGCTCCAAACCCATAAAACAGCTAAAGATTAGAAAATAAACATTTGTCACCCGTGTGCACCCGATGGAAAAGGCACCTGAGGAGATTGCTCCAGCTCCTGGTGCTGTGCTTTCCCTTCGCTCGGGTGTGGTAGGGCTGGAGCGGCGCGTGGAGCCGCTGGCGTGCCTGTTGCTGGGAGCTGGAGGGGTGCTGTGCCTGTGCTCCTGGAGCTGGCATTCTGCTGCAGTTACTAGGGGAAAGGGGCTGCCTTTCGTGTGGTTTAGGCTGATTTTTGAGCTGACAGCACTGACAAACCCACTAGTGGTACCTCTGCTCAGAGCGCTGCCGGCTTTCATCTGTGTTGTCAAACACTGTGGGGGCAGAGGAGCAGACCTGCAGCAGGAGCCTGTTGGTGCTGAGGGCTCGTTGCTTGTGTTTCTGGGGGCTTTAAGTCAGCCTGGTGCCATGTCCTTGAGTGGCTGAGGTGTATCCCCCTGGCTGGTTTCAGCAGCAGGACTCCAGGTGGGCTATGAGGCTGCTCAGTTCCCAGAATCACAGAACATTAGGGACCTCCAGAAATCAGCCAGTCCCACCCCCCTGCCACAGCAGGATCCCCTAGATCCAGTCACACAGGAACAGTCCAGGAGGGTTTGAAACGTCTCCAGACAAGGAGACTCCACAACCCCCTGGGCAGCCCCTGCAAGGTCCTTCTCACATTGATGTGGAACCTCCTCTGTCCCAGCTCACACCCGCTGCCCCTTGTCCTGTCGCCTGTGGATCAAGAAGGGTTCAAGGAGATCTGTTCCAATAACTCACACCAGGTCCAGCTTAGCAAACTGCTGGTGGCTTGGATTCAGCAGTATGTGGCCTCAGGAGAGGGCAGGAGAGCTCTGAACTTCTGAAGTTTGTGTTGAGCTCCTTGCTAAAGAAGCGTGAAGCACAGGGCATTGGTAGAAGAAGGGGCAAATATGGTGTGAAAAGGCTGAAAAAGAGTGTGAAGAGCCTTCAGAGGAGAGGAGCAAATCCCATAAAACCTGCACAGGTTCCTGAGTGTCTAAGCAGCTACTTTTCCACCTGTTGCTGGAGTGGAGGAGCTCAGCTCTGCCGTTTTCCCTGGGGCTGCGTGGACACTCCTTCCCTGCTTCTGGGCAGTTCAACTTGGTTTGCAGTCGGTGGTTGTTCAACCAAGAGGGGCTGAAAAGGGAAGTTCTGGTTTATGGCAGGTGGTGCTGAAAAGGATGAGGAGAGAAGGATCTTCTTCTCCCTGCTGTCACACACCGGTCTTTACGTTTTCCTCTGCAGCAGGCTGTGCAGGGCTCGGGCACAGAGGCTGTTCAGGTGTAGTGGAGAAAAGTGCAGGGTTCCTGGCTGTGTCACGAATGAGGGTCCTTCCTACCCAGGTAGTCACAAGGTCTTGCTTGTCTACCTGGCTTCTCCTTTTCAGGATGTGTGTGGCAGCTCAGCGTGGTGGAAGTGCTGGTCTGATGCTGGGTGGGTGCTGGCCAGTGGGCTCTGCGCTCCCCAGGGCAGGGTGTCTGAGCCTTAGTCTCTGGGGAAGCAAGGCTGTAGGAAACCTGGCCACCTGTAACAGACAGAGCTGACGGAGGTTGGTGCCAGCGGCCCATCAGAGGGTGTGATAAGCAGATGAAGCCCAGGGCATCCAGTCCTGCTGCTTGAGAAGCTGGTGACCAGATGCCCTTGGAGGAAATAACCCGCCAGAAAAGAAACGGAACATTTCAAACCCAAATGGATTCAGTGGTCGTGTCGACACACCAGCCAGCCTCGTGCCTGCTGCTGGAGCAGCTGGGGCTGTGGTTCCACGGCAGCTTAGGGCAATGAGGTGGGTGGGATGTGTTCCTCAGCCCTGAGAGCAAGTGCTGTGGCACAGGGTGCATCCTTCCAGCTCAGCCGCCCTGAACAGGGTGACTTCTTCAGCCCTGACCGTAGGGAGCAGTCCTCTCCCCTGTTCTGCTCTGAGCTGCCCAGCACCTTCCAGGAGACTGCTGGTGCCACCCGCGATGGTGCCAGAGGACCCCTGAGAGCTGCAAGGCTGCGTGGGCTGTGTTAGCTGTGCCTACGGCTGCTGCAGCGCTCTCGCCCGGTGCCCTGCGCTCGCTGCTTTACTGCTCCAGCTGTCCTCTCCCCTGCCAGCACTTGTGTGTTTTGATTCCACCCCTTGTTGCTGTGATTCTCTGCAGAAACATTTCCGTTTACTACGCAGACCCAAAACTCCAGCTAACGGGAGGGTTAGCCGAGTGCCAGGGCTGCTTGGGGAGGGTGCTGGAGCACAGCAGCCATCAGCCTGGCTCAGGCTGCCGTGGAGCAGCGAGCTGTGCCTGAGCAGAGAGGCTGCGGAGACCTGTGCCGGCCCCTCTGCAGCAACCAGTGGCTTGCGACTGGGTGAAAAGCTCCTCAGCCTGCTTTTACACGGGGGGAAACGTCGCTGAGCCACGGGCTGCCTGTCCTTTCCCTCTGGCCTTGTTGCCCCGCTGCAGTGAGAGAGTTCCTGCCGAGCTGGAAGGGTCCAACCCTGTAACCCACCAAGAGCTCCAGAGCAGGTCCATGTTCGTTCGATGCCGGGTGCAAGGGGAACGTTCCCACCTACCTTGCACGCTGAGCCCGTAGTGTCGTGGCTCTCCGGGCTGCAGCCCTGCACCTGCCCAGAGGGCTAGTCCCAGGAGCTCGTTGCCCCAGGGGTGCCCCCTCCCCAGGCTCGCGCAGGGATTGCCTGCCCTTGGGGTGAAAGCCTGAGGTCTTTCTCCTTGTGGCTCTTCACCCTCAGCGTGAAAGGCTGCATCGCAGCTGATGAGCGGGGCGGAAGGCTGGTTGGTCCTTGCAGAGAGCCAGCCCTCACTAATTGGGCCTCGCACCTCGTTACGGCTCCTTCTGTCTGCTGCTGGCATTGGCCGAGGTTCTCTTCATCCTACGAGCTTGTGGCTGCAGAGGCAACTGTTCTCTAGCCCTGCGTCAGGAGAGAGGTGTGGAATCAGAAGTATTCCTCTGTTCTCGTTAGAACGTCTCCGAGTCCCAAATCCTCGCTGCTATCGATCGCCGCTGCGCAGCACGCAGGGTGAAACGTGGCCTGTGCTCTCGGACGTCCCGCGGACACCTTTTCCTTCCAAGGACTGAGCTCAGCCTGCGTTGGGTTGGGAGTGTCGGTTCACTGAGATCTCAGTCTCTGCAAAACTCTCCCTCGCTGTAACCCGAGTGCTGGGTGAGGTGAGGAGTTACCCGCTGTCAGTGCTTTGGGCCAGGGCACGACCCTCCTGCGGGACTCCCGGCGGACGGGCCAGGTTTGCTGCTTGTCCTGGGAAGAGTCCAGCCTCTCGGCTGTTGCTTCATTGCAGCTCACACTTCTGGTGGTGGAGACCACGCTGGAGGCAGCGAGTGAGGTTCAGGGCAGGACCAGGGAAGGCTCCCGGAACAGGGCGGCGTGTGCATGGGTCAGGCGGCTGCCGGTGCCCCGTGCGCCCTGCCCTTGGCGTTGCTGGAGCACTGGCCAGCACCTCCTGTGGCTGAGCAGTCAGTGAGGGCTGTGTTGTGGAGTTTTCACCCAAATTAACATGGGAAAGAGAAGAAAATGTGTTGTGAGTGCAGAGGAGGGCAGTGAAGTTGGGGAATCCGTCTGATGAGGAGGGATGGAGAGAGTTGGGGCTGGTTCGTTGGAGGAAGAGGAGGCTGGAGGGAGACCTCATCGCTCTCTACAGCTGTCTGAAAGGACCCTGTGGAGATGCTGGTGCTGGGCTCTGCTCACAGGTCAGTAGCGACAGAAACAGAGGGAAGGGCTTCAGGCTCCACCAGGGGAGGGTCAGACTGGCCATCAGGAAGAAATTCTTTGCAGAGTGGCCAGGGACTGGGGTGGGCTGTCCAGAGTGGGGGTTGAGTCCCCATCCCTGGATGAGTTTGAAAGTCACACAGATGTGGTGTTGGAGGATCTGGTTTAGGGGTGACCTTGTGGAGTAGTGTTGGTGGTTGGACTTGCTGATCCCGGGGGTCTTTGCCAACCTGAATGATTCTGTGATTCTATGACAGATCCCTGGAACAAGTTGAGTTGTGATTCTGCAATGGGATGATGCTGGAGTTGAGACCTTCTCCAGGTTACTGCTCAGTCTGTGTGGACCAGGACTGGAACACCAGAGGGGCCAGTTTGTTCTTAAAAAGGGAAACCCACGTGTGAGAAGGGCGTGAGGGCAGCCCCTCCGTGGCAGCGAGCAGGGTTTAAACCATTTGTAAAGGTTTTGGTGCTGGGTAGTGCACCAAGGAGAAGTGTTCTCCAGGGCAGCAAGGCTGCCATTATCATGTAAAGAGCTTTTATCCTGCCGTAAAAATAGGCTGCTATTTTTAAAGGCAAAGGAGCGGCCAAACCCGTATCTGGCCCTTCTGAAACACAGCGACCTGCCAGAGTCCTGTGAGCAGTCTGGTCCCGACCCCGCGGGAGGACTAAGGTGAGGCAGAGCAACAGCAGGGCGTGGGTGCAGTTCAGCGACGCGCAGCCCTCGCGCTCTGCAGCCCTCGCAGGCGGCAGGAGCCTCTGCAGTAGACGGGGGACTCCATGGCTGCTGTAGTCCAGCGCAGCCCTCCTCGGGCTCGACCACCTTCTCTTCTTGCTGGTTGTGTTTACTGTGAGGGAGAATTGCTAGGGATGAGTGAACAGTGACGAAAAGTCACTCGTCAGGATGTTTTTGTGGTCAGACCACGTCCTGGCGGGTCCGCTCAGGAAGTGTTTAGCAACCTGTCTGTACCATGGGTTGTAACAAGAGGGCGAGGACTTCCAAAAATAGGCTCCCTGTGTGCCTGGCAGTGTGGATTAAATGTCCGGAGAGGCTGCCGCGTGTGAGGACAGCTGGTCCCTCCCAGGGCTCCACGGGAGCAGTGCTGGTTCTGCTGGAATTTGTTGTCCACTCCTCTAAAGCTCCGGCACTGCACACTTGTGTTTCAAAACATCTCGGCTCTGGGCGAGCTGCAGATGACTAATGTGCAGAGCTCGCCTTGGCAGCATCGGCCGCCGCAAGAGCGCCTTTCCCTGCGCCGCGTTCCGGGGTCCTCTCCGCAGCCAGCTCGCTGTTCCTCGCTGGGGGTTGGTGCGCGACCCAAAGCGCAAAGGCTGGACGAGGCCCAGGCGTGCACCCTGGGTCACAAAGAGAAGGGTGTCTTGGCCAGGAGGGGACTCACCTCCAGCTCCAAACACTGGTAGTGTCGCCGAAGCCCGGCCTCGCCAGCCGAGCGGTGGCAAAGCAGCAGGGCCCAGGAATACCATTGCCAGAGCAGCAACATAAAGGGTCCGAGCTGGTTTCCCCGCTCCTGGCCAGCTGGAAGATCCACCTGCGTTCCTCTGCACCATCTTCCCGTGGAGACGGTTCTTCTAGGGGAGATGCTTAAAGCCTGGGAGCGCAGGACAGCGTCTGTGGGATGAGGGCTAGAACGAGGGCGCTGCGGCCCAGGGATCCCCTGCGGGATTTCATTTCAGACCCCAGTGGTGTCCAGAGTCGCCCCGGAGTACCTTCAGTCGGGAGAGACCGTAGAGCTCGTCGTGTCCAGCCTTTGACCCAGCGGTGCCAGGTCACCCCTGAAGCGTGTCCCTCAGCATCGTGGAATGAGAGGTGGGGTGGAGAGGAAGAGGCGCTTTCCAGGGAACAAGGAGAGCTTAGAGGTGCCCCTCAGGTTGTGTCCCTGGCTGTAACGGGACCGCGCTGGTCTGGTGGACTGGCAGTGTGCTGGGGCAGCTCCCGCAGGCAGACAGCACCCCTCCACAGCCCGTGCGGGTTGGCAGAAATCACTGTCTGTTTATTTTGCCTCCGTCTACGCCGCACAGGCGCTGCTGCAGACTCCTTGGGATCGTGAGCTTCTAGTTAACAGTCGTCTCTCCAGGCGGCAGCTGCAGAAAAACACACTTGAAGGATTTGAGAAGTGACAGGTAGTGCAGGTAGTGGCAAACAGGAGCCCCGTCAGCGGCGGTAGCATGAAATTGCTGTGATTTCCTGGGGAAGGAGAACAGGTTGGTGAAAGAAAGGCCAAGAGTCTTTGAGGGGGAAAGTCTCGACGCCTTTGAAGTAACAAGAAGCATTTCCTTGAAGTTGTGAAGTGCTGTGGGGCCTGTCGGGATGAAAGACTTTATCTGTAAGTCATTTCCTTTGGGCTTGTTGTGAGCCCAGGCAGGTCTGCTGCGGCACCGGGGTTATCGCCGGTCCCGTCCTCCTCTCTCCCCGCTAGGTGCAGGCTCTGCCAGCTCCCTGTCGTGCCCCCTCATGCCTTTGTGGTGAGCGAGCAGAAGGTCTCGTCCCTGGGACCGCGTGAGTGGACTCGCGATGCACGACGTCCTCTCGTTGGGGTGTTTCCTCATGCTCCAAATCTGGGTCACGTCGCGGGAACGAAGTGTGCTGACGACATAGCTCTGCTGGTGGCTGTTTGGGAGGGAACTGGAGAAGGGTTTGGTCTCAGTTCTGTGCATCCCCCAGCTGCGGTCCGGCTCAGTGAAGCTGAGGAAGGGCCGGGGAATCTGTCTGATGAGGAGAGATGGAGAGAGCTGGGGCTGGTTAGTTTGAGGAAGAGGAGGCTGAGGGGAGACCTCATCGCTCTGTGCAGTTATCTGAGAGGACCCTGCAGAGATGCTGGTGCTGGGCTCCTCTCACACGTCAGTAGCGACAGAAACAGAGGGAAGGGCTTCAGGCTCCAGCAGGGGAGGGTCAGACTGGCCATCAGGAAGAACTTCTTCCTGGAGAGAGTGGTCAGGCCCTGGGCTGGGGGTTGAGTCCCCATCCCTGGATGAGTTTGAAAGTCACACAGATGTGGTGTTGGAGGATCTGGTTTAGGGGTGACCTTGTGGAGTAGTGTTGGTGGTTGGACTTGCTGATCCCGGGGGTCTTTGCCAACCTGAAAGGTTCTGTGTGATTCCTGTTCCATCTGTCCCAGCCCATTGTCAGCACACCTTGTTCTGCAGCGTCAGCCAGGCGTGCTTGGCCACGGGTGACACAAGGATCCTCCTTTCCTCTTCTCTTCCTCTCTCATCTCTAGGGACAAGCTCTGGGTCTCCATCCCAGCGCCGTGGCAGTGGCCAGGTGGGCTGGCAGGGTCTGTCTGGCTTTTTGCATCCCCCAGAGTGGAGGTGAGGAGCATGGGAGGGTCTGTAGTGCCTGGTCTGCCAGAGGAAAACCCAACTGTTCCCTTTGGGTGCTGGAGAAACTGGTGGCTTAGAGAAACCCTGGATGAGTAGCATTCACCCCATGTTCCTGCGGCTGTGGCTCCTTCAGCTGCTGCTTTTTCCAGCTCCTTTTTCCCCCTGTTTCAATTGTGTGATGAGAAGTTCACGTAGCCCCTCTTTGCCCTGCAGTTGCCGTTAGGTGAATGAGGTCTTTGCCTTCCCCCTCCGCCACTGTGCAGGTTCGTTATGAGCGCAGAGGGAACTCGACAAAGCCGGGGGGACAGTGCAGGCGGGCGGGAGCGCGGCCCGAGCCTTGCGCAGGGCGCTGGCTGCTAACGTGCCCGGCTGCCCGCGGGTTCACGGTGTCGCGCTAATGCGGGCGTATCAGCTTCTCCCGCTGAGAGGGAATTACGCCGGGAGAGGATTTTGAGCTGCAAGCTCCTGAAGAGAGTCTGCTACGAAGAGAATTAGAGCCGCGGAGTCGCTCAGGATTGCTGGGGGTAATCCCGGCACGGCCGGCCCCGCGGCTGCTGCGGCCCGGAGCGGGGCCGGGGGCTGCTCTCGGCCGGCGCTACCCTGGCAGCGGCACGCTCTGCTCTGGCGGTCACGATGGCGGGCGCGCGCTGAGGTTTGCGGTCTGGGCTGCGCGCGTTTGGGAGGCGGCGCGCCGCTGCGGTGCGTGTCAGAGCTGCCCGCTGCAAGGGGATCCGGCTCCTGTCCCTGAGAGGATTGTAGGTAACTGTTGCTAAGTCCATTAGGGATATTTATAACCCCCGGCTCGATACCCAGGATGTGATCCGAGCCCGAGAACTCCCCGGCAGCAGCACATCCGTGAGTTGGGTGGCTCCTGGCTGGAGAAACGCGTCCCTGCCGCCAACAGATGTGGGACGGGTTCATCTCTGCTCTGCCGGACGTCTGCGGCACTTGCAGAGGGATCAGGCGGCCTGTAGGGTAGCAAATGTTGGCTAATACTGTCCTTCTCAAGTCAGAGCCTTGCTCAGCAGTCTGATGGTCAGACCTCCCCAACCAGGAGGAGTCTGTGGTTCTGTTCTGCAGTGTCGTCCAGTTCCTGCTTCCCCACACGCGGGTCTCGCAGAGCCCTTGGGAAGAAGGAGAAGTGGAGGCGCAGGTGCTGAGCGCAGGCGGGTATTTATGGTGCAGTTCTGTACAGGAGTGTGGTTTTGATCTCACTTTGTTTTCCGAGTGGCAAAGAGTAGGGACAGAGAATCGGATCAAAACCTTGGGGGATATGTCCTCTTGATTTCTCTCCGTGGGTTTTTCCCACGTGCAGCAGGTTCTCGCAATCGAAATGCAAATGTGACTGCAAATCTCGGCAGCGAAAGGCTGTTCCCTGCGTGCTCCTGGTACTGGAAGGCGCAGGATTCCGAGGAGCCAGTAGTTGCAGCGCAGGCTGCAGTTGGTGGTGTCTTTCCCTACCTCCCTTACCTGCCCACGGTTACTTCAGACGCTTCGGAGTCTCGACTCGTCCTTGGCAGCGGGCAGCTGGACGCCTTTTGTCTGAGGCCGGGATTTACCTGGCTGCCAACATATGCAACCGTGAGCAGGGTTTGGGCTGCTCTGGGTAATTATTACCCCTGTTTATAGATCTGTGACTCATGCCGGTGTCACCATCGCCTTTTCCTAGACGAGGTAGCTGTTGGGACAGTAGTCTGAGGGGTCCAGCTGATCTGGTCAGTCCATTTGGCAGTAGGATGGGTACTACAGGAGTTTGGGCAGAGCAGGACCGATTCCTGTTGGGACAGCCTGTGCTGTGTCGTGGCTTCAGCTGGAACGCGCCTTGCCCTGTCGCTGGTGCTGCTGCGCGTTAGCTGGGGTGGGCTCGTGACTCCTCGCCGCTCCTGCTCCAGCCTGCGCGCAGTTGGAAGCGCTCGAGTAGCCCCATTCAAACCAGCCCAAGTGGGAGCTTCAGTCAGCTGAGGGCGGCGCTTCCCTCGCTCCAGCAAAGCAGTTGCACTTCTGCACCAGTGTGGCTGCACCAGCATCTGCGCGGAGGCTGGAGACAGGCAGGAGATGTTCCCCGGCATGGCCTTTGGCTCTGCTCTCACAAGTGCTGCCCTGTGGCCTCGTGTGCTTCCCAAGCGCAGCTGTGCTGCAGATGGACCTTGGGCTCCTTTGCAGAGCCGCTCTGCTGGGTGCACAGCCTGACATTTCTTCTTGGGCGAGCACCTGCCACGAGTGGAGGTGGGTGCCTCATCGCAAACGTGACGCGGGCCGGGAAGTGAGGTGTTCCAGAGCCGGAAGGGCTGCCGAGGCGCTGAGTCTGGGCACTTGGTGCTGAAGGCATCGGGCACCGCGCAGTCCTTTTCATCTTAAAAGCAGGTGGATGTTTTGCTCCTCCGACTTGGATTGGAGGCTAATGCACAAACCTCATTGATCTAATGGCTGGCTGGATCTGCAGCCAGATTATAGTCATTTGTTCTGCTGCCAGGGTTGCGCTGCGACTCTCTTCAGCTCCTCTCTTTGATTCAAATTAAGCCGTGTGTACGGCTGGGGAGAGCTCAGCGCATCGGGACACTGTCAGGGTTACATAATTCTCTTGGATTCCTGGTCTGGAGCTTAACGCGTTTCTTCAATGACTAAGTGCTCTGCTCTTCCCCTCGCGCAGCGCTGCACGCGGAACACATGAAGATGAGGCTGAGGACGCGGAAGGCTTCTCAGCAGGCGAGCCCAATCCACACGCAGCGCGCGCTGAGGGCCAAGCGGAAACACGCGGAGGTGGAGGAGAGCCTGCCTGTGGGCGGAGGGAAACCGCAGAAGAATGAGACCGGCCTCTTGTCTTCGATCAAGAAGTTCATCAAAGGAAGCACACCCAAGGTACGCCGGCGGGAGCTGCTGCCTCGGCGCCGCGCCGGGGGCCGCTTCCCTTGGGAGAGAGGGACCGGGCGGGAGGCGGTGGGAGCAAAATGGTGTCGTAAAGAGCCGTGGGGCGAGAGGTGCTGTGGGAGCTCCGCCGGCCAACGGGTTACGCACGTGTTGTGGTGGGAGCAAGCCCTCGAACCCCACAGGAGTCACTTGCGGGTGGGTTCCAGAGGGTCCTGTAGATGCCAGGGCTCCTCACCCAGGTGTTTCTTTGGGGAGACTGACCCAGAAAGGCGGTAGGTTATCGAGTTCTGGTTCTAGTCATTCCTTGAACGTAGAGGTTACTGGTGCTGGCAGCTGCGAGAAGCAACTCCGTGAGCAGAAGTGCACTGAGTTTTTTTAGCCTTTTTATTCAGAGCTCTTGAGGAGCCCCCGCAGTCAATAAAGGTCAACCCTGCCCAGTTCCACCCTCAGGGAATCAATACGACCGCTCGGTGTGTTGCTGCGGGGAGCACGGACCCGCTTAGTGGGTCAGATTCGCACATCGTCAGGGCAGACCCCTGCATCTCGTTTGTTTTCGTCAGGCAGAAACCTGAACTTCACCAGTCTTCCTTCACGTGTTCAAACCTGTTGTGTTTTGGGGGTGAGCTACAGATCTGTAAAGGGAGGCCAGTAGAACGTACCCGGCAACTTCATTCGGCCTCCGGAGTCCGCACGATGTAGCTGTGAATTTGAAAGGGCAGTAGGCAAGAACTTGTAGCTAAGGTGAAGCGGATCCTGGCCCGAGTGCGGGCTAAATACAAAGGTTTGGGTTCAGAAGGATCCTCTGCGCTCTGAACTCAGCATCACAGTGGTCATTTTGTAAGGAGCTGGGCTCGAAATAATGTCAGGGACAGCCTGTCCCTGCGTTGTCAAAACTGTAGTGACGTGGAGGGCGGCGTGGCCTGGCTGTGCACGACCTCTCTTCCAAACAGGGGTGCTGACAAAGAACTGGCAGCTAAAGTAAAGGGTTAAACCCCCTTCGCTTTGGGTTCTCATTAAATCAGGACAATTAGTCTGCTTTGCATTCAGCATCTCTGTCGGAGCTCAGCGGTGCAACATCTTGGCTGCAGAGCCGCTGCAGCACAGCGCTGCCATCTGAGCAGGGCGTCGGGCGGCAGAGCGCTGGGGCGAGGGGAGCGGGGCTCTGCCCCTGCGGGCTCCTGCAGGCTCCCCGCGCGCTCTCTCCTCCTCTCCCGAGCCTCTGGCTCGCGTCTCGTTCTTTTGTTTTCTGGGCAGTTACCACAGAACGGCCACGTTTCCCCCCGGTTCCTTTCATGTCCTCTCCTGTGCCTGTAGCAGGACTTGGAGGGGTTCCAGTGGCATTAGCATGGCATGATATTGATAGCGCCGGGCTACCTTCCAGCGCTAATGGCTTCACGGAGTAGTCCTGTGGCTGCCATGGAAACGCGCTAACTCTCCGAGGTGCTCCGTGGGTCCCGCTCGCAGAGGGCTGGGCTGGACTGCGTTAGAATCAGAGACACCGCTGGGCTGTTACGAACGTCCTCAGAGCAAGCCTGGCTCCACAGCCCTGCCTCAGCACCTTGGCCACTGCCATGCACGGCGGGACCAGCAGCACCCAGCCGGCACCAGCTGCGTGGTGCAGCCCCTGTGCTGGGGCTGCAGGATCCCTCCGGAGGGCCCTGCGCCGGCTGGGGACACGTGCAGCTGCTGCTCCTGGAGGATGAGACTGTCGTTCACAGCATCGTGCTCCTGCGCTCTGTTGCCCTTCCCAGCCTGGAGTTGTAGTGACCCTCGGTGTGGTCTGTGGGCTGTCTGCGTGGCTGCTCGATGCAGTTGGCTGTGGGTGTAGCGCTGCCCCCGGCCCCTCAGTGCTGCTGTTGGCCAGCGCTGAGCTGTTGATTAGCTGCCTGTGCAGCCACACGAGTTCCGATGTCTTCCCCAACACTCCGCTCTTTACCTTGAGCTGTGTCAGTTGAAATGAGTTCACAGCTCCAGCTGGGCTGCTTTTGCAGCTGGAGGGGCGGCGGTGGATGGACCTTGTGTGACACCTCCTCCAGCTGCTGGCGCTCTTGGGTGGCAGTGAGCGGAGAAGGGACCTCATTAATGTTTGTAAACATGTGAAGGGTGGCTGTGGGGAGGATGGAGCCAGGCTCTGCTCAGGGGCACCCAGTGACAGGACAAGGGGCAGCGGGTGTGAGCTGGAGCAGAGGAGGTTCAATGTGAGAAGGACCTTCTTCATGGTGAGGGTGCCAGAGTCCTGGCAGGGGCTGCCCGGGGGGCTGTGGAGTCTCCTTCTCTGGAGACGTTTCAAACCCTCCTGAGCTGTTCCTGTGCGACTGGATGTAGGGGATCCTGCTGTGGCAGGGGGATGGGACTGGATGGTCTTTCAAGGTCCCTTCCAATCCCTGATGCTCTGTGAGTCTGTGATTCACTGTGTTTGTTTTGTCCCCCCTTTTCTGTTTTAAGGAAGAAAGAGAAAACCCTGCAAAAAGAAGTAGAATTGAACGGGACATCGATAACAACCTGATCACGTCCACCCCTCAGGCCGGAGAAAAGCCTAACAAACAGATCTCCCGGGTGCGGCGGAAAAGTCAGCTGAATGGAGGTGTGTGAGTAACCCGCGGCGCCGCTGGGCGGCCCGGCGTGTGGGCAGCCCGGCGCGTGGGCAGCCCGGCGCGTGGGCAGCGCCGCCGTTCTCAGCAGCCGCTGCCCAGTGTTTGCTTTAGCTCCTCTCCCATCCTCACCGGGAGCAGCAGAGCAGGACTCCCCGCGTGGCAGCCGTTGTCCGTGTGACCAGATGGCCTTAGGTGCTGGCAGCGCTTGTCAGACACGTGCATGGGTTTCTGTCGTCGAATCGGAGGGAAGTTTGGAGCAGAAGGGACCTGTAAGTCATCCGGGCCAGTCCTGCTGCTCCTCTCACAGCAGTGTGCATCCAGCTTGATGCGAGAGCTGCTTTGGAGTTCACTCAGGCTGCTCAGAGCCTCGTACTCTTGGGTCTGGAGGATCTCTGAGGGCGGAGATTCCACAGCCATGGGCCAGGGTTTGACCGCTTCCCCGCGGAGGTTGTGTCTCTGGGAATATCCCTGACGCCGACACGATAAACCCAGCGATGACTCTGACAGCGCTGGCTGTGCTGCCGGGCCCCACTGTAGCAGCCCTCTGCTCAGCCTTGTTTCCTGAGGAGGCAGCACTGCGGTGGCCGTGCTCCCTGCTGCTCCGTTCCCCCAGTCCCCTGGTGGCCTCTCAGTGGCAGCCTCCTCGGTGCAGCTCGTAGCCGAGGTGCTGGGAGCAAGCGAAGGTGCTGGGGTGCGCTGGGCACAGCTCGTGCTGCCTCGGGGAGCCCGGGGAAGCGCGGAGGCCTCGTGCAGCTCCGTGGGTTTCACTTCATATCTGTGTGTGTGTGTGTGTGTGTGTGGAGAGTGGTAAGGCTTAGGCTTGGTGAAGCTGGGAGGTTCAGCCCTGGAGTCCCTTGGCCCTCATCTCCATCGCGGGGGTCCCCCGACAGTGACATCTGCGCGCTGTGCAAGTGCTCAGGCGCTCTGTTGCCCAGCCCACTGAAGGGGTTCAGGCTGCTCCTGCTCCGTAATCCGTAGCAAACTTCACAGAAGCAAGGAGGGCCCCTGAGTCTGAGGGGTGAAGATGGCCTTCTGCTGGCCAGGCTGAGCCGGGAGCAAGAGGGACCTTCCCTCCAGCGAGCACGGCGCCAGCAGAAGAGGGGGGTGAGCGTGCAGCACGAGGCTGTGCTCTAGGCCCTCACCTCTGCTCCTTTTCAGAGGCCGCAAGCTACGAGATGACAAACCAGCACGTGAAGCAGAATGGAAAGCTAGAAGACAATCCCAGCACGGGCAGTCCCCCACGGACTACGCTACTGGGAACCATATTCTCTCCGGTTTTCAATTTCTTTTCACCAGCAAATAAAAATGGTGAGTGTTGCGGAGGGCAGGGGTAGGGAGCAGCAGCTGCTTTGGGCAGCAGTGCTCCTCCATTCCGAGTTACAGCTCAACAGTTACCACCACCAGTAAAGATCTCCTTAACTCAGACAATCCCAGACTGGTTTGGGTTGGGAGGGAGCTCATCCAGCTCCATCCCCCTGCCATGGGCAGCGACACCTCTCACCAGAGCAGGGCACCCTGCCCCATCCAGCCTGCCCTTGGACACTGCCGGGGACGGAGCAGCCACAGCCCCTCCGGGCAGCTGGTTCCAGGGCCTCAGCCCCCTCGCAGGGAGGGGTTTCCACCTGACACCTTCATTCAGCGTGAAGCTGGTGCTCCGCGTGCTGGCGCCGGGCCCCCGAGGTCACAGTCACTGCCGCAGTGACCGTCCTCACGACGGCGGGGACTGAGTGCGCGGAACTCTCCCCCAGGAACGTCGGGGTCGGATTCGCCGGGACAAGCTGTCGAGGCAGAAGAAATAGTCAAACAGCTCGACATGGAGCAGGTAGATGAGATCACCACGAGCACCGCGACGTCGACCAACGGAGCAGCTTACACTAGCCAGGCTGCGCAGGTCAGGTCTGTCAACAACGGCTTGGAAGCTGAGGAGGCGAGTGACCGTGACCTGCCCCCACTTACAGGTGAGGAAGGGGGGCTGCAGCCCAGGGAAGTTTGTCCTCTGGGGACACCCAGGCGCCCGCGCTCGGTGCGAGAGAACCTTAGCGGGGAGCTCAGCGGGTGCTGGCGCCGGCAGCTGGCACGTGCACCCCAGGGCCTTGCACCGCCAGGGTTCTGTGGAGCTCTTGCTGTGTTTACGGCCAGTCCCATAGCGTGAAGTGGCCTCGAGGGGGTTCCTGAGGAGCCAGGAGGGTGGAGAGGCTGGGGCTGGAGGGAGAGGCTTTCCCTTTGAGTACCAAGTGCAGCTTGTCCCCGTAGGAGCAGCTCTAATGAGACCAGCTCTCGTGGTTTGTGTTTTAGTTTTGGTCATTTTCGTTGAATTTTAGCACCAGTATCTCCGGACAGTGGCTACTCATCGGCTCACGCAGAAGCCACCTATGAGGAAGACTGGGAAGTCTTTGACCCGTAAGTGCCAACGTTTGTTCTGAAGATAGGAAGTTGGACAAGTTTATTTCAGCTGGAACATGTTTCTCTTAAGATGTTGGAAAGCAGTGTGGGAGAAAGGGACCTGGGCGTGCTGGTGGCCAGCAGGATGGCCAGGAGCCAGCAGTGGGCCCTGGTGGCCAAGAAGGCCAGTGGCACCCTGGGGTGGATCAGAATAGGGGTGGCTAGCAGATGGAGAGAGGTTCTCCTCCCGCTCTGCTGTGCCCTGGGGAGACCACAGCTGGAATCTGGGCCTCTCAGCTCCAGAAGGACACGGAGCTGCTGGGGAGAGCCCAGCGCAGAGGGAGGGGAGCATCTCCCTGCTGGGGAAAGGCTGAGGGAGCTGGGGCTCTGGAGCTGGGAGAAAGGAGCCTGAGGGGTGACCCCATGGGTGTTGATCAGTATGTGAAGGGTGGGTGTGAGGAGGATGGAGCCAGGCTCTGCTCAGGGGCACCCAGTGACAGGACAAGGGGCAGTGGGTGTGAGCTGGAGCAGAGGAGGTTCCACATCAGTGTGAGAAGGACCTTGTTGGCAGTGAGGGTGCCAGAGCCCTGGCAGGGGCTGCCCAGGGGGCTGTGGAGTCTCCTTCTCTGGAGACATTTCAAACTGTCCTGGGCTGTTCCTGTGTGACTGGATCTGGGGGATCCTGCTGTGACAGGGGGATGGGACTGGGTGGTCTTTGGAGGTCCCTCCCGATCCCTAATGCTCGGTGAGTCTGTGCAGTCAATTCCAAAAGCTCTCCAGTGAAAGAAACCCTGGAAGAGAGCAGTCGATGGGGCAGTGGTTTTCAAATGAAGCCCTCGTTTGCTGGGCAGCCTCAGCCCTGCTGGGTCAGTGCTGCTGTACAAGTGAGTTAAGTGCGAGGCCGGCCGAGCTGCCGCCGGTGACACGAGCTGCAGAGATTTTCACCCCTGTTCCTTCCAGCTATTACTTCATCAAGCACGTGCCGCCGCTGACAGAAGAACAGCTCAACAGGAAGCCAGCTCTTCCACTCAAAACGAGAAGCACACCAGAGTTCTCACTAGTTCTAGACTTGGTAAGTGCCTGGCCTCTCGGCTGTTTGTTTGTTGCTGCAGTGGCTCCTGTTTGCTGTAAACAGAAGGGCCTGGCCCAGCCTGCACAAACCCGAGCCCTTCTGGTTAGAGTCTGCGCTGGAGGGAGAAGCCGGCAGCCAGCGCGGAGTCGGGTGCCTGCTGGCTCTGGATGACTGACAGCCTGCCTTGAAATAAGAGGCATTTCAGCTTTTCTGTCTCAGAGTTTCCTGCCCCAAAAAACATC
>VXBP01010393.1:265326-372391 GCA_013400115.1 Rhinopomastus cyanomelas
GGGGAAGGAAACCCCAGAGTGTGATGAATAGAAAACGCAGCTTCACCCGTGTGAGGGTTGGTCAAGACTGCTGTCATTGTCACTCTCAGAGGGCACGAATGCCCGGAACATCCGCTCCCGTGCTTCTGCTCCGTCTGCGTGGGAAGCAGTTGCAGCCCCTGTCAGCGCTGCAGGACCGTCACCGACCTGTGGCCAGCGGGTGGGGGACAGGTCACTGGAGCCGGCACGCGCAGCCTGGCGCCGAGCACCGGGCCAGTCTGCGCCATTAAAGTGCCGTTTGATCACACTGCTAGCCCGCAGACCCGAGGGGATCTGCTTGCACGCGCGACGGGGACGCGGGGAGGTTTGCTCAGTCGCGACAGCCCTGGCACCGCTCGCGGCTCTCCAGGCTGGCGGCAGCTGCCTCGGAGCGGGCGGCTGGAGGCAGAGCGCCTTTGTCTCCTACTCCTCTGCCGTCTCCCGCCTTTTCACCCGCGCCTCTGTTCCCCGCAGGACGAAACACTAGTGCACTGTAGTCTGAACGAGCTGGAAGATGCCGCGCTCACGTTCCCCGTTCTTTTCCAAGACGTCATTTACCAGGTAACTGGTGCCCGCAGTGCAGCCTGCCCTCGGGGCTGCCCGTAGCACCTCGGCTCCCGCTGCGTGCGCGGTCCCGGCATGTTTGGGGCGAGTGGAGTCGCGTTGCCAGGAGGTGGCCGGCCTGCGGAGGCGGGGGAGCTCCGCGTGTTGCCACCACAGCGCAGCGGTGCTGGTTGCCGATTCTGGGTGGACACTTGGGTTTTAAGAGCGAGTGTGTGATCCCTGCAGCAGCGGTGGCGGCGGCCCAGTTTGGCTGCTTCCAGGCTGTTCCTCCCCTGGAGGAGGAACGCGAGAGCTGGCTCAGAAGGTTTCGTCCTCGCAGCCCGTCCGAGTGCTGCGTCAGCCGCTGTCCAGCTTCTCTCCTTTCGCCGAAATTGTCTGCAGTTCCGTCAGATTTGCCAGCAAATTTGCCAGCACTAATTTACCCCCCCGTTTCCCCTTGGAGCTGCTTGTGCTGCCAGTTACCTTCCGCCCTGCTGATTGAGCCTGTGTTCGGGAGCAGCTGGCGTCTGCTGCTTGTCCTTGCTGCTCCTTTGTAGCCGATCTCCGCAGAGCGGCGCTGTCAGAGCTGCGGTGACAGCCGAGGGCTGTGGGCTCTTCTAACCGGGTCCCTCTCTGCTTCAGGTCTACGTGCGGTTAAGGCCGTTCTTCCGAGAGTTCCTGGAGCGCATGTCTCAGATCTACGAGGTAAAAGGCCCCTGGACCCTCCTTTGCCTCTGCCTTGGTCGCCGTTTCACGCCCTCGTACCTCAGTTAACGACTTGTCCCCCTCTAACCCCCAGATCATCCTATTTACTGCTTCTAAGAAGGTCTACGCAGACAAGCTCTTGAACATCCTAGACCCCAAAAAGCAGCTGGTGAGGTAAGAGCAGGCAGCTGAGTCCTGCAGCCGCAGGGCATGTGTGAGCAAGGGAGGTCCTTGTCCTCGCACAGAAGGAGTCTGCATGCACAGCTCTGGCGTTCCAGATCTGTCTCCGGGAGCGCAGGGCTGCGATGTTAGCTGCCCTGTTAGGATCAGGAACGAGGTGCTGAGCCGCCACAGCCCAGTGGTGCTGCCAGGAGGGTTTGCCTGGTGACCGGGTTCGGTTGCGATTCACATGCCCCGACAGCTGGCACGGAGGCTCGATGCGCTGGGACACTAGGTGGCCGTGTCAGGCACCGCGCACACCCCAGGTGACGCACACCCCAAACATAGCCCCTCGCTGCCGCAGCAGCCCTGGAGCTCTGGGCCCACGGTGTCCAGCTTCAGGAACCTGCCTGGGAACCACCTGCCTTCGGGAGCTCTGCAGCTGGGTTAGAACTGCGGGGAGACCCCGTGAGCTGCGAGGTTTACTCTCTGTGAGGTGGTTTATTTTAATCTGAGTCCTGGCCGCTCCATCCACTTCTAATAAATTAAAAGGGAGGGGCCTAATTGGAGAGGAAATGGTTGATGGAATGTTTTGGCCTCGAGGCTTTTTGTGTTTAACTGGAAGAGGTTAATTGCAAACAGAGGGAACATGAAAAGGAGACGATCCTCGTGCGGCTGTGCTCCAGCACGCAGGGCACAGGGGTGCCTGGGCTCCACAGAGCTAACAGAGCCCCAGGCCGGCCCCTGCGCAGGACCAGCCTCTGCTCGTGGGGCCTCACAGTCGTTTGGGTGTCGTGGGGCTCGCTGTCAGTCCTCCTGCGCAAGCCAGACCCTGCTGGTGGGTGTTTGTCCCACCTGAGTGGAGCTGTTCGGGCAGAACCTGCCTCCCGCGGCACCGGGCTGCCGGGCTCCCCTCTCCTGGGGCTTTGGCAGCAGGGAGCCCCAAAGCCCAGGGAGAAAGTGAGCAGGAGAGCCAGCCTGGGCGAGGCGAGCGTGTCCCCCCCACGCGTGGTGCTGCAGCTGATGGGTGTTTTGCTGTCGTCCCAGGCACCGGCTCTTCCGCGAGCACTGCGTCTGCGTGCAAGGGAATTACATCAAGGACTTAAACATTCTGGGGAGAGACCTGTCCAAAACCATCATCATCGACAATTCACCGCAAGCCTTTGCTTACCAGGTGGGGGGCTGCTGGCAGCGCACGCTGGGGAGGGCGGCGGAGCACGGCCATCGATGGGCCCCGTGGGTTTTAACTGGGAATGCTGGCAAAACAGCGGCGCCTCCCAGGCGAGCAGAGCTTTGGGGGCTGCTTCGGCTTCGGCAGGGACGCGTGTGCGGGGCGGGAGGTGCTCAGGGGCGCGTGGGGAAGCGCGTCTCCCCAAAGGCCGCCTCCGCGGTCACGCGGAGCTCGAGAGGGCCGTGGCGCTCCGGAAACAGCCCCGTGCCATGGGTTTGTCTTTGTTTGCTTCAGCTGTCTAATGGGATCCCTATAGAGAGCTGGTTCATGGATAAAAACGACAACGAGCTCCTCAAGCTGATTCCGTTTCTGGAGAAGCTCGTAGAGCTGGTAAGTGCTTCCTTTCAGAGCCTCCTCCCCACCCACCGCCCCAGAGGGCCCTTCTTCACCTACTTCCACCTGTCCTAGGTGGCGTGAGCTCTAGGCCGCTAAGTCACACGTGACCCTGTGGGGGAAGGCTGAAAGCAGCACAGGCCCTTCTTTACAGAAACTAAAGGCAGAGCTTCTTGCCCTCTGTTTAATGGAGACCTGTGGCAGGAGCCTTGGTGCCACCGAGACCCTGCAGGCTTTGGAGTAAACCCTGCTGGGAGCTCAGTGCCTTGGGAGGCTGGGTGCTGCTCCCAGAGCTGCGAGCAGCGTTGTGGTGTTACTCTGGGTCTCACTACCTGCAGCAGCGGTGTTCTCCTCCCCTCTGCTCTGCCCTGAGGGCACCAGAGCTGGAGTATTGCGGCCAGTTCTGGGGCCCTCAGCTCCAGAAGGACACAACTGCTGGGAAGAGCCCAGTGCAGAGCCACAGGGATGATGGAGGGAGGGGAGCATCTCCCTGCTGAGCAAAGGCTGAGGGAGCTGGGGCTCTGGAGCTGGGAGAAAGGAGCCTGAGGGGTGACCCCATGGGTGTTGATCAATGTGTGAAGGGTGGGTGTGAGGAGGATGGAGCCAGGCTCTGCTCAGGGGCACCCAGTGACAGGACAAGGGGCAGTGGGTGTGAGCTGGAGCAGAGGAGGTTCCACATCAGTGTGAGAAGGACCTTGTTCCCAGGGAGGGTGCCAGAGCCCTGGCAGGGGCTGCCCAGGGGGTTGTGGAGTCTCCTTCTCTGGAGACATTTCAAACTGTCCTGGGCTGTTCCTGTGTGACTGGATCTGGGGAATCCTGCTGTGGCAGGGGGATGGGACTGGGTGATCTCTGGAGGTCCCTTGCAGTCCCCAACAGTGTTTGGGTCTGTGAGTGTGTGGAAGGGCTCAGCTGTGTGGCCGGTGCCAGCTGATGCAGCTGTGCTCGTTCCCTGTGGCCGCCAGCAGCACCTAGACAGACAGACCCAGGGTTCCAGTGCAAGGTGCTGGGTGGAACCCGTGAGCCTGCTCGCTTGCTGTCACCGAGCTGGCGATGACTGGAGCAAAGCAGAGGGTCCAGAGCACCTCCAGTGCCTCACGCTGTGTGAGGGAGCGCTCCTGGCACGAGACAAGGGGCTGCCCAGGGCTCCCCGGCCGTGCTCCTCTCCTCACCCCTGCCCTCTTCCCTTCTGTCCCCGCAGAACGAAGACGTGCGACCTCACATCCGAGACAGATTTCGCTTGCATGACTTGCTACCCCCCGACTAAGGCCACCGGTGCCCTCGCTGCAGGGGAGGAAATGCAGGACCCTTTGGGACTGAGCGAGCGTTGCCATTACTGTTGAACCTTTGCATTTTTGTACCCCGTCTCTTGCTTTTCTTATCTTTGGTGCCCAACAATAATCAAGGGTGACGGAGAGAGACTTTCTGTGTCCGGGATGGAGTTCGTTGAGCGCGATGCAGTCCCCACGGCCGTAGGGAGGCTACGACAGGCCGGTCTTTAGAACTAGTGCAGCTCCAACAGGAGGCTTTTCTAGCGACGGGACACCTGCGGTTCCTCACCAATTCTGTGTCTGCCACCAGCAGCTCGACCTGTCCACGCGCAGGATCTTCTGATACAACAGAGATGGAAAATGGACTCATGTTTTCTCTCTGTTCGGTGCTCTAAGTGGGTTTGTAGCCACTTTTCTGTTACTTTTCGAGTCTCATTTCAAGAGGACTGGCCAGTACCGAGGCGGCTGATCTGTTCCTGTTCGGGTTTCGGACCTTTTTACATTGCGGCCCCGTAGCGCAGTAGGGTTTTGTTCCGCAGTCCTTCTTCGCTGAGGCGCTTCCCAGAGGGGCCGGGCCGGGTTGCTCTCCCCTGCCCTGGAAAGAGCCAGATTTTCCTAGTTTTTTATGAACAGTCGGATGGCCCGTCCCCCGCTTCGTCCGCTGCCTGCGCCCTGTAGCTTTGTTTCCAGAGCCCCTCTAGTTTGTAGCCCGCGTAAGTTTCATTTAGAGGGACCCCGCGTTTGTATTTCTTTCTGTAATATCCTGCTGTAGGTGAGATCTTTTTCCAAAAAAACAGACAAAACCACAAAAAAAAGCAGAGACTGGCTAGAGGAGGAGAACGAGCGAACCTGCTCCCGCCCGCCCTGCGGCAAGCCGGCGCGACAGCGCGGCCTCCGGACCGACCGACCCGGGCGGCGGCCGCCGGACAAGGAATACCTCAGCCTGCGCACAGCGGAGAGCCGGCGGGGCCACCCCGCAGGGGCGATGACACCCGGCCGCCGCCTCCTGGCTCCCCTCTCGCAGCGGCTCAGCGTCCGAGGGGTTTGCGCGCGGGCGCCGCCGCACCACCGCGCCGCCACCGCCCCGCGTGTGCCGGGGCCACCCGCACGGCGACGTCTGCGCCCGCCGGGAACAGCCCCTCGGCCTCGGGCCCCGGCGAGAGGCGGGTGTTTGCCCAGCGGGCCGCGATCTCCTCCCGGGGAGGCTTTTTCCAGCAGAGGCAGGATCGGCAGAGGCTCAGGACGCTGCGGCCTCCCCGCCGCGCGGAGGCGCCCTGGGCCGGGACTGTTTCTGTGTCACAGATGTCAGAGAAGGGCACTTTTTCTAAAGAGAAGTTCGCTATTTTGTATGCTTGTTAAGAAAGTACAGTATTGGACATTAAAGGCCGACAACCGACCACCCAGAAGGATGTCACTTACTTTTTTATGTCTGTTTCACCTGTTTCCTTGGGCAGAGGACGTACGTGCGGCTGCGTTTCCAAGCGAGTCCTTAACACACGGAGGGAAAAGAACCCAGAGGAACCTTTTTGGGAGAACCTCTCCTTTTTGTGTTTCTTTGCTTCCCAGAGGCGTGAGGCTTCTGTCGGCTTGTTTCCAGTGTATTGACGGAGATTGGGACTTGCCATCAGGCTGTTTCCTTGCCGTCGGGCCCGTGGTGTTCGTAGCTGGCGCTGTGTCACTGAGCTGTTGGAACAACCAGCATGTAGAGCAAAGCCTGTCTTGTGGAAAAGTCAGTAAACCAGAAAAAGAGACAACAAGCACGCCTGCCCCGCCAGCAAACCTCCCCGCTCGGTGCGGAGCTCCCCTCCCAGCAGGGGAAGCCCGAGCGGGACCGTCTGCCACTCACGGCCCCGAGCTGGTTTTTTATTTTGTTATGATATTCCTTTTATTTTTGGGACGGTTCTTTTTGTATTTAAAGAAGGTATTTTGCTTGCAGGACACAAATACTCCGGATTCGTTTTACCGAGAATCTTTTAAATGTATTTATCTCTAGGGCATCTGGGCATCTCTACGCTGTTCGTCTTCTGTCTTTATTGAAATAAAATGTACAGAACATGACCTTCATATCTGCTTCTGCGCAGACCTGCGGCCCCTGTAAGTGCCCCCCTCCCCTGCCCCTTCCTCTGTCGCACGGTGGGTCCGGAAGTCCCTGTGCATCGGGAAGCGCTCAGCCGCTGGTGGAGCTGCTGCAGGGGTCGCCAGCTCTTTGCAGGGTTGTTTCGTTACTTCCTGTCCGGGTTCTTTTAGCTGCCGGTTCTGTTGTAAACTGAAAGCTGAGGGGGCTCGTTAGTCTGACTGCGACGTTTCAAACCCTCCTGGGCGTGTTCCTGTGTCTAGGGGCTCCTGCTGTGGCCAGGGGATTGGACTGGACGATCTTGCGAGGTCCCTGATGCTCTGTGGTTCTGAAGCCTTGTTTAACGTGGAATTCTCCCCAGTTCCTCCAAGTGGCCGACACAGCGGAGCGGCTCTGAAATCCCCAACTCCACCCGAAGGAAGCGGTTTTTGGTCAGTAGTTCATCGCTGCCTCCGCCTGCAACGAGAGGGGATGGCCTGCCTGCACGGAGAGTGTGCCTGCACCCGGCTCCCACCTCGGCTAAAACAGCAGGGAGGGCTTTCCGTGGAGGAGGAGAGCAAAGCTCACACTGCACTTACAGCTGGCGCTGTCCTGGGACCGTGGCATCGCACCGCTGAGGGAATCCAAATGCCGACGGGACAGAGGGCTCTGGCCCTACAGAGCCGCGCGAGGAGAGGCGCAGAGACTGCAGGCAAACCCAGCAGACTCGCTCTGTAACGCGCTGCCAGTCCAGCAGTTAGCGCTCGGAGCTTCCTTGGCAGGAGCCTGCCTTCCTCAGCCCGTCAGCTCCTCAGAGCCGGCACCGGCGGCCTTTGCACCGAGCAGTTACAGGGCACCGGCGGGTGTTTGCGGCTGGGTATGCCCAGGGTGCCGCTCAGGCGTGACTCTGCGTCTCACACCAGGAGCCAGGGGAGCCTCGACTGCAGGCGGCACTCGAGTCTTGAACGTAGAAGGGCGCAGCTGGAGCGGTTCGTCCTGTCACCCCATCGTTCACTTCCATCGGGTTTTCCAGAAGGCGTCGTGTTTCCAGTGTCCTGGATGATTCCCAGGAGGTCGTTAGCCTGCTCGTGGCAGCCGTGCGGCGGTTTGACCCTGCCTGTGTGTCTGTCCCAGGTTGGGGCGGTCTTGCTTCTGTCAGCCAAGCGCACGTCTTCTCAACTGCTTTTGGCACTCTGGGCTCGGGTGCCCTTTGGTTGGCACCCAGCTAGCCCAGCGCTCGCCCCGTGCTCAGCCACTCCCTCCCCAGCTCTCAGCCAGCTCCCCTGCCAGCTGCTTAAGGAAATGGACTTCACTGCTTTCTCCAAGTGCCGAGAAGCCTGAATGCCCCCCACAGCCTGTGTGCACATCACCCCAAAGGGGAGAGGCAGCAGCCCAAAGCACCCGGAGGACCTGTGGCTTCTCCCAGTGAGACTGCAGGGCAGCATCACAGACACCTGCGATGGGAGGGCTCTGCGGAGGGAGAGCGGTCGGTGCCTGCCAGGTCGGAGCCTGCTGGGTCTGGCACCGTTGGCTCTGCTCCTAGCGAGAGGCTGGCGTAATCCTCACAGAACCCCAGAGCGGTTTCTCTCCAGCCTTGAGGACAGTCGCGTTGATGGTTGGACTGGTGCAGCAAAGAAGGCAAGGAAATCAGGCAGCCGGCAGCCAGCCGATGCTAATGGGGATGATGAGCGGGAGCTGGTCAGGAGCTGCTGGGCTAGGCCCAGCCTCTGCTCGGCGGTGCCCACGGGCAGGGGACTCCACCTTGGACCCGGGGACGTTCCAGCTGAGCAAGAGGAAGCCCTTCCTGACCCCGAGGGTCCCAGCGCCCCGTCCCAGGCTGCCCAGAGCGCTGCCCTGCGCCGGAGACACTCCCCCGCCCCTCCGCTCCAGACCCGGTGCTAGGGCCGGGAGCGCGCACGGAGCCGGGCGCGGCCCCGCCAGTCCTCCAGCGTCCCGGCATCCCCCGCGCGCGGGCCCGCCCCCTCTCCGGGCCCCGCCCCTCGGTGCCCGCTGCGCGCGACCGCGGCAAGATGGCGGCGGAGGCAGCGGATTCGTGGGGTAGGTGGGAGCGGCCGCGCCCCGCACCGGCGCCTCCCGCCGCCCGCCCTCACCCGCTCCCCTCTGCTCTGCTCTTCCCCCCACACAGACGCCGACAGCTTCGAGGTGGTGGAGCCGGTGGCGAAGCGGCTAGTGCCGGGAGTGGCCGCGGACCGCTGGGCCGGCGAGGATGAGGAAGACGACGTGAAGGTGCGGCCGGGCCGTGAGGGGCCATTAGCGGGTCTGCGGGGCCGCGAGGTCGGCTGCGGGGGGCGCGGAGGGGAGCGGGGCCGCGAGACCGCGGGGCCGGGCCCGCAGCCGCCGCCATATGGTGCCGCGTGTGCGGGGGCCGCTGGGCCCGGCCAGGCCCGGGGCGGAGTCGGGGGGTGCCTCGGAGACGGTGGCGGGGACCTCCCGCTGGTGGTCGGATCCTCGGGAGGCGGCGGGGGTCCCGGCGGGTCCCGGGTGCTGGTGAAGGGCAGCGGTGACAGGTGGCGGTGGAAGTGCCAAGTGGGATCGAGTCGCTCCCTTCCCGCGTAGCCCCTGCGCGGCGCTTCGGGCCCAGTCCGGGCCCCGCTGGCGCTTCCCGGCGATGCAGAGGCCTCTCCGGGGGATCCAGCAGCACCTGGCTCCTGGGTGGTTTGTGGTCCCCTCTGCAGCTCAGAGCGGGGGTGAGGCGCTGGGCTGGGCTTTAGTGCAAGCGGGGCCGCGTTCGAGGTGCCGTCGAGCAGAGACCTCTGTCTTGCAGCAGCCTGGCTTTTCCCCTCCGGTTTCCTACTGCTTCGCCCCCCGCAGCCATCATGGGGAAGCTCAGCAGCCCCACTTTGCCATTTCGGGGTCGGTAGTGCCTGAGTCACTTGGATGTGATGGTTTGTGCTCCCTGCCGCCGCTGGAGGAGGGCCTTTGCTCTGCCCCGAGGGGGCCTTTGCTCTGCCCCGAGGGGGCCTTTGCTCTGCCCCGAGGGGGCCTTTGCTCTGCCCCGAGGGGGCCTTTGCTCTGCCCCGAGGGGGGCTTGACTGCAGCCGGTAGGAAAACGTGCGGGTGCTCCGTTCTTGTGCTTAGGAGAACAGACCTTCCTTGAAGCTGGGCTTCTCCCACCGAGTTCCTGCTGCCCCTTGGCTGGTCAGGGACACCGAGCAGTGGAGGCCACGGTGCTCTGCGTTCATACAGGCAGTGAGCACAGCAGTGCCAGAGAACCTGCGAGAAACAGGCTTGAATGTCAAAAAGAGAAATAGGGCAGCTGGGAAAGACCTTTTTATTCGAAATCCAGCTGCTGAGAGGCTGCAGTGGATGATCTAGGGAGGAGACCTGGGCGCTGTGTTGTGGTCACAAGTGACTGAAGCAGAGGCTGGCTGGGCAAGGACCTGTTGGGTTTATTTAGGCCCCTGATCGCATCCCAGGAATCTGGACAACACCGGCGGGGTTGTCCTCGGAGCTCGGGGTGGCCTTTCCTTTTGTAAAGAGAGTGGAAAGAAGTAGCCAACCGTCCTCTTTAATAAGGAGACAAAGTGAACAAATTGTGCTGAGTTCCAGGTGGCCCGTTTTTCCCCTTTAATAGCTCCCACACCCATGGCAGCAGGCAGGATGAGCTGAGCTGTCTGCACGCAACGCTGCACGGCTGAGGAGGGCACTCAGCAGGTCGTTGGGCGCGCAGGTAATTGGTAGCTGTGCGAGTGCACGTCCGCACGCGCCTTCCCCTCCTTCCTTCCCAGCAAGGAACTTCCCTGCTGCTGTAGGATGTGTCCAGGGGTCCTTCTGCACCTGGTACAGGGGGCGTTTGCCCACCCGTAGTAGAAATGCGAGTGCTTGTCTGCTCCCGAGGGACGGGGAAGGTGGGGGGTTACTTCTGGGGCTGCCTTGGGAGAGCAGGACCGGTCCAGCAGAGCCGTTTAGTTTTGCTTGGACTTGCTCTTCCTGTCCAGAAGATCAGAGGGCTGAGCCTGGGAGGTGGTGCCTTTGGCTGTCGGCACCTTCCTCACAAGGGTCCACCCTGGGGAAGTTCCCCAGGAGTAACCGAGATGGTCTGGAGTGGAACCACGGGGTCTGTGCTGCCCACGAGGCTGGTGTTTGGCACTCGGGGAGGTGTGTTCTGTGCCCAGAGCCTGGAGTGTGGTTTGGAAGGTGTTTCAGTGAGGAGCTGGAAGTAACTGCTAGGACGCTTCCGACTCCCCCACGTTTAAATTTAGCATCTTCATCAGCAACACGGCTCCTCTCCAGTGCTACCCCGCGCGCAGGCTCCCCAGAGGACGGGCCTGCTGCCAAGGAATTCTGTCTCCTTACTCTGGGGCAGTTGTTGAGCAGAGCCAGAGCGGGGACGTGCGTGCGTTTGTTCCCAGGCAGGGAATCCCAGTGCTGGAGTCCCTGTCCCCTTCCAGCCACGGGCTGTGGGGATCTGCATGAACAAGCACTGTTGAAGGCCTTCCAGGTCTCAAGCTCCTTTAGCAGATACCTTTTGGAACCAAGGTGTTCTCGGTTCCTTGGGGTTGGTGCAAAGACACCACCAAAGCCGCTGTCTTTTCCTCACGGCAATGTCTGTCCCAGGAACAGGTGCACTGGGGGAGTCCCCAGCCGGCAGCCGGCGCCTGCCCACTGTGTGCGTGGGGTGTGAGCGAAACCTCAGAGGGCCGTGGGGCTGCTCGGTGTCGCTGGGAGACAGCTGGCACAGCCCAGTGCCTCCTGCAGCGCTGGGCCCTCGTGGGCCGCCCTCCCAGCAGCGCTGAGCTGGCAGCTGCCTGTTCCCAGTTGCAGCAGCACTGTCCTGCTGGTGGGGCTGTGGGGGGCTCCCGGCAGTCAGCCAGCCCTGCGGTTAAGGTTCAGATCCTGAAGCCCACCCAGGAGCTCGAGGCAGGTTGGGCCTCTGTGCCCCATGGAAGCCTTAGCCCGCGTGCCCTCCGCTCGGCCTCCGAACGCACCGACACCGCATGGCCGTTCCCCACCCTGTCCTGGGAGTCCCGTTAACGCCGGGGACAGGGTGTCCTCCTGGGCTTTGGGCCCCAAAATCCCGGCTGGGAAAGCGAGTCTGCGACGGATGGGGCGAGGGAGGAGGCAGCAGGGCCTGTCCTGCCGGCAGCACCTCCTCAAGCAGAGGGTGTCAGACGCTGTTAATGAGGTAGGAGCTGCAGCAGGGCTGCTCCGCGTTCGAGTCAGCCCCCTGGAATGGGGAAGGGAAGCGAATCCCTCACAAGTGCCAATTAACTGGAGCAAGCTGGGAGAGGAACGCGCTGGGATCAGCACCAGGAGCTGACACACTGGCTCCTGCCCGCGCTCCTTTCATTCTCCGCTCCCTCACCGGTGAACAGGCAGCTCGTTTGGCCACGCGGAGGGAGGGAGGCCGGAGTCGTCCGTGGGGCTTCAGCTTCTGTCTGTGGGGAGGTGCCCACACGAGGATTTCTGCGTGAGCTGGGTCTGGCCAGGTGGAACCTCCTGCAGAGGGCAGCGACTGCTGTCGGTCTGCAGGCGACTCCAGCAGGTCCCTGCTGGGGAACGCGCTGCTTCCTCAGCGTCTGCTCCATCCGGCCGTCGTGTTTGGAACCGCAGATCATCCCGCGGCTACAGCGCAGCGGCCCTGAGCGGCGGCCGATGGCGGCTGAGCACCGCCGGGAACCTCGGTCATGCTTGGGAGGTGCAGGGAGTTACCAGGGCCACCGCAGCTGAGGCCGCTTCCGAACACCCGGGGAGCCGGGGTCTGCTAGCGGGAAGAGGCCCGAGAGCTCCTCTGCTTACGGAGCCCCGGGCGTCGCAGGCTGGTCTGCAGTGCGTCCTGGGGCTGTCACAAGCAGGTGCTGCTCTCACAGCTTGGCTCTGCCCCGTGGGGTCGGCGTGCCCCCCGGCACCACAGGCAGTTCCGTGCGAGGTGGACCCAGTGGGCTCTGCTGCTGGAGCCCAGTTGCCCCTCCGCAGCGGCGGCTGTGCTACATGCGACCAGCCCCTGACGGGCCGGGCTTTGGCCTCCTGGGCCACTGGGCTCTCAGGGAGCTTTGCTTCCTCGACTAAAGGTGCCACAGGAAGAACCTGGCCCTGCAGCGTCTCGGTCACCCTCCAAGAGGCGCCGAGCTCGGGCAGCTGCCGCCCTGCTGCTGCGCCCCGCTGGGTGAGGCTGTATGTGAGCGGCCGTCCTCTGCACAGGAAGAGAGGGGCTGCAGGGCAGCCGTAATTGAAACTTACTTTGTAGGACAACTGGGATGATGAGGAGGAAGAGGAGGAAGCAAAGGAGACGGAGGTGAAGCAAGGTAAGAGCTGGCCCTGCGGCTCTGGGTGCAGCAGCAGCAGCCACCCTTCGTGGGGAGAGTGTCTGCGCGGGCAGAGCCGCTCAAGAGGGCCAGGGTCGCTTGCGGCAGAGCATCGCGTCTGGCTGTCAGCGCCCGGTGCCGGAGCTCCGCGGGTCCCTTGTCGGTGTGAAGCTTTTGAGGGCTCTGTTGTCCCTGTTTTGCAGAACCCAAGGTCTCGGAGAAGAAGAAGATAGCGGAAAAAATCAAAGAGAAAGAGAAGCTACAGAAGAAAAAGCAGGAGGAGCTGAAAAAGAGGGTAAGTCCTTGTCCTCTGCTGGCTGTGTGAGGAGGGTGGCTTTGGGGTCAGCTGGCGCCTGAGCCACAGCTGGAAAGGCCCCAGCCAGGCTAACAAACAGGGCCGAGTCTCGTTGCCAGGAGCCCGCTGCAGTTTATCTCCGGGCCGAGGATACGGGACAGCTTATCTGTGCTGCCCCGTGTGCGCTGGGCCAGGGCTCCTCCTGCGGCGGCAGCGTGCGAGCACGGGGTGGGGCTGCGGGAGCCGGCACCTCTGCTCGGGCTGGGGATGTCCTGACCTCCTCCCCGGGTCCGTGTCTCGATGCAGTTAGAGGCCCCCGAGGAGCAGAAGGAGCTCACGCCGGAAGAACAGCTAGCAGACAAGCTGCGGCTAAAGAAGCTACAAGAGGAGTCAGACCTTGAGTTAGCAAAAGAAACCTTCGGTAAGTGCCGGCGCCCGGCAGGGCTCTGTTCGGCACCGCCGGGCAGTGGGGAGCACCTGCGGGCGGTGGTTCCCCTTCAGACTGGAGGCCTGTCCTGGTGCCAGGGACTGAGAACAACGGACTCGTCCTTGGAGCAGGAGCTCTGTCTTAACGCGTTGCAGCACCGGGAAGCCGATGTCTGACTAACTGCCCCAACCTCCTGGTGCTCCCGCTGCAGACAGCGGCGTGGGGAGAGGACAGGGCTGGGGCTGGATGCGCTCGGTGCTGCACAACAGGTTCCGCGAGGAGCTGGGCCTCTTGGCCTCCGTGGGCTGCGAGCGAGCCAGCAGAGCTCCGCAGGGGCAGGGACCCGGGCACTGGCGAGGTCCCTGGTGGCCGCGTGGTGTGACCGCCGTGCCTCTCGGTGCAGGTGTAAATAGCACTTGTGGAATAGATGCCATGAACCCCTCCTCGAAAGACGACTTCACGGAATTTGGGAAGCTCCTCAAGGAGAAGATCACGCAGTACGAGAAGTCCTTCCACTACGCCGCCTTCCTGGAGGCGCTGGTCCGAGATGTCTGCATCTCCTGTGAGTAGGGGCCAGGGCTGCCGGGAGCTGGGGGTACCCCCTCACATCCCCTCTGCCTGCGCTCGCCCCGCAGAGCGAAGGCGGCTGCTGCGCTCAGCGGCTGCTGTTTCTCAAGCCGCAGCAGACGTCTCGGGGCCAGTAACCCGAGTGGCTCCCGTGGAAGGGAACTGTGGACACCAAGTGGGGGTCACACTCACGCTTGAAGCTGACTTGCAGAAGGGAGCAGCTGTCGAGACGCAGAACCCGCTGCGGCGCCCTCCCCGGCTCCGCTGCTGTGGGACGGGGGCACTTGCTGCCGGGGATCTGTCCCTGGCGCTGGTGCAGCGGGTGCTGGCCGCTGGCCGCGCAGATGGAGCCCAGAGCTGCGCAAAGACGCCCGGCTGCTCCGACCAGTCCTTAGCATCTCCTGTTAAGCCACCGCTCAGCCAGGTTTCACTGGCTCTGGCCTGGCAGCTTCCTCCTCGTGAGGACTTTGGTGGTGGCCTCGGGCAGCAGCACAGCTGCTTCCTGGGGACCGGCTGAGCTGAGGGTCCCCCGTGTGCTTCGCTGGTCGGGCTCCACTCGGTGCCCTCCAGCAGCAGCACTGATGAGGAATCTCTTTCTCTCCTCCCCTCTGCAGTGGAAGTCGATGATTTGAAAAAGATCACGAACACCCTGACAGTCCTATGCAGTGAAAAGCAGAAACAGGAAAAGGTAAGAGCCCTGCGCGTGGCCCTGACCTGGCAGGAGGTCGCTGAGCGACAGCCTTGGCTCGTGTGGGGCGAGCGGGGCCCGGTCACCTCCGGACGGGCAGGCAGAGCCCCGACTGCCTGACAGCAGCGTCGCCCCCGTGCCGAGCGCCTTCCCTTCCCGGCCGGCGCGCAGCCCGAAGGCAGAGCTCGGAGCCGCGGCCAGAGCCGACGCGGGGAGGGACCGAGCCCTTTGCCAGAGCCTGGGCCTGGCGGCAGCTGGGATGGTTGTGCTGTGGAAGGAACCAGAGGAGCAGCGAGCGGGGCTGGAGGAAGGGGAAGCGGTGAACCAGGGCTTAGGTTTCCATAGCTCTTCCTGGGCTTTCGAAAGGACGGTGCTCGGCCTCTGGCGATAGAACCCCGCTTTCCATTCGTCACCTCAACTCTTAACCCCCCAGAATGAAGCCCCAGACTCCGCATTTGCCCGGAGGGCTGGGGGCTGGTCTCCTCTCCCCAGGGAGAAAACCAGAGGAAACTGCCTCCGGGGAAGCAGAGGTTGGCCCTGAGGAGAAACTTCTCCCCCCAGGGAGGGGGCCGAATCGCCAGCCTTGGCCGCGTTTTGCCGTCGGGGATCTGGCGCTCAGGGCCAGGGTTTGGGGGTGGGCCTGGACGAGCTCCACGGCCTTTCCCAGGTGCCCGATGGTGACGGGGTCCGTGCTCTTGCTCCTGAAGCAGAACAAAGCCAAAAAGAAGAAGAAAGGCGTGGTGCCCGGCGGCGGGCTGAAGGCCACCATGAAAGACGACCTGGCTGACTACAGCGGCTACGGCGGCGAATACGTACAAGACTTCGAAGACTTCATGTGACGTTTATTTCCCCCCCGTTGTCTTTCTGTTGCCCGTAATCCCTTAAACATGTAGCACAACTCTTCTTCCTTTAAATTCTGCCAAACGCTACCGTCAGAACTGCAGTCTCTGTGCTGGTGCTTGACCGCCGGACGGGTCCCTGCGAAGGCAGCACCCGGCTCGTGCCGGGCGTTGGGAGCCAGGGGCTCCCCACAGCTCTGCTCTGGCAGCAGCTGCTCCCCAAGTCCACAGCGACAGCCCCTGCGTGGGAGAGGAGTGTCTGCACGGCAGAGGGTTCCCAGCGCAGCGACCTGGCCTCACCTGTCCCTCGCCAGGGGCCCCCCGCAGCGCTTGGCAGCGGGGTACAGGGCGCACTTGGGGTCACGACTGCTTTGCCTTCGGTTGGAGCTTGAGGGTTTGAGGGAGCTGCCGGCTGCAGGGCCCCACAGCACCGGGGGGTCGCAGCGCGGCCGAGCTGCTGCTTGCGCTCAGAGCCACCACTTCTGTCTTGGGCTTGAAGCTCAGTGCCTGCTGTTAATCCATCCTGCGTGGGGGCCGCTGGGGATCTTGAACCACCCAGCCCAACCCAGGCTGCCTTCTGGGCCCTCCTGGGTTCGAGGAGACCTCTCACCGTTTCAAACCCACCCGCCCTGGGCCAACCCAACCTGCTTGGCAAATGGCAGCCGGGCGGAGCCCTCCGCTAACCAGTAGGACATCGCGATGTTTTATACAGCGACTAATTTAATAAAATCACTGTTGAGGACTTCACGGGGCAGTCGTCGGACCAGTTCTTTCAGGCTCTCACAGTGGAAGTCCTGCAGAACAGCCCCTCCAGGCCTACTGGGCGCCGACTTCAGCCGAACTGGTGACACTGGGTAGGATCTCGGCGGCTGGCAGCGGCCCCCCTCAGATACTGACGGTGAAGAACAGCTGCAGGACTCGCCGTGAGGAGCCGGCTCGTGGCCCGCCGGTACTGCGGGGCTCCGCAGGCTCTCGGGTGTCCTCGGCGCCCCGGGCAGCCACGTCACTCCTGCTGGCCGCTGCTCCAGCCACGAGCGGCTGCTCCCTGCTCCGCCGCCCTCCCACTGGACGCTCTGCTTCAGCATTTTGCGGGGTCAGGTCCTGCAGCCACTCGGGCTCCTCAGCAGCACCGGGTCGCTGGTCACTCGCGCCCTGGTGAATCCAAACCACAGCGTGAGGGCAACAGCCTCTGCAGTCCCATCGTTCCAACCCGCTGGTCGCAGCTCCTGGGGGATGAGCGGCAGCCGAGGCCCCTGTGGCGGCGTCAGTTGGCCAACATGTCGTTGAGGCAGCAGCCCGTCTGCGCGTCCTTCAGGAGCGCGTTGACCACGTCGTAGAACTTGTTGTCGTAGGCCAGCCGGTAGGAGGTGAGGACGTCCTCGCAGTACGTCAGCAGCTTCTTCAGGTTCTTCAGCGCCGCCTCGGCGGGGGGCTGCTGCTTCACTCTGCAAGGGACCGCAGCGTGACCGAGCGGCCACGGGGCCGTCTGGCTGCAGCCCCGCCACGGCCATGGCACAACAAGGGTGGGCTCAGCTCGGCCCTCTGGGGCCCCTGGCTGCTGCTTCTGCTCTGGATTGTTTAGGTGACAGCGGGAGCCCAGAGCGGCCGCCGCAGCCTGGGGAAGGAGCAGCTGCGGGCCCAGCCCCTGGCACCAACACCCCGCCGGCACCGCCGACTCACTTCTTGGCGATCTCCTCGAAGACGCTCGGCTTCAGCGGCCTCTGCTGCTTGAACTCCTCCAGGTAGGTGAAGTCTCCCCTGGTGATCACCTGGCGGTAGAGAACTTCAGCCCAGTCCGGGGCAAACTCGTAGGCGTCGGCCACGATGGCCGCCTGCGGGGAGAAGAGGCGCTGCAGCCCCTGCACCCGGAGGAGGTGCTTCCCGCACGCGGCACTGAGGAGGCTCTAGGTCTGGCCCAGCCCTGGCCGCTGCCCTACCAGGGTGACAAACCACCCGCCCGGCCCCTGTGCCAGGGGGCTCAGTGGGGGGGTCGTCTGTTCTCTTTAAATCGCCCCGATTTCCAAAACGATGGGGGGCTGCCGGCTCAGAGGAGGTCTGAGGGCTCCCGTGTGGCCTCCCAGCCAGGCCCAGAGGACGCGGGAGCAGGCCAGGAGCCCCGGGTACCTGATAGAAGCGGGGCAGGGAGCAGACGGTGTCCGAGAGGCTCTGGCGGGGCAGGTTGATGAGCATCGTGCTCCGGCCGGTGCCCAGGAAGTGCAGCTGGAGGGTGATGAGCTTGGTCAGGCGGCTGCAGCGCAAGGCCTGGCGGACGCACGAGTCCTGCTCCAGAGCAGAGGCAGAGCTGAAGGGGGTTTGTGGAGGCAAGGGAGCGACTCCCCCCGGCCAGCAGTGAGCGGAGCCGTCTCTGAGGTGGCTGCACTTCATCAGACCGCAGCCTCAGCCCCCACAAACACTTCACAAGCCCTGGGGTTAGGAGCCAACTCTATCCTTCTGCTCTGCCTTGACCTCTGCTCTGGCAGGGGCTGCCCAGGGGTTTGTGGGGTCTCCTCTGGAGGTGTTCAAACCTGCCTGGACCATTCCTGTGGGACTGGATCTAGGGGATCCTGCTGTGGCAGGGGGATGGCACTGGGTGATCTTTGAGGTCCCTTCTGATCCCTAATGGTCTGGGATTCTGTGCCCCCCCTGGGAGAACTGAACCGTAACCTGCAGTCACCCCAGAACCCCAGCTGTGCTCGGCTCAGCCCTCACCCGCTCCCAGCTGTGCACAGAAACCACCCAGTTCCATCTCACTTTACCTTAGAATAACTCTCTGCTGCATCGATAAAGAGAGTCAGAGCTTTCAGCAGCAGCTTCTTCAGGTTCGCGATGTCCTGAAGAGACTCCTCTGAAATGGGGAGAAACAAGTGAGTGACCAAGGAGTCCTGAAGGGAAAACCCTTCCTCCTGGCCCCGGCTGCCCCTGGGGCTGGGTCAGAGCCACACGAGACTCAAAGGCAGGATTTTAGGGGAAGAAGGGCGACGGCTGCTTAGTCCAGGGGCCAGGGCTGCTGCTGGGACTGCAGCTGTGAGCAGGGTGCCCCACAAACAGAGAGCCCAGCCCTTCAGACTGAGATGTGAGGAGAACCCGTGTCCCCCCGTCACCAACTCACGCGGCCCCACCCCTGCAGGAGCCTAAGACCTCACGAGCCAGCCCAGGGGCTGGGACAAAACCAGCTGCAGCTGGCCAGCAGGACCTGCAGGCAGCCGGAGCGACGGGACGGCGCCAGGCACCGCGGGTCTCGGCAGCAGTCAGCCCTCCCCTTCCACCCGGGCTGGGAGGCCTCCGCTCACCCCAGGGCTGCGACTCGATGAGTTTGAGCTGGGTGCGGGCAGCGGCCTCGTGGTTCTCGCCGATCTCTCGGCACATGCTGAAGCACAGGGCGATCATGTTGTGCTTCTCGCTGTCGCCGGGCCGGCACCGCTTGATGTAGTCCAGCAGCGCCGTCTTCAGCGTCCCGCTCTGCCGGGCGAACGGCGGCGGGTGAGCGGCTGCAGGGCCCTCCGCAAGCCCCACCGCGGCACCCGGGAGCCGGGCAACGAGCCCAGCGCCATCACTGGCTCCCGGAGCCTTTGGCAGGTTCTTCTCAACCCACATCAGGTCAGGGGAGGGAATCCAGCAGCTCTGGGGCCAGTCCACTGCGACCAGCAGACCCGACTGCATGTGGCAAGCAGCCCGGGAGTGCTTGTGGCCTCTAGGAAGCCCTGGGAGCACAGCCAGGTGCTGCTGACCCTCCCGAGCCCGAGGCTCTGCTCTTGTCCCAGCACTGGGCTGCTGGAGCCGACTTGTTAAACTGCAGCACCCCCAGACTTGGTGCTGGCTGTGAAGCCCCAGTGATGCTTCCTGCGCCCCAGTCATCGCAACCACAGCAGATCCATCTTTAGGGATGGGCAGGGACCTCCAAAGACCATCCAGGCCAATCCCCTCCCAGAGCAGGGTCCCCCAGACCCAGTCGCACAGGAACAGCCCAGGTGGGTTTGAAACGTCTCCAGAGAAGGAGACTCCACAGCCCCCCTGGGCAGCCCCTGCCAGGGCTCTGGCACCCTCCCTGGGAACAAGATCCTTCTCACACCGATGTGGAACCTCCTCTGCTCCCCAGGCCGCTCCCCTCCGCTGTCTAAATCTCAGCTCCCGATGCAGGGTCACAGCTGCCCTCAGAAACCCAGTTTCCTCCCCGGCACCTACTGGGTCCAGCTTCTTCCTCATGAGCACCTCAAAGTGGTGCTTCTCGTGCAGCAGCTCGAAGATGTAGGTCATCTCGTTGTACCTGCCGATCCCCGTCAGCAGACGGACCTGTGGAGGCAGCAGCTGAGCCCCCACCCTTCCCACTCCTCCTCACAGAAGTCATTCAAGACCTTCACCTTTCAAACCATCCCCTGCCCACGCTGGACCTAGCACCCGGCGAGCCCACAGGGCCAGGCAAGTGAGGGGGTGGCAGCGTCTCCTTGCTGACGCGCAGCGGCCCCCCACGCGGCCCCTCGCGGGGACACCCACCACCAGGCCGTACTCCTCGGCGGGCGCCAGGTGCTCGTCCGTGAGGAGCCGCGCAGCCTGCAGCACGCGAGTGATCCCCTCCATGTGGCAGCTCAGGCTGAAGCACTTGTGGGCCAGAATCAGCAGCTCTGTAACTGAGGAGCCCGCGGGCAGGGCAGTCAGTACCCTCCGGGTGCTCGTTTCCCTCCCTCCCTCTGGACGTGATCCCACCTCTGCAGAGAGGACACAACCTGCCCTGGGGAAGAGGAGACTCAGGGGGACCTTCTCCCTCTCTCCAGCTCCCTGAAGGGAGGTTGCAGCCAGGTGGGGGTCAGGCTCTTCTCCCAGGCACCCAGTGCTAGGACGAGAGGGCAGAGCCTGAGGCTGCACCAGGGGAGGGTCAGGTTGGCTGTCAGGAAGCCCTTCCTCAGGGAAAGGGTGGTCAGAGCCTGGCCTGGGCTGCCCAGTGGAGTCCCCATCCCTGGGGGTGCTGAAGGGCAGCCTGGCTGTGGCCTGAGTGCCCTGGGCTGGCTGCTGGGGTGATGGGAGATCCTGGGCTGGGCTGGCTGAGCCCAGAGGGCTTCTCCAGCCTCACTAGCCCGGTGACACCGCGCAGCAGAGTGCTGGGGAGCCGAGCTGCTGTGGCTCTGCCCTGTGGCTCTGCCCTGTGCTGGCTGAAGACACAGCAGGTCTCGTGACAGTCCCTGCTCGTCTGGCCCCTCCACGTGGGGACAAGCCCGGGCCCTGTGGGTCCCTTTCTGAAACCCAGTTCCACAGACAGAGCTCCCAGCCTCCCCCACCAAGGCCCCAGGACCCTGCTCCCTCTGTCAGCAGGGGCTCAGGGGAGCCCCGACTGCGACTCCCAGCTGCAGGCACCACAAGCTCCCCGTTTTCCTTGGAGAGGACCCGAACGCAAGGCGTCAGCCCCAGCCCCACGCAGTGGCCCAGGGCTCTGCGGGAGCGGCCCCACAGCTCGCTGGCCACCAGCAGAGCCGCTCCTGCCCTCAGCAGGGCTCCCCTTTGGGCCCCCGGTGACACGAGCGCCGGCTGCCTGTACTCACTGCACGAGAGCTCCCCGCGCGGCACCGACGGGATCCTCTCCAGCAGCTTCGTGCCAACCAAGGTGTGGTCCTGGCAGAGCCTGGCCAGCTGCAGGAACCCCTCGCTCTCACCCGCTGGGCTCGCAGCCGGCTTCTGCCCTGAGCCCAGAGAGAGACAGAGCGACAGCTGATCGTCCGGGAGACCAGCCTCGTGCTCAAACAGCCCCGACCCAGCCTGGCCCCGGCAGCCCCACGGCACGTGGCGCCACCGCAGGGAGGGCAGGGGACGCCTGGCCTCGGGGATCCCGCCACCTCTCAGGGTGCCTGGGGTCACCCCTCGCTGCGCCGCAGACCCAGGGGGCAACCCGGGGCCCTGCTGGACACCGGGAAACGAACCCGGGGCTCTCCTAACCTGAGGACGGGGGGGCTGCGGGACCCCAACCGCCTTCCCACGAAGACCCAACCCCAGCAGCCGGCACCCGCGGCAAAACCCCAAACCCTGCCCGGGCGCAGCCCCGCCGCGAGCCCCAGCCGACCGCCTCCGGTCTGGGAGGCTCCCAGGGCTGCCCCGGCTGCAGCCGACGCACGGCACCGCCACGCGAGCCCAGAGCACGGCCCCAGCTACCTCTGCCTTCCAGAGACGCCAGCAGCTCCTGCACGATCTGCTCCGCCACCAGCTCGGCCACCGCCTCGGGCCGCAGCCGCTGGGTGCTGAGGAAGGCCTGAGCCCTGCGGCACCTCTCGGGCTGCCGGCAGCACAGGATCGCTCGCAGCACTTGCTCGGGGCCCAGGGCTGCCACCTCGCCGTAGGGGCGGCGCAGCTCCTGGCAGGCGACACGGGGACGTCGGGGAGGGCCAAGGGAGCACCAGGCTGGGCCCCCCAGCCGCTGCCCAGGCCCCACCGGCCCCTGCCCCTCGCCCCAGGGCTCCCTGTGCAGAGCGCTGCTGCTCCAGTCCTTCCCCAGCCCCTCAGTGTCCTCCTGGCAGCCAAGAGCCCAAAGCGGACCTAAGGAGGGGGCCGCCCAGGGCAGGGGATGATGGTGGAAGCCCAGGGCTGAGGACATTGGTGTCACTCGGGGGAAACTCCCACTCCAGAAGCGGGGGGTCTGGACCCCAAAAGAAGTGATTGGCAGCACCTCCCTCTGGAGAGGGCAGTGGGGGTGAAGCAGCAAAGTCCCGGAGCAGAGATGCAGCAAAGAGCCCGCGGCCCCCCTGCTCTCGCCGCCGGGCTCAGACCCCTTGAGAGTTGCTAGCGGCACCGTGAGCGGCCCCCGGGCACCCACCTTGGAGAGCTCGTAGAGACACAGCACCTGCCGGCAGTAGCTCCTGCCGTGGACACACTCCTCCAGCAGAGTCTGCAGGCTGAGGAGAACCTGGTCCCCCGGATCTGGAACCACGACCTGCGTCCAGTCGTCGTCCGAGCTCGATGCTGCAAACAAAACCGCCGTCGGTCACCAAGAGGGGTGGCACCACCATGGCCGAGACGCGGCACCGCGCGGAGCCGCACAGACCCAGGGCTCCCTCGCTTGGGGGCCGCGGCTCCTGCCCCGTCCTCACAGCCGGCTCCGGCACCTTCCACGGAGGCAGCCCTCTGCCCCCGGACCCTCCTCCCCGCCGAGATCCGGGGACGCCGGCGCTGCAGCGAGGGAGGAAGAGGCCAGCGGCCCCCGGTGGCGCCGTGACCCAGTTGGTGCCACTTACCGGCCGCGGCGCGGCTGTGCCGAGGGGCACCGCTGTCGGACGGCGTCGCCCTGGCTCCCAGCAGAGCCCGAACCTCGGGGTGCAGCGCGTCCAGGCCGGCCTCGCCCGCGGCCAGGGCCCTGCAGTGCAGCGCCAGCCAGAGGTCGCGGTGGTGCAGGCGGAAGTACCGGCACACCCGGCTGGCCTCATGGATGCTCCCCGCGTCCAGCAGGCGCCCGACGAGGCCCCTCAGCGCCTCCTCCTCGTCGGCAGCCAGGGGCTGCTGGGCCTCGCTGGCGACCAGCCCCTCCAGCTGCAAGCACTTGGCCGAGTTCAGAGCGGGAAGCGTCGAGAAGGAAAACTCCTCGGCCGCGGCATCGAAGGCAGCGTCCGGCTCCGCGGCCGCAGGGGCGGGGGGTCTCGCCCGGCCCGTCTGCTGAGCGACGCGGCAGAGCCACGTCTGCTTCTCTATCTCCTCCAAGTCGCGCAGCGGCCCCAAGGCGTCCTTGGCCAGCCAGTGGCCAGCGAGCGTGAGCAGCAGGCGCCTCTCCGCGGCACTGGCTGCCTTCTCCGGAGCCGAGCGCCCGCAGGCTGCGCCGGCCTGGTCCAGGAAGAAGCCAGAGGCAGCCCTGCTGGAGACCGAGTTCCTGCCAAAGCTGTGGCTGCACTTCCTCCAGAAGTCGGCCCTTGTCTGGCTCCGGCGCCACTGGCCGCTCTCTCTCAGGCGACGGAGATCTCTCAGGACCTGCCGACCCAGAGGCCTTCGCCCGCCGTCCTTCCCGCGCAGAAGGGACCCCGGGGCGAGCGCCCGGCCCCGACGCAGCGCCCGCTGGGCCCGGGAGGCAGCGGCTCCCTCTGCCCCTCCCAGCAAGCAGCCCCCAGCGCAGCAGCGAGCAGAGGCCGCCCCGGCCCCCGGGGAACCCGCCTCCTGCCTGGGGAAGGCCGAGGAGCCCCCTCCCCATCCCGCCGGCAACAGGAGGTGACAGAGCCCCCCGGACGGTACCTCCTGGGTGACGACGTTGTCCACGGGCAGCTCGGCCAGCGCCGCCACCTCCCGGGCCAGGGCAAACATCCCCTTCTCCTGCAGCTGCTCCAGAATGGACCCGCACTCGCTCCGGAAGGCCTCCACGCTGCAGCCGCCCAGCGCGGCGCGGCCGATGGCCACCGGGGAGCCCCGCAAGGCCTCGCTGAGCGCACAGAGCCTCCGCACGCAGGGGCCTGGCTCGAGAGAGCAGAATCAGCCCGCGGTTGGTGCAGCCGCGGCAGAGCCCTCCCGCGCCGGGGCTGCCGGGCTGAGGCTGAGGTGCCCTCTGTCAGCGGGGGGCCGTTTACCGTCCAGCGGGAGGTTCTCCGCCGCCGCCAGGAGCTGCAAGAGCTTTCCCAGCTCATACTGGGTTCTGCACTGCTGCATCATCAGCTGCAGGAGGAAGGAGGCCTGCGACTGCAGCCACTGCACGGGCACCGCGGGGACTGCTGCTGCTTCCTCCCCGGTCCTCAGCTGCGCAGGGGAAGACGTTGAGGCGTTAGGGGGGACCCCCGGGAACCAGCCCGGCAGCCGGGAGGGAATTGCTCTGGACACGAAGGGGCGGCAGTTCCACCCAGTAACAAGGCCCTGCCGTCGCCCAGGGGACACAGACACGGACGACTGTGGGTTGGAAGCAGCAGACCCAGGACAGGGGCACCGCGAACTGCTGCCGAGACCCCAGGGCGCAGGGACACAGAAGGTGAGGGGCCGGACGGGACCATCTGAGCTCATCCAGGCCAGCCCCGGCCACGGCAGGACCCCCAGACCCCCTCTCGGCCTGAGCAGACTCCTCCTGGTCCCCTCCGCAGAGGCGCCGGGCGCCCTCACCTGCACGAGGCTCTCCTGAAACTGCTCCAGCTTGCGCCCGGCCTCGCGGTACCGCTTGGAGCCCAGGCACAGCTCGTACACCTCCAGCAGGGCCAGCAAGGGGCAGTCCTTTCAGACAGAAGAGAGGCCACTAGTCGCCCACGAGCGCCTTGGCCGGGCTCAGTCTGTCCTCCTCAGAAGGACCAAGGTCTCGTGCACTCAGGTCCCAGGCAGGGCCGAGAGAGGAGCTCTGACAGCTGGAAGAGCTTCCCTGCAGAGACCTCCTCACTCAGGTGGATGTCTCCTACGTGAGCTCCCCGGTGGCACCCGGGCCATTCAGGCCACAAGGACAGGGGCCCCAGGAGCCACCTCCTCTCTGCAACGGCCAGACACACGCGAGGACGGCGCTAGACGACTCTCCTTTACCTTCAGGAAGAGCCGGAAGCCGTTCAGGAGGGTTCTGCCCTTCTGCTTCCTCAGCAGGACCCTCCAGACGAGCGAGAGGTCCTGCAGACCCCACTGGTGGTCCTCCGCCGAGCTCTGGATGTGGCTCGTGGCTTCAGCTCGGGTGGCAGCATCCACAGTCGTGATTATCCACACGCAGAGGCAGCGGACGACGTCTGCCGCCTGCCAACAACAAGGCGGCCGGTCTGCAACGAGCAGCGGCAGCGCCGCCGCCTCCCGCGCCCTGACCGGGGCCCCCGACCGCAGCCCCGGGCCTCCCCGCCAGCGCCAGGCGCCCGCGCTCACCGGGACGCACGCCGCCAGCACGCTCAGGACAGGAGCCCGGTGCCGCAGGCCTTCGGCCAGCAGGTACCGCGAAGGGCTGGGCTTCCGCTGGCACCGCAGGAGGACCTGGAAGAGACCGTCTGCGCCGCCGCTCCTGAGCCCGGGGCGCGCGGGCAGCAGCTTCTCCAGCGCCAGCGCCAGGTGCTCGCGCAGCGCAGGAGCGAAGCCCTGGGCGACAGCAACGACCTGGGCAGGAGAGGAGACGCCCGTGCGGAGGGAGGCTCAAGGAGACCGTGGGCAGGGGGAGGAAGGGGCTCTGACAGGGGAGACCGGCGGCCTCGCTAGAGCTTCCGCAGAGCACGCGGCAGCGCCCCGGCCGCAAAGGCCCCCGCAGCGCCTCATCCCCTGGTCACGCCCCACCCGCTCCGCAGGGACACCGGGACCGCCCCACTGGCTGGTCCAACGCCAGGACACACTCTTGGAGCAGGGGCTGCCTCGTCCCACTCTCCCCTCGCAGAACCCGCCGAGCAGCCAGCTCCTCCCGCAGTCCCTTCCCGCTGCCCCGCGCCCCCACAGGGCGAGAAAGCTGCCAGCGAGAGGTGGGCAGCCAGAGGCTACCGAGCGCCCCGAGACAGCTGCCGACTCCCTGGCGACAGACCAGGCTCCGGTTCTGCGTCGTCCCCGCGCTGTCACCGCAGAGAGCGCTGCGGGCCCCCCCTGCCTCCCCCAGAGCCGCGCGGTCACTCGCTCACCTCCTCCGGGCGGTGGCCGTGCAGCTGGCTCTGGACGAGGAACTGCAGCCAGTCGTTGGCCCGGGCACACGCCCGCAGGTAGGCCACGCTCGGCCCGACGCCGTGGGCTCTGCAGAACTGCATCACCAGCGCCCACCGCCTTCTGGAGCCGCCGCTCGTCCTGGGGGTTGGAGCGGCTCCGGCTGCCGTGAGCTGCCCCCTACGGCCACTGCCAGCCACCCGAGCCCAGCGTGGGCCCCTCCACCGTCCTTGCCACAGCTCACGCCCCGCTGCGGCTACACCTCCCACCCGCCGGCCGGCCCGTCCCGACAGCGCTGGCTGCGAGCGCGGGAGCACCCCTCCCCTCCTGGGTGGGCTCCTTATTCCTGCCAGGACACAGCCAGCCCCTCTGCTAGCGGGAGCACCCGAAGCACCGAGCCCAGCACCGTTCAGCTACCGGCAGGAGGACACACGCGGGATCTCTGCACGGCACCCGAACGGGTACATGGCCACCAGCCCGGCGCCCGAGCCCGGCTCGGCAGCCACTCACTTCTCCAGGCCCTGCTGCTCGACCGCAGCCCAGACGGCTTCTTCCAAGGAGGCCAGCACTTCCTCCGCTGCTGCTGCTTCGCCAGCAGCCAGTCTCGTCAGCTTCTCCACTGTTGGAGAGAGGGGGCCCTGCCGAGGCGCTGCCGCGAGCGGGGAGCCCCTTCGCAGCCCCCGGCGGAGGTGCCCAACGGCTGCCGGCCCTTGGAGCAGGCCAGGAGCTGCCGCAGGACAGCAGCTCTCCCGGCCCCAGCTCGGCTCTAGCGACACCCAGGTCCCCACAGGAGCCGGCGGCGCCCGCGGCCACCAGCTCCCTCAGGCTACTCTTAGGATCAGGTTCCTTTCCTCGAGGCTTGGCACCGACTCCTGGCAGCTGCAGGGCAGCTTCCAGGTAGGAAACAGGAAGGAACTGGGCACCATCGCTCTGTCCAGTGCTCCAGCTGCACCACTGGGCTGCACCTTCCTGAGCGGCACTGGGAGCCCCGGGCAGCTCCCTGACGGTGCCCAACGCCGCCGATGCCGCGTTACCGTGCTCACAGAACCACTGAGCTGGAAAAAGAGCCCCAGGACCAGCCAGTCCAACCAGCAACCAACCCTGCAAGGTCACCCCCAAAACAGATCCCCCAACACCACATCTAAGTGACTGCTGAACTCATCCAGGGATGGGGACTCAACCTCCACCCTGGGCAGCCCAGCCCAGTCCCTGAACACTCTCTCCAGGAAGAATCTCTCCCTGCTGGCCAGTCTGACCCTCCCCTGCTGGAGCTGGAAGCCCTCCCCTCTGCTTCTGTCACTACTGACCTGTGAGCAGAGCCCAGCTCCAGCATCTCTGCAGGGTCCTCTCAGTTGTAGAGAAGAATGAGGTCTCCCCTCAGCCTCCTCCTCCTCAAACCCAACAGCCCCAGCTCTCTCCATCTCTGCTCACCAGACTGATTCTCCAGCCCCTTCCCCAGCTCCGTTGCCCTCCTCTGCCCTCGCCCCAGCCCCTCGATGTCTCCCTTGTCCTGAGGTGCCCAAAGCTGGACCCAGTGCTCAAGGTGGGGCCACCCCAGTGCTGAGCGCAGGGGACAATCACCTCCCTCCTCGTGCTGGCCACACAGTTTCTAACCCAGGCCAGGATGCCACTGGCCCTCTTGGCCACCCGGGCACCCTGCTGGCTCAGATTCAGCCACCTGTCAGTTAGAACCCCCGGCTCTTGCTGTATTCCAGAGAGCAGCTTCACAGGGCACCTTGAGAGCCGCGAAGCAGCAGGAACGAGGCAAGAGCAAAGCCCTCGGCTCTTCGGAGGACGAGACGCCTCTGCAGCCGGCGGTCCGGCGCCACCTCCCGCCCCGCCGCCGCCCAGTGCCCCGCTGGGACAAGCAGGGGCGCCCTTACCCAGAGACTCCCGCGTCTTGCTGGGGTGAGCTTCCTCCTCTCGAGTCCTGTGGCTGAAGATCACATTTGCTGCCTTAAGATCGACCCTGAGCCTGAGGCTGTCGAGACCCAGCAGCTCCAGGAAGCAGACGCAGGCGGCGCCTACCGAGGGCACCGTGAAGAGGGAGAGCGCCAGCACGCAGGCCTCGTCCGCCGCCTGCTGAATCCTGGCACCGAAGGAGCCCCCGTTACCGAGCGCGGCCGGCAACCCCAGCACCGCGCCCCACCAGCCAGGCCTGCCGAGCCCACGGGCTGCGCCGGCATGGAATGGCTTCTTCCCAGTGAGGGGGCCAGAGCCCGGGAAGGGGCTGTGGAGTCTCCTTCTTTGGAGACCTGTCCAACCCTCCTGGATGTGTTCCTGTGCCACTGGATCTGGGGGGATCCTGCTGTGGCAGGGGGGCTGGTCTGGATGACCTTTCGAGGCCCCTTCCACTCCCTAACGCTCTGTGGTCCTGTGACTCACAGCCCAGAAGCTTCCTATCTGTGGGGCAAGGCAGGGATGAGAACCAAGCCCGTGCCCCCAGCGCCTCTGCCCCTGCACCAAGCCTGTGCCCACCACCTCCAGCACTAAGAGACCACCCCCTGCCCCCCCAGCCTCCTCTGGAGCAGCTGCAGCGAGCAGCAAGGCGCCGCGCTGCGGAGACTCACAGCTGCCGGGGGGACTTGCTCTTCGCCAGCTGCTGGACCAAGAAGGTGCCGAAAGCGAAGGCCGGCCGGCCGTGGTGCAGGTAGTACAGGAAGTCCAGCCGCTCGGTCACGGCATACCTGTTCACCAGGTCGGGGGACGAGAAGTGGGGGAACTCGCTCGGCGCGTCTGGAGAAACAGCAGCACCCCCGTTAGTCGATCCAGACACTGGGGCCAGAGGGGCTGGGGCCAGAGGGGCTGGGGCCAGAGGGGCTGGGGCCAGAGGGCAGGAGAGCACAGCCGCTGCTCCCACTGTTGCTCACGCCTCAGCACGCCTGAACCTCGCGGGCACCCCGGTTCTCACTGTGAGCCCTGCACTCGGGGTCACTCCTTGGGCCCCCGCTGGCTTTGAAAGGCCAGCGCTGCTCCTCTGCCGCATTTGGAACAGCAGTGTGCTGGTGAAGCCCAGCTGGAACCTGGTGTCCAGCTCTGGGCCCTCAGCTCCAGAGGGACACGGAGCTGCTGGGGAGAGCCCAGTGCAGAGCCACAGAGGTGATGGAGGGATGGGAGCATCTCCCTGCTGAGGACAGGCTGAGGGAGCTGGGGCTCTGGAGCTGGGAGAAAGGAGCATGAGGGGTGACCCCATGGGTGTTGACCAATGTGTGAAGGGTGGGTGTGAGGAGGATGGAGCCAGGCTCTGCTCAGGGGCACCCAGTGACAGGACAGGGGGCAGCGGGTGTGAGCTGGAGCAGAGGAGGTTCCCCATCAGTGTGAGAAGGACCTTCTTCCCGATGAAGGTACCAGAGCCCTGGCAGGGGCTTCCCAGGGGGTTGTGGAGTCTCCTTCTCTGGAGAAATTTTCAACCCTCCTGGACTGTTCTGTGCAACTGGATCTGGGGGATCCTGCTGTGGCAGGGGATGGGACTGGGTGGTCTCTGGAGGTCCCTTCCCATCCCTACTGCTCTGCGATGCTGCCCCATGTGAAGAACTTAACGGAAACAGGCAGCGTAAGCCCTTGCCAGGTGTGGCGGGGCGACCCCGGACCCCGCTGACACTCGGGTGCAGCGTCCAAGCAAAGCTGCAGCAGACTAGAGGAGTCAGATTGCTCCAGACAGGTCCCTCCCCAGGGCTGTCCGGCACCAAACTGAGCTGTGAGCGAGTTCCTCTGCCCAGTCGTGCCACTGGAAGGGCTCTGCCCGGGCTACAGACTCACGTGGCCCTGGAAAGGCGACGCACCTGATGCGGCCAGAGAGTTGCCGGGCTGCCAGCCAAAGAGCCTGGAGGGGTCAAAGGGCACCAGCGCCTGCAAGGTCGGAACCAGAGGGCAGCCTGTGAGACAAACCCTCCCCTCAGCCCAGCACAGCCCAACTTCTGCAACCTGAGGGCTCCACGGCAACAGCGCAGGGCCCCCGCCCTCCAGGCACTAGCCCGTTGGCTCTCACCGAGCCCCTCTGTGTACCTGGAGGAGATGGTACAGAGAGATGTCCGGTGGCAAAACCCCACGAGGAGTGCACGGGGGAAAGAGGGCGGCTTTGAGTTTGGGGTAGGGGGTCAGGGCCATCTTCAGGAGCTGCGGATCCACCCTCCTCAGAGGAGTCCTCGCGCCTTCGCCCTGCAGGACCTGCGTTGCCAGGAAGCCACGAGGGTCTCGTTAGGTGGGGGGACCCGCAGGAAGGCTCACGGGGCCCACGGAGCCGCGAGCGACCCCGCGCCGGCACACGGAGCTCCGCTTCCTTAGCTTCACCCGGAGCCCGGTCTCGCTGCGGCGGGGAGATCGCAGCGGGCGATCTCTCGAGGCCCCTTCCCATCCCTTCTTATTGAAAACACTTCTCCCCGGTAAAACTGAGGAGCAACTCAGCAGCTGCTGTGGAGGAGCTGAAGGCTCCAACTCACCGCCCCGGCACCTCGCTAGTTCCGAACCACAACCCCCGGAACCCCTCTGCTCGCTTCGGGAGGGCCACGGACACCCGACGGACCCCAAGCCCCGATGGCTTTCACAGGAGAGGTTCTGCAGCAGCTCTGGGGTACCTGGTCGATGCCCCCAGGGGCGTACACGGTGGTAGCCAGCGCCAGGAGCGTCCGTCCTTCCAGCAGCATGCTGCTCACGCTGGCCTGGTTGCTGGGAATCAAGATCTGGGCGTTCGCCAGACTGGCCTGAAAAATCATCCTGGGGTCTTCAAAGGGGGAAAAGAGAGAGACACTTGACTTCACAGCACAGCCAAGAGGAAACCACGCTCCCCCGCAAACACTGCGCTCGGGCTGAGCTCCGCCGCTCCTCTCCGGGGACGCCGGGAAGATGAGCTGATGGCAGGCAGGGGAAGGAGCCAAGGGCACAGGCGCTGCTGACTTGCACTGACAGCAACACACCCACCCCAACTCCTGCTCCAGGAGGCTGAGAAGTCAAAACGCACCCAGGAACTAGAGGGAGCTTCTGTGTTAACAGTGTCTGTGTCGCCCTACAGGGCTGGGCTCCTACCTCGTGGGCTACTGGCCACCCCCCGACACTGCACGAGGAATTCGAACCAGGGATGCGCTTCGTGCAGCTCCTTGTTATCCAGAGTGGGGCAGTTTGAAGGAGTTAAACTGGAGACAAGGGGAGGAAGAGCACAGTGAGCACCAGAAGATCTTTCGAGGTCCCTTCCAACCCCTAATGTTCTGTGACTCTGCCAACACACTGTGCTGGTATCCACCCCCCACCCGAGAACAGGAGCATCTGCCCAGCTGTTACAGCCACCCCTGTGGATGACACTGGGGTGCCAGAGCCCTGGGAGGGGCTGCCCAGGGGAGTCTCCTTCTCTGGAGACAGTTCAACCCCACCTGGCCATGTTCCTGTGTGACTGGATCTAGGGGATCCTGCTGGGGCAGGGGGATGGTCTTTCGAGGTCCCTTCCAGCCCCTAAAGACTAGATCTAGGGGATCCTGCTGTGGCAGGGGACTGGGCTGGACGACCTTTCGAGGTCCCTTCCAGCCCCTAGTGCTCTGTGGCTCTGCGACCCTTCCTGGCCAAGCAGGGTGGAGGAAAGCTCTCCCTGCCAGCTCCTGCAGCTGCGAGATCCCCGTGAGCAGCTCCCACACCTGTAGTAGTCCAAGTAGGTGTACAACGGGTACTGCAGGTGCTGTTCCAGGCAGTGCAGGATGAAGCGAGCGTGGAAGTCCAGGCCGCCGGCGGCGCTGCCCCGTGGCACGGGGGGAGGGTCCTGCAGCACGCCCCCGAGGCAGGACACTCTCTGGAGCAGCAGCTCAAAGTCCTCCCACTCCGAAGACACGAAGACTCCCCTTCTGCAAGAAGAGACGCTCGCTGGTCGGAGGTTCTCCCTCCCGCTTCGTCCGAGGGGCGCCTGCAGGCCGGCACCGCGAAGCAGACTTCCCTTTCAGGGCCCCGCCGCCCTGCCAGGGCCCCACCGGCCAGCTCCGCGGCACCTTCCATCGCTGCCCGGTTCCACGCCGCCGCCAGGCACCGGGAGGCGCGGGCGCCCGACTCGGGCGGCGCGTTTGCACCGCACAGGGGCCGACACGGACCGTGCCGGGCACGCACCTGGCCAGCGCGCTCAGGATGTCGTCCCTCAGGTAGCCGCTGCACAGCGTGTTCCGCTCGACCACCGCCGCGGTCAGAGGGGGCCACGCGGCTTGTCCGCTCCCGGCCCGGCCGGGCACCGCCTCCTCAATCCACGCGTGGATGCTCAGCCAGTCGTGCCGGGCCGTCAGGTGCCTCCAGAGCGCCGCGGGGTCGCACGTCCCAAGCTCTGCGGACACGAAGGCCACGCGCTGAGAGCCGGGCAGCGCCGGGAGGCGGCTGCTTCGCGCGGGGAAGCCAAGCGCGGGGCTCCAGCAGCTGTGCCACGAGCAGCCGTGCGCCGGGCGGCCCCTCTCAGCTCCCTCCCCAGCCCCCTCTGCAGCAGAGCCTGGACACAAGGGGACGGAACCACAGCCTCACCCGCTCCCAGCGACACGGAACAGGTGCCGCCCCCGCCGAGTCCCTTGCAGCAGAGCACTTGCCTTGGCGGGGTTTTCTGGGGAGAAGAATCATCTCCCGCACGAGCTCGTCCCACTCCTGAGCCCAGCTGAGCATCACCGTGACCCTCCTCTTGCGAGCCCCGTGCCTGTCGCAGCTCATCAAGGAGGCCAGGACAGCTCTGTGCGGGGGACAGTCCTGCTCCCTCCTCCAGCTCCTGCAACTGCAGCGGGCTTGCTGTTAGGGTGGCTGCTAGTCGCCTTGGCAAAGCACCCCCGTCTGACAGCTCCAAGCCCGAGAGCGTGGGCGCACGAGAGCGCTGAGCACCGAGCCCCCTCCCTTTCCTCGCACAGGCAGCAGATGGCTACGCATCGCCGCATCTTGGCAAGTGCTGCCCTGAGAAACGAGTCCTCTGGGCCCCTGGGCTGTGGCAGGGACACCGTGTGTCAAACACGGGCTCACGCAGCACGAGGGCTTGGAGGGCCCTCAGGTGACCCTGCTGTGGCAGGGGGCGCGGACCAGTCGATCTTTTGAGGTCCCTTCCCATCCCTAATGATTCTGTGATCCTAAGGCCGCCCAGTCCCAGGGGATGCAGAGGGCAGGGCTACCCCACTGATGACTCCCAGTAACTCAGACCGATAGCCCAGGGCACCTGGGAGGAGACGGGGCCTCTCTGCTCTCCGGGAAGGGCTCCGAGTACAGGCTCTCCACCCGACGCACGAAGTCGATCGTCTCCTCCTCCTCCTCAGAAAGACACCCGCCGTCCCGCAGAGCCTCCACCTTCGATCCAGACGGAAGGGTCGGCTCCGGCGCTCAGGCTGCGCACGACCCGGCGGCGCCGGCAGCCAGCCGACTGCCAGGAGGAGCGCGGGGAGCGCCGAGCCTGCCCGGGCCGAGGCAGAGGGCAGGGGCCAGACCAGAGCTGCCACAAAGAAGCAGCATTTCCACAGGACCATTCAGGTGGAAGAGACCCCCGGAATCAGTGAGTCCAGCCACCAACCCTGCTCTACAGGGACACCCCTAAAACAGAGCCCCCAGCACACATCTGAGTGGCTTTTGAATGCATCTGGGGATGGGGACTCACCCCCCACCCGGGGCAGCCCAGCCCAGGCCCTGACCACTCTCTCCAGGAAGAATTTCCTCCTGGTGGCCAGTCTAACCCTCCCCTGGTGGAGCCTGAAGCCCTCCCCTCTGCTTCTGTCACTGATGACCTGTGAGCAGAGCCCAGCACCAGCATCTCCGCAGGGTCCTTTCAGAGAGCTGTGGAGAGTGATGAGGTCTCCCCTCAGCCTCCTCTTCCTCCAACTAACCAGCCCCAGCTCTCTCCATCTCTCCTGCTCAGACTGATTCTCCAGCCCCTTCCCCAGATCCGCTGCCCTCCTCTGCCCTCGCCCCAGCCCCTCAATGTCTCCTCTGTATGGAGGTGCCCAGAACCAGACCCAGTGCTCAAGGTGGGGCCTCCCCAGTGCTGAGGACAGGGGGACAGTCCCCTCCCTGCTCCTGCTGGACGCACAGTCTCCAACAAACCGTTCACCGCTGCCATGGCAGCCTCCAACACAGCAGAGCACAGCCGTGCCCGTGGCAGGCTGCAGCCAGCAGGGACAAAGCTGCTCCTGTTCCAGCAGTGGGGCCACTCCAGAGCAGACACCCCACCGGCTCCACTCCAGAGACCACCGCAGAGCAGACACCCCGCCGGCTCCACTCCAGAGACCACCGCAGAGCAGACACCCTGCTGGCTCCGCGCCCGAGAACGCCACGAGACAGGCCCACACTCACCAGCCGCTCTCGCACGTGCTTCTCCGCGGTGTAGAAGCAGATCTTGCGCAACTCCTCCTTGGCATCGAAGCCCTAACAGGACAGAAGGCACCTCCTGTAGGCAAACTGGAGCTGTGCTGCTCCCGAAGCCGGGACCTCTCACCAGCACGCTGGGGACACCCACCAAAGGGGTCAACCACCCATCTGCAGGATCTACCTGCCAACACCCAGCAAGCCAGAGGCCCCTGTGCCCTGCTCCCCCAGCACCTGTGACCAGGGCAGCTCTTTAAACCTCTCCTCCCTGTAACAAACCTATGTGGTAGCACCGACACACCCTTGGACACCTAAACACCCCTCCTGCTCTGCCTGCATTTACTTCCTCAGCCGCAGTGAAGAGCTGGGAGCGCCTCTCACCATGTTTGTCAGGAGCTCGGAGGCCTCTCTGGTGTGGCCCTGCAGCAGGCGGTCGTAGACCAGGTTCAGACCTATCTGGACGAGTTCCGGAAGGCTCTGGGCAGGGTGCTGGTGCTTTTGGAAGGAGGTCTGGGCCTCTGGCATTTTGTTGCTCAAGATGGCCTCGGCGAGGACTTCCTGCAGGAGGAGAAAGCGCGGAGCAGACTGCTCTCGTTCACCGTCAGGGTTGCCGCCCTCCTCACGGCCCAGGGACTCCCTCGACGACGGCGCAGAGACACTCCTGTGCCAGGGAGCTCCTCAAAGGCGCTCGTGCCTACCTCTGCCGTCAGCTTCTCCCACGCCGGGGCTCCTTCCACCGCAGGCGGCTGCTCAGGGCATCTCCTCAGCAGTCTCCTCAGTTGGAGGACGTAGTCGGTCAGAACGTCCGCAGCCCTCCGCAGGAACCCGTCGGGCTCTGCAGAGAGCACCGGAGGTACCGCTCACGCGAGGGCCCGCGCGGCGCCCAGCAGCACCCAGCGCGCTCGCCCCAGGGCAGAGCCCAGAGGAACCAGCTCCCAGGGGCCCGCCCGGGTCACAGCCGCGTCCCACCAGCGCTCCAGAGAGCTCCCTGGCCTCACGGGTGGGGACTGGCCGGTGAGAACCGGGAGGTTTCCCTGCTCCAGCAACGACTGCTCAGACAGGGCCCTTGTAGAACACAGCGGGTGCTGAACAGGGCGACAGGCTGCGGTTTGGAGCAACTCCTCAGCAGCACTGCCAGCCCAGCCAGTCACAGCCCCACAACCAGCCCATCAGACGCTGAGCAGGTTATACTGGGACGTGTGACTGCGCTGCCACGCGCTAACTGGGACTGGGACGAGCTCCAGGTGAGAAACAACCCAGCGGGCGAGTTCTCCAGCTGCGTCTGTTTCCTAGACCTGTCCATCCCGCTGCACGGGCACAGGAGCCCTTGTGCCAGGGTATTTTAAGTGCTGGCGCTGAGAAAAGACTGAGCAGCTGAGGACTAACCCCGGGCACTAAATCAAGTACCCAGAAACAGCCCCCAAGTCCCTGTCAGCCCCCCGACCATCCCGGATCAACCCTGCCTGGTCCCGCCCACAGTGCTCCGTGACCCCCCAAACCCTGGCTCCTGTCTCACGCTTCCCCCCGGCAGCGCTTCACGCACCGACCTCCAGCGCAGGTCTGTTAGGTTACAGCTCTGAACTGGAGAGGAGCCGGTTCCCTCAGTCTGTCCTCACAGGAGAGCTGCTCTGGCCCTCTGATCCCCAGCCCTCTGAGCCGCGCTCTCGCGCACCGCTGGCCTCGCGGCGGCTCCGAAGGAGCGACTCACCCGCCACGTGCGCGAAGACCTCCTCGAGCTGCTTGCTGAGGAAGCTCAGCGCGAGGCTCAGCAGCTGCTCGGAGAAGGGTTTGCTGTGGGGCTCCACACCCTTCTCTCTGATGGCTGCGCACAGCAAGTCCAGGGCCGGCCTCAGCTCTTCCAGGTCTGCGGCATCAACACAGCGGGTTCAGCCCCTGCGCTGCAGCTGAGCACGTCCCTCAGAGGAGCGTGCTCTGCTGAGCTGGGGCACAGCGGGGCCCACACCAGTGTGAGAGGGACCTTCTTCCCCGGAGGGTGCCGCAGCCCTGGCTGCCCAGGGGGGCCGCGGGGTCTCCTTCTCTGGAGACGTTTCAAACACCCCTGGGCATGTTCCTGCGTGACTGGATCTTGGCAGGGGGATGGCACTGGAGGGTCTTTGGGGGCTTCTTCCAGTCTCTACTGACTGCATCTAGGGGATCCTGCTGTGGCAGGGGGACGGGACCGGATGGCCTCTGGGGGTCTCTTCCTATCCCTCACATTCCGTGATCCTAAGGCTTCAGTGCTGCTGGCAAGCCCAGCGCACCCCAAAGCGCAGGCGCTGGGCCCCACTTCTCTCTCACTCTCCAGCAGGAGGGAAGCTGCAGCGCAGCACCACCCACACAGACAAGACCAAAGGCAGGAAAAGCTTCTCCAAACATGCAGCCACAGCGCAAGGGCAGCTACAGCTCAACTGCCCAAACCACAGCCCTTCGTTTCACTCACTTCTCAAGTAAGACTGAGACACGCTCTCAGGAGACTGTTCGGGCCCGGAGCAGGCTGCAGCCAGGCTGAGAAGACTCTCCTTGCTTTTTAAAAACAAGTCCACTGTGTCCAGCTGGCGATTCTCCAAACCTGCCTAGACAAAGGTGCAGGAGAACCATCAGCCTGGGCTTTAAGGACGCACGCGGTAAGCTCCCCGTCGTGCACCTCCAGCCCCTCACCTCCAGCGTGCGCAGCGGCATCGAACACGGCTCCCAGCCGTTGAGGCGACAGACGGCCTCCACGGCCCCGGCGCTGCCGTGGATCAGCAGCCTGGTCAGAAACTCCTCTCGAGTCAGCCCAAACAGAACCAAGGAGAGGCCGCGCTCTGAGCAAGAGAGTCACACCAAGGTCAAGACGGCTGCCGCCCGCGGCACGGGCTCCGCTTGGGTTCCACCCCAGAACAGGCTGGAAGCTGCCCTCCAGCAGCCAGGCAGGCTACAGCCCCCCACAAAGCAGCCCTTCTCCGAAAGCCCACGAGAACAGTGTCAACACCCCCTCACCTGTCAGCACAAGGCACAGGGGCACCTCTCCGCTGCAGTCCACGTACACGCTGCCCCTGCCAAAGGGGTAATAGGCCACGTCGGGCGACTCGAAGTCCCAGAGCGCAAGAGCCAGCCCTTTGCTCTCCGTCTGCACCACAAACAGGGCCTTGGCACCGGTCACCAGTTTACACTCCAGCTTCACCACTTCCCGCGGCGCTTCGGCGGGGATTCGTTTCCACTGCTGCCTCGGGCCGCTCTGGGCTGCTTTGGAAGGGGCCCACGCAGCCACGCGCGGGACCGACGCCACCACCTTCTCCGAGTCCCCACAGGCCTCAGGATCGTGGCCGACCAGGTGGGTGAAAAGCTGATACCAAGGCAAATCCAAGTCGCTGGGCAAGTTCGCAGAGCCTGGTCTTCTCCTCCTCACTGCGTCACGCAGGGAGGACAAGTGGACCTTCCAGGACCTGGGGTGAAGCAAGAAGTCCCCTGCAGTGCCCAGAGCAACTCCTCAAGCCCAGCACTTGCATCATCTTCTCTACTCTGCTCAATCCATCTCCAATACAACAGCAGCAAACAAGGGCAAGCTGAGGGATTCCATCCAGCACATCAGAAGACAAGGGGCTAGTAGACCAAGAGAGGGTCTTCTCCTCTGCTCTGCCCTAGGGTGACCACATTTGGAATGCTGTGTCCAGCTGTGGGCCCCCCAGTCCCAGAAGGACACGGAGCTGCTGCAGAGCCCAGCACAGAGCCACAGAGATGATGGAGGGAGGGGAGCATCTCCCTGCTGAGGACAGGCTGAGGGAGCTGGGAGAAAAAGAGTCTGAGGGGTGACCCCATGGATGTTGATCAAGGGTGGGTGTGAGGAGGATGGAGCCAGGCTCTGCTCAGGGGCACCCAGTGACAGGACAAGGGGCAGCGGGTGTGAGCTGGAGCAGAGGAGGTTCCACATCAGTGTGAGAAGGACCTTGTTCCCAGGGAGGGTGGCAGAGCCCTGGCAGGGGCTGCCCAGGGGGGTTGTGGAGTCTCCCTCTCTGGAGACGTTTCCAACCCCCCTGGACTGTTCCTGTGCAACAGGATCTGGGGGATCCTGCTGTGGCAGGGGGATGGGACTGGCTGATCTCTGGAGGTCCCTCCCAATCCCCAACAGTCTGTGGTTCTGTGACGTTGCCATTTAACCCTGACAGCTCCTGTGTCTTTCTGTTCAAGTGCTGTGTTCAGCCACAGTGGATGGTCCCTGGGAAGCTCCCCAGTAACCCCCATCAAGGTGTTGCTTCCTAAGGTCACCCCGACAGTCACACCGCGCAGAGCCGCGTCAGCCGACTCCACTTGCCGCAGCCACCGCAGCAGCTGGGAGCCCGCGGCTCTGAGGCAGCGCAGCCCGGCCCGGCCCGCCGCACGGAGCCGCCCCGTCAGGTACCTGTCAGTGCGGAAGGGCGACGCCAGGAGCTCCATGCTGTAGGCAGAACTGGCTGGGTCATCCTCATCCAGCCCTTCGGGAGGCTTCAGCGGGAGACCGTCAGGGTCTCTCCTACACAGCAGGTGCCCAGGGAACTGCCTGCAAAGCAACACTCGTTCTGTTTCACCCCCGCCCTGACATCTCGGGGTCGGTTCTTCCCCTCCCGTTTGACTGCCCCGGGAGCAGCCTTCTGTCACAGTGACAGCGGCGCCTCCAGGGAAGCCGTCAGGCCCCGCTGCTGCTCCCCCTGCAGTGGGCACCGCCCCTGAACGACCCCCTGCTCCCAACCTCCCGGGCAAAACCAGGAAAGCTGCACCAGAGTGGTTCAACGAGGCCATCCCCGATTTCTGACCCCACACTGGCACTGACAGCAGGTGTCCCAGTCTTCCCAGAGAACAGATCAAGTACCCTGCTGAGGTTCCTATTTGTTGAAGCAGTGGAGCAAGTAACAGAGGGCAGCCTTTACACAAACGGAATCATCGAGTCATCCTGGCTGGAACGGACCTCAGCAAGCCCAGCCCTCAGCCCAACAGCTCCCTAACCCCAGACCAGGGCCTCAAGGGCTCCAGCCACTCGGTTTTTAAACTGCTCCAGGGATGGGGACTCCACCTCCTCCCTGGGGAGCCCAACCCCTCTCTCAGCAAAGAGCTTCTTCCTCAGATCCAATCCAAACCTCCCCCTCTGATGCAACTTGAGGCCATTTCCCCTTGTCCTATCATTAGGAATTTGGGAGGAGAGACCAGCAGCAGCCTGGCTACAACCTCCTTTGAGGGAGCTGTAGAGAAAAGGTCTCCTCTCAGCCTCCTCTTCAAAACCTCCGCTCTGCCATGGAGCCATAACGGCAGAGACAGAGCTGACGGCACCGCGCCTGCCGCAGGACCAGCACTGGTTAGAGTCAAGCTGTCCAAACTGTGCTGCAAAAGGCACCTGAAGTACGCGTTCAGATCCACGGGGAAGGCACAGCCGGCAGCGCTGAGGACCACAGCGACACGGAGGTCGTGCGACACCCTCACGGCAGCGAGAGGCGAAGCCGTGGCTGGGCTCCCGGCGTCAGCCTGCGCCCCGGACCCCGGGCAGAGCGCGACGTTCACCTTCGCGAGGCTCGCGCCGTCGAAGGAGTCAAACACATCTTTGCAGAGGGTCAGGGAAAACAGCACCGCGCCGGGGGCAGCGCAACGCGCAGCCAGGGCCATCGCAGGTAACGCGCAGGCGCGAACTGGGACCAGTACTCGTTACTGGGTACGCAGCCGGGACAGGGGAACCTGCATCTACTGCATTTTTCCACAAAGGAAACAGCCTGCCCAAGAACAGGCGAGGGCCGAGCACCTGGGAGGACAGGCTGCCAGGTCTGAGCAGGCAGCCAGAGACTGGTTTCTGGAGATCCAGAAAGGCCAGCGGTGGGGGGCAGGAGGCTGCTGCACACAGAGCCACCGCCCAGCGCCGCTCGGACTCTGGCTCCTGCACAGAGCAGGCCTCCAGCGTGCGGTGGGCACCCGCGCTTGACACCCGACTGGGGCGCTCTGGCTGCCCCTCCAGCCCTTTGCTGCAAGCAAGAGGCGCCGGGACGCGGGTCAGAAGGCTGCTCCGCCCCGACAGCACAGGAAGAGGACCCTGTTCCTTCAGAGGCTTCGCCTCAGCGCCCCCGAGGCAAAGGATACAGATCCAGCCGGCGCCGTCCAACAGGAACAGGATCCCCCGCGCGCAGGTCGCGTCTGCTATTCGCTCCGGAGCCCGCGGAGGCAAGTCCAGGGTGAAGCTGCCGCGAGTCTCTGCAGGGGAGTCCTTCCCAGGAAAGGCAAGATGCACGATGACGCAGTTGTTCAGCAGAAGGCTGCTCCTGTTGTTCCCAAAAGACAGCAGCCTCACAGAGGAAACCGAGGACAGGCCTGCAAAGGTAAGAGGATTTCGGGGTTCCAGCAGCCTGGTTTTTCGCTTGTAAAGCCATCTCCAGAAAACCACGGCTCGGATCGGCTCTGCTAGCACCTTAATAAAGCTGAGACTGGGGAGGGGGGTTTGTCTTGAATCCCACTATCCCCATCAGGACTACAACAGTTTCCTAAACCAGTGCAGGCATCAGTCCTTGCAGCAGTAGCAGGGAGCCTCATCTCTGCTTCTTCCCATCAGTGTCAGCATTAAAGGGAAAGTTTGAGACAGCAGGTGGAGGACACAAACATGTCCTGTTTACTCTTGGCTTCGACGACCCAAGCACCTTGCGCTATAACACCTCAACCCCCTCTAAGGGTACCTTTGAAAAGAGAACCCTTAGTTTTCCACCCCATTAACAGGGCTCCTGACCGCTTCCCAGCTGTTCAGCCCCGCTGCCTCGACTGGCTTCCCCAGAAGCAAAACAGCACCCACAGTAACTTCAGACACAACACACACTGAAAGCTACTCACTGATGTTTTCGACTTCTAGGAGCTTTCTCAGGGCATCTCCCTTACAGCTGTGCGGGGAAACCAGGCTGTGCTTGCCATCTTCTAGACTGAACTCATAGACAAACAGCTCATGGCTGGTACTGAGAGCCAAGAGTTTCACCTTGCCTGCGTGCAGATCATCATCTTCCGTGCTCTCCCAGAGGAAGCTGAGGATAGAACAGGCAGGATACTTAGGGGCTGCACCCCCCAGGCCGTGCTCTGAGCAGCTCTGGCAGTGAGCTAACGGGCACAGTGCCATTCTGCGTGCAAGGATTCAGCCACCCCGCTCCCAGCACTAGAACACCTCCCATCCCTCGCAGAGACTACAGCACAGAACACCAGGGAAAGGCTCCCATCTTCTCTTCCTCTCAAGACAAGAGGGGGTTTCTATCCTTGTGTTTCTTTCCTTTAGTCACGCATGGTGTGTGGTTCAGGACTTCTCTTAGGAGGAAGAAGAGCAGCAGTGCCAGGCGGGGAGAAGCAAAGCTCTGGCCACCTCCATAGGTTTTGCCACCCCACTGCTCGGGCTGACAGGGTGGGGAGCAGGGAGGCAGCAGCAAGAAGCCACTCAGAATGGTGCAGAGTGAAACACAGGGCCAGAGCAGGGCTGAGCAGCGCTGGTGGTGCTTTGCACCGCGGATGTTAAGCGGTGCAATGTGACTGCGGTTTGGAGTCAGCACCAAAAGCCATTAAAGCAGAGAGAAAACATCTCGTGACAGCTGAAGTCACACAGAGGAGCTCGGCCCTGCCCAGCAGCTGAGGAAGTCAAGCAGCCAGGGTATCACATTTGGAACCAGCAGCCAGACAGAAAAGTCACCTTTTTTGTCACAAACGCCCCCCAAACTGAACACACGAGGGATAAAAATCAACACCCCGTCAGCAACAGGAGTTCAAACGGGGTGCAGCCCATCTCAAGGCCGGGCTGGCAAAGCCCCCTCAGTGTCTCGCAGCTTCAGCGCCTGCTCTACCTGCACAGGGCAATCTCTTTCAGTCTCCCCTCTCCCCACTAGCCCTCCCGCCACTTACTCAGCCCAGGCTCCTGGAAGGACGCTGCACCGGGTCCGGCCGCCTCCACCCGGCACCAGGGACTCCAGGTAGATTCCCTCTCCAGGGCCCAAGAGGCTGCCCAGCGCATCCTGGGCCCGGCTCAGCCGGGCCCGGGCCGCGTCCCGCAGGGAGCCCCGCGCTGCCCCCGAGGCGGCCGCCAGCAGGATCCGCAGCTCCCGCTTCGTCCCCTCCATCCCCTCAGCGCCGGCCGCCATCTTGGGCGGGGCAGCCCACCCTCGGGTCAGCTGACCGCGGCTGACTAATGGCGCAGCCTGACCACCACTCCCAGCAAGCAGCGCGGCGCCGAGTCACGTGCGGGGCGGGGTGGCCGTGGCGGGTAGTCCCGCCCCTGGGACGGCGGCCGGGAGGGCCCATCCCGCCCCCCCTCATGGCGGACTGGGAGGATGTCGCTGGTGCTGGCTCTGCTGTCGCACACGGTGACCCGGGTGCTGGGCTACTCCGGGCTGCGTAGGGGCTGCCATGCGCCGCCGGCACGGGCCATGGAGCAGGACAAGGCGCTCGAGGTTTACGGTGACTGTCGTGGGGCGGGGGGAGAGGCCTACGAGGGGCTGTGAGGCGCGGTGTGGGGAGCGGCTGTGAGGGGGCCCTGGGGCTGAGCCCTTGGTGTGGGGGGGCGCCGGGGCAGCCAGGCCTTGCCCAGGCTAGGCGCTGAGGCCTGGGGCTGTGAGGGCTCTGCGCGTCCCCGAGAGGCTGGAGGGAGGTGGCTGCTCCCGGTGTGGGGCAGGAAGGGTGTCGGGCGCGCTTGAGGCTTGGAATCGCTGCCAGGCTGTTACCCCAGGGGTGCTGAGCAGGCCAGGAAGGGCAGGGGCCTGCCGACTGTCCCCAAACAGCCCCAGGCTGTGTCTGCAGATGGTGGTGGATGCTGTGACCTTGTGTTGGGGCATGAGCCAGGGCCACTGTGGGGATCCTGAGCAAGGAGAGTGCTGGCCGGGCCTAGTGCACCCAGAGAACTTGGTGCAGTGTTTGACTGGTGCGTGGTGGTGGTGCTTTCCAGCTCCCAACCTTGTGGGAAAGGGGCTGGGCTGCTGCTCAGGCCCTGGCCTGGGGAGAGGTGCCGTAGCATTTCATCACCTCAGGAGAGGAGCTGGGCTCACCTGGGAAAGCAAGACATTCCAGAAAGGTCAACCGGGTAGTCCAGCAAGATGGAGACTCCTGGTGCTGAATGGCTGAGGGGTTTGTAAAATGTGGGGAGATGTCACCTCTGGGAGGGTAGGTGTGGGATCCCAGAGGGTTCCAGTGCTCCAGGGCACTCTTGGGGGTTCTGTTAGCCCCAGGATGAGGATTCCACGCAGCACAGTTTTACCTCAAAAGAACAAAAGAGGAAACAATGCCAAACAAACTCGGTTTAGAACGGGAGTTGAAATGTGGGTGCTTTGAAACACAGGCTCAGAATGGTTAGGGTTGGAAGGGACCTTTACAGCTCTGCTAGTAAACGAGTCGTGATCCTTAGGTGCGTGAGCAGTCCCGGTGCTCCCAGTTCGTCCGTAGGGTTTGCTCAGGTGTGATCGCGGCAGAGCTAGGGCGCCTGCCTGTGTAAAACTCAGATGTGAGGGCCCAGAGCCATCCGCGCAGTCAGCTTCAGGGTTCCTCTTGCAGCCTGGTGACAAATCCAAAGCTGGGAGGGTTTGTCTGTGACTGCAGGCGGGGGCACTTGGGCGGATGGAGCCCAGACAGACCCTCCTGCCCGCTGGCTGCCTGCTTCCTTCCTTCCTGGAAGTCTCGCAGCTCTAGGAGTGCCCTGTGAGCCCTGCGGTGAGGCTGAGCCTATCAGCTCCCTGGCAGGAATGTGCTGAGGGCAGCGCCGCAGCCCCGAGAGCTGGCTGGGTCTGTCTGTACCTGGAGATAGGGCGAAGGCCTCTGCTGTCACTGTGGCAGTGCTCTCTGCTGTTGTGGCGTGGGGCAGTGTGCGGCGAGGCCCGTGTCGGCCCAGCCAGAGCAGGCCAGTGTGTGAACGCACCGCCGCGGATGGTTTCCCTACGGGTACGGGCAGCCTTGGTGGTGGAATAAGGTGGCTACTCAGCAGGTTTGCTGTGGATACCAGACTGGGGGGACTGGCCCATTCACCCGGCGGCTGTGCAGCTGCTCAAGAAGGTCTGGACAGGCCAGAGAGTTGGGCTGAGAGGAGCCGAATGAGTTTGAACAAAACCAGATGTAGAGTCCTTCCCTGGGGAAGGAGTAATGGGAGCATCACTACGGAGTGGGTGGTGACCAGCGACAGAGCAGCCCTGGAGAGAGGGATCTTGGAGCTGTTGTGGCTAACGAGCTAAAAGTGGATCAGCAATGGGCCCTGGTGGTCGAGAAGGCCCAGAGGGTGTTGGGATGGATCAAGAGGAGGGTGTCTAGCAGATCAAGGCAGGTTCTTCTACACCTTTCTTCTGCTTTAGTGAGGCTGCCCCTGGAATCCTGTGTCCAGCTCTGGGCTCCCCAGACCAAGAGAGAAGGAGAGTTGATGGAGAGAGTTCAGTGCAGAGAGCTGCGAGGACGACTGGGGGTCTGGAACAGCTGCCTTGTGGAGAGAGATGGAGAACATCGGGACTTTGCTAGTTTGGACAAAAGAAGCCCCCGAGGGGGCTGAATCCCCATCTATGAGTCCACAAGGGTGCCTGTGAATCCTCTCTGTTCAGTGGTGTCAGACAGGACAGGGGGTGGTGGCTGCCAGCCTGAACACGGGCAGATTCATCTCGGTCTGAGGAGAAACTTCTTTCCAGTCAGGACTTTTTCAGGCTGCCCAGGGTGGCCGTGGAGTCTCCTTCTCTGGAGAGGTTTCAGACCCTTGGGATGCAGTTGTGTGGGGCTGATTGAGGCTTTTCAGGCCGTTCTGCTGCTCAGCAGCTTGTCTCCTGCTTGAGCAGGAGGGCTGGACCCGATGGCCTTGGAAGGCCCCTTCCAGCCCTGATAAACTGTGTGAACTGTGTGCAACCCTGCTGCCACCTTCCAGGCTGAGGAGGGGGCTCTCGGTGCAGGGAGGTATGGAGTGCTGCACTGCCTTTGTGGTGCCCCAGGGTGGCTTCACAGTCCTGTCTGTGAGGCCTGGCAGTGGAGAGAGGAAGATGAGAAGGAAGGCTCTGGCTTGGCTGGTTGATCAGCTAGACTGTGTGAAACCCAAAAGGCCAACAAACCTCCCTGCAGCGCTGCATCGGGGCGGCCGCCTGCGCCGTGGGGCTGAAGGCAGCACGTGTCCTGGTGGACAACGTCGAGGGGCTGGAGTGAGGCTGGGGACAGGGCTGGCAAGCAGGCCCTGGGAAGAGTGGCCGAGGGAGCGCAGGTTATTGAGTCTAGAGGAGGCTGAGCTACAGCTCCCTCACGGGAGCTTGTAGCCAGGCTGCTGCTGGGCTCTTCTCCCAAATTCCTAATGATAGGATGAGGGGAAATGGCCTCCAGTTGCATCGGGGAGGGTTGGACTGGATCTTAGGAGGAAGTTCTCTGCTGAGACAGTGGTTGGGCACTGGACCAGGCTGCCCAGGGAGGAGGTGGAGTCCCCATCCCTGCAGGTGTTTAAAAGCTGAGTAGCTGGAGCCCTTGAGGCCCTGGTCTGGGGTTAGGGAGCTGCTGGGCTGAGGGCTGGGCTTGCTGAGGTCCTTTCCCCCCAGGGTGATTCTGTGGTCCTGTGATTCAACAGGCACCTTCTGGTTTCTAGCTGTGACAGCGGGACTGTCGAACCAACGGGCAAGTTTAGAACTGGGGTGTGAACAGTAGGTGCCCCAGGGCCACAGATTGCCCCGACTCACCCAGTTGTGCAGCAGAGCGTCGCTGGTAGTCCCAGCTGTGCCTTTGCTGGAGGGGAGCGGCGTGCGGCCGCCAGGGTGGGGTCTGATGCCAGCTCCCACAGGAAGCTCATCGCTGGTCGCCTGCTCCCTGCCGCAGATATAATCCGGACGATCCGGGACCCGGAGAAGCCCAACACGTTGGAAGAACTGGAGGTGGTGACGGAGAGCTGCGTGGAAGTGCAGGAGATCGGGGAGGAGGAGTATCTGGTGGTCATCAGGTTTACACCCACAGTACCTCATTGCTCTCTGGCCACTCTCATCGGTAAGATCTCCCTTCTGCTCCCTGTCTAGCGACGGGCGCGCGGGCGGCTTGTGCTGCTTCCGCAGCAGCTCCAGTTGTGCCAGCAGCTTGGCCAGAGCTTCATCCTGAGAGCCCCGCTAGCAGCACCAGCAAGGCCCAGGGGGAGTGGGGGGTTATGGGTCTGGCTTTGGCAAGTTAGGGAAACCCTGCCAAGAGAGGCTCTGGGAAGTCTGCCGGGAGGGGGGCAGCTCTGACAACTCTCTCATCTCTCCTGACAGGCCTTTGCTTAAGGATAAAGCTTCAGAGATGTTTGCCTTTCAGACACAAGGTACCGTGTCAGTCCTCGGACTGCAGCCGTGTCTGTGCGTACGCGGGGTTCCTTAGCGCGCTGCCTGGGCAGGGCCTGGGGGCTGTTACGGACAGAGCGGGGACAGCGTCGCAGAGCAGGGTGGCAGCCCTGCCTCTGTGAGTGACTGTGGTTCTTCCTGGCCCCACTGTGTCCCCCCGTCTCTTCCCCGCTCTCCTCCCCGGTCTCTTCGCCCTCTCTCTCTGCCCTCTCTCTCTCCCCTCTGTGTCCACTCTCTCTCCCCACTCTCTCTCCTCCCATCTGTTCTGCACTTCTGGAATCCCCTGCCCCGTGCCCGTGCTGAGCCCCGGCCTGCGTGCTCTCTCCGCAGCTGGAAATCTACATCTCCGAAGGCTCGCACTCCACGGAGGAGGACGGTGAGGAGAGCGGAGGAGCGCGTGAGCCCCTGGCTGCGGCATCTGCCAGCTTCTGGCCAGCCCTGCCCGCCCCTGCCCCCCGGTGCTTCCGACCCAGCGCCCGGCAGAGCTCCGACCCAAACCGCGCGGCTGAGGCTGCGCCAAGAGCTCTGTTGGTGTCGAGAGCGGGTGCTGCTGCTGCCGCTGGCCGGGGGCTGCTTTGAGCAGAAGCCCCAGCCCCGCAGTGTGGGCTGTGCTTGCAGCAAGAGAACGGGCTGTGGTCCTGCTGAACAGCCCCCGGGCTGGTGGGGCTCGCTGCCTTGACTGCATCACGACAAAACACGGGGTCAGGCGGTGCTTGAAACTGCCGGCTGTCCAGCTGCTGTCCGAGCTGGGGCCGGTTCCTGTCTTAAGCAGCTCTTGCAGCCTGTGCTCCAGGCAGTGTCCCAGGCGCTGGCGTGGGGGAAATTATCTGGATCCCAGAGTGACTGAGGCTGGAGAAGCCCTCTGGGCTCAGCCAGCCCAGCCCACACCTCACATCACCCCAGCAGCCAACCCAGGGCACTTGGGGCCACAGCCAGGCCGCCCTTCAACACGTCCAGGGATGGGGACTCCCCCACTGCCCTGGGCAGCCCAGTCCAGGCTCTGATCACCCTTTCCCTGGGGTGGGTGTCAGGAAGCCCTTCCTCAACCCTCCCCTGGCAGCTTCAGGCCGTGTCCTCTCATCCTGGCACTGGGTGCCTGGGAGAAGAGCCTGACCCTCACCTGACTCCAACCTCCCTTCAGGGAGCTGGAGAGAGGGAGAAGGTCCCCCCAAGATGTTTGGTCTCCTTCAGGCTGAACATCCCCGGCTCCCTCAGTCTCTCCCTCTAAGAATCACAGAACATTAGGGATTGGAAGGGGCCTCGAAAGAGAAGGTTCCCCTTAATCCCCTCCTCTCCAGGCTAAACACCCCCAGCTCCCTCAGCCTCTCCCCATCAGCCCTTCCCTGCCGTCCCTTCCCCAGCCTGGCTGCTCCTCTGGACCTGCTGCAGCCCCTCCATCTCTTTCCTGAAGTGAGGGGCCCAGCACCACACACGGCTCCTTTGATTAAGCGAGTGGCAGTGGAGCCTGGAGCCCTGCTTGTGACCCGGCTCTTCCTGTGCTGCTTTGCAGTCAACAAGCAAATCAACGACAAGGAGAGGGTGGCAGCCGCCATGGAGAACCCGAACCTGCGCGAGATCGTGGAGCAGTGCGTCACGGAGCCCGACTAGCGCCGTGGTCCCGCCCAGTGGCCCTCTGGATGCCTTTCATGGAAGCCACGGGAGAAGAAGACAGCAGTAACGACCAAGGCCTTGCGGTTCATACTTGAGTTCTTTTTATCTTCCACGTGTTTTATAAAGGAGATTGTTTATAAGACAGATCTAGCCCCTGCCGGCCTCTGCCGCAGAGCTGGGTGCGTGAGGCCCAGAGTTTGCACTTCCTGCTGTCCCGAGAAGCCTTTTGTGATCCAGCCCTGCCCAGCCCGGCCGCGCTGCCCTCCGCGGGAGCTGCGGTGCCGGGGCCTTTCTACGCTGTTTGATCGCTGCGCTGTGACAATAAACCTCGTTCTTGTACTGAGGTGCTGCTCTCTGAGCTCAGAAGTGGTCCTGTCTGTTCCTCTGAGCCTGGCTGTGGATTGCTGCTAGAGGAGACGTTTGTCTGCTCCTTCCTTCTCAGTCACAGACCGGCCAGGGTTGGCAGGGCCCCTGAAGATCACCCAGCTCCAACCCCCCTGCACGGGCAGGAGCATCGTCGCTGGAGCAGGTCGCTCCGGGCCCCAGCCAGCCTGGCCTCCAGCACTGCCAGGGATGGATGGGGCAGTCACAGCTGCCTTGGGCAGCCTGTTCCAGCATCTCCCCACCCTCACAGCAAAGACTTTGTTCTTCATGGCCAACCTCCATCTCCTCTCAAGTCTGGAACCCTTTCCCCTTGTCCTCTTGCTGCCACCCCTGTCAAAAGCCCTCCCCCAGCTCTCACAGCTGGGCCAACAAGAGCTGGGAGCTACTGCCAGATGCATCTGAAATACAAGGGGCAGCGGGTGTGAGCTGGAGCAGAGGAGGTTCCACATGAGTGTGAGAAGGACCTTGTTCCCAGGGAGGGTGCCAGAGCCCTGGCAGGGGCTGCCCAGGGGGGTTGTGGAGTCTCCTTCTCTGGAGACCTTTCAAACCCTCCTGGGCTGTTCCTGTGGGACTGGATCTGGGGGATCCTGCAGTGGCAGGAGGATGGGACTGGGTGACCTCTGGAGGTGCCTTGCAACCCCAGATGTTCTGTGAGTCTGTGAAATGAGCAGAGCCAGAAGTGTCTGGGGACTGTTCTCCCACGAGAGGGAGGAGGGAGAGCAGTCAGGGCAGCGCAGGGTGCTTGGGTTGGAAGGAATCCTGGAGGCTCAGCTGCTCCAACCCCGCTGCAGGGACCAGGGACGTGAGAGGGTGGCTGGGAGCACCCAAGCTCCTGGCACAGGGCAGGGTCACCTCTCTGCAGCTCAAAGGTTGTCCTCGTTTGTTTGACTCTCTGGGGGCTGTTTAGTAAAGGTTCCAGCTGCAAACAAACAGGGGCAGAGAGAGTTTTCTTTGTCAGGATTCCAGGTTACTCCAGTTTGGTCCAGTGTAAAGCTGGGGAGTTGCCCCTCAAAGCTGCCTCTTGATCTTCTAACTCCATATTTTCTACTTCTGCCCTTTCAGCAGAAACTTCCTGAGAAACCCTGGGTGGGTTTTGTTTCCACCCGGTAAGAGCTGCCTTGGTTTTTGAAAGCAAGAAAGGGGACTGCTCGGCAGCACCTGGCAGTTCACAGCGTTTCCACGAGCTCCTGCAGCCTCTTTCAGCTGGGTCTACTCCCACGGAGAGACAAGGCCAAGGATCTTGCTTTGATTCAATGTTCCTTGTGTCAGGCAGGAATGTCCTGGTGCCTTGGTGGTGTCTCTGCTCGTCAGGATTCCTGCAGGGAGAGCAACAGGGGCCGTGGATTGAGCTGCTTCAATGCTGAGATGAGCTCACAGCTTGAGGGGCGATGGTGCACAGGGACCCAAAAGCAACGAGTGTCCAGCTTCAGGGATTCCCAAAGCAGCTCTCAGTGAGGACAGCAGTGTTGTCTGATGTCTAGACAGAAGCTGGGGAAGGAGCTGGGGAGCAGCTGAGGGAACTCGAGAGGACTGGAGAACAGGAGGCTCAGGGCAGACCTTCTGCCTCTCCACAGCTCCCTGAACTTGAGATTGGAGCCAGGTGGGGGTCAGTCTCTTCTCCCCAGGAACCAGGGACAGGATGAGAAGAACTGGCCTCAAGTTTCCCAGGGGAGCGTGAGATTGGCCCCAAGGACCAACTGCACAAGGGTTCCCTTGACCTGGCCCTGGCTTCCCAGGGCAGGGCAGTGGGGAGCCCCATCCCTGGAGGTGCTGCAAAGCTGTGCAGCTGTGGGGTGAGGGACGGGGATTAGTGGTGCTCTGGCAGAGCTGGAGGAGCAGCTGGACTCGAGGAGCTTCAAGGGGCAGCAGCGAACCGGCCCTTTGTCCTTCCCCATTAACGTCCCCTCAGCCCCTGCAGTGCCACCCGTGTGTCCGCCAGGCGGCGCCACTGAACACCCCGCGCCCTTCTTCCCCATTAACACCCCCCAGCCCCTGCCGTTCCGCCCCGCGTCCGCCAGGCGGCGCCACTGAACGCCCCTTGTGCCGTCTCTCCCATGGCCATCCCCTCCGCCCCTGCAGCGCCGGGCCGCGTCCGCCAGGCGGCGCCACCGCCCCGCGGCGCCCCGAGCCCCGCCCGGTCGNCCGTCCGTTCCAGCTGCCTTCCAAAGGGCGGCTCCGATACGGGGGGCTTTGCGAGGGGTGGGGGCTGTTTTGGGGCGTTCGAGGGTTTTCGTGCTGTTGGCCCTGCAGCGGGAGCCCGCGCGGGAGCCCCCCCTGCACCGCACCCCCCGACCTTCACCCCTCCCCGGGCTGTGGGGTCCGGGCTCCTCGCTGCTCCCAGCTCTGCCTCTGGGCACCAGTGAGTGCACCCCGCCGGTGGTGGGGTTCCTGGCCCCAGGACCCCGCCGGTGGTGGGGTTCCTGGCCCTCCTGGGCTGCGCTGGGGGGTGCAGCCTGCAGCGTGGGGCGAGGGCGGGCCATGAACCCCGAAGCTGACCGGCAGCCCCCTCTCTCCACAGAGCCCACCCCGCCGAACCCCGGCGGCGACGTCGTTCATCCCATCAAGGTCGACGAGAGCGGCTCGTTCCTGTCCTATGACCTGTCGCACCGAGCTCTGCACCGGAGGTCTCCGTCCCCCAGGAGCAAGTCCCTGGCCTTCTACGAGCTGCGGTACCGGGGAGAAGCCCTCAGGTTCAACCTGAGCCTCAACAGCAACCTGCTGGCGCCCGGCTTCGTCAGTGAGAGGCGGTTCGGGGGCATCGCCGGCGCCAAGATCCAGCCCGGCACCCACAACTCCTGCCACATGGTCGGGGAGGTCCGGGGCCGGGCACCGGCCCAAGGGCTGGCCGCGCTCAGCACCTGCGACGGCCTGGTGAGTGCCGAGACCGCGGGCCATGGGGACGCGGCGGCAGCTGCCCGGGAGCCCGGTGGTTCTCGTGGGTGTGACGGCACGCTCCTCCCGCCCGCGGGGAGCCCGTCGCATCGGAGGGTGGACGGATGAGCTGGCTGCAGCTTTCCCCCGGCTCCGGCCGCTTTGGGAGCTCTCGGGGTCTCTGTTTACTGGTTTGCGCCCAAGTCCCCAAGGACAGCGGCTCCTCCGTCACCTCCCACAGGCCCGGCAAGTGGGAACGAGGGTATGGGGTGCTGGTGGGTGGTGGCACCCCGGGGCCTTCGGGGCAGCACCTTGCTCCTTCGGGATCCTTCTGACAGCCACCCACTGGGTGTAAGTGCTGCCGAGGGCTCGAACCAGACCCGAGCGCCAGTGTCCGTGCGTGAGCTGTCACGCCCCACCTGGGGTGACCGGGGCAGACCCTGCAGGGAGGGTCGTAGAGCCGTGGACAGGTTGGGGTGCAGCCCCCTGCAGCGGGCAGGGGGGTTTTGAACAGGGACCACCTGAGCTGCCTGTGGGCAGCAGCGCTGAGCCGCGGCCCCTGGGCAGGTCTGAGCCAGGACAGCGACCTCCGGCTCCTCCCTGGCTCGGGGTAACCTGCCCCAGGAAATGGAGAAGGAGTCGTGTCCGTGGCCTCCTTCCCTTCCTTCCCCGTTGAGGAGCTGATGTGGGAGGAAGCTCTTCTCCCTGCACCACTCGAGCTCTGCAGCAACCGGGAGCCGCTGCAGCTGTCTCGGGGCACAGAACCCTCCCGACAGCAGCACCCTGTGGTGCTGGAGCCTCCCGTGGGAGCTCCCGCTCCTTGAGGCGAGGGTGCCCACCCCGAGAGCCTCGCAGGGAGCCCTGTCAGCTGGGCCGGGTCAGGGGGTTGTAATTAACCAGGGAGGGTCCGAGGGGGTCGTTTCCTGCTGAGGGAGAGGCTCCAACGGCGCAGCTGGTGTGTGGCGGGGCCGGCTCTGTCTCTAACCCCGACTTCCCTTGGGTGCACTTCCTGCCACGAGCCCCTGCAGGATCATCTTCTCCTGCTCCTTGCCTGGGGGAAGGCTGTAGCCCAGTGGGCCAAAAGGCTCTGCCCCACCAGGGTGTCCCTGAGCAAACCCTGCAGACACTGGTCCGAGCCAGCTGGCTGCCTGGGCTGCCCAGGGCATCTCCCTGAGGACAGAGGGAGGCTCGGGCACGGTCCAAGCCCCTGCTTTGCCCATTCCCGACGTGCTCGGGCTCTCTGGAGGAGGCTTTACTGTGCCCCGGCGTCCCCGAGCTCCGCGCTGTCAGCCACCCCGTGGGTTCACCGCCGTCTGCACTTTGCCGCGGAATCCCTTCAGCTTTTTGCTTTCCTCGTGGTCATGGGATCACCGCAGAAAGGCTCTCCAGGGTCATCAGGTCCAGCCCTCAGCCCCACAGCTCCCCAGACCACGGCCTCAAGGGCTCCAGCTACTCGGTCTTTAAACCTCTCCAGGGGTGGGGACTCCACCTCCTCCCCAGGCAGCCTGGTCCAGTGCCCAATCCCTCTCTCAGCAAAGAGCTTCTTCCTCAGATCCAGTCTAACTGTCCCCTAGTGCAGCTTGAGGCCGTTTGCCCTGCTCCTGTCTTTAGGAGTCTGGGAGAAGAGACCAGCAGCAGCCTGGCTACCACTTCCTGTTAGGTGGCTGCAGAGAGCAAGAAGGTCTCTCAGCCTCCTCCAGACTCAGTGACCCCAGCTCCCTCAGCCCCTCAGGGCGCTCACCCCATGCTGCTGGCTCGTGACCGTAGAGCTCAGGGTGCCCACCAGCCCAGCCCCTGTTCCTCCTGGGAGGTGCTGCAGACCCTCTCCGTTCCCAGGCTCTGCAGGGTGAGTGGCTGCAGGAGGAGGGCGGCTCCACGGTGACACCTGTGTCTCTTCCTGCCAGAAGGGCGTCTTCCAGCTCATGGACGAGGACTACTTCATCGAGCCGCTGCCGCCCGGCTCTCAGGAGGACGGAGCCGCGCAGCCCCACAGGATATACAAGCGCCAGGCGGCCGAGCGCGGGGCAGGGCCGGGCAGGAGGGCCCCGGCGCCTGGGCAGAGCTGTGGCGTGCGAGGTATGGCGCCCTTGGTCTGGCGGCGAGCCAGCAACGCCTGCGTCCCCTGGTCCCTTGTAGCTCCACGCCTTGGCCCCTGCCTTGGCCCCACACACTCGTCTTGGAGCCCCGGGAGGGTCTCAAGCCTCTGCAGAGGGGCTTCATCTGAGGGCCTCTGGTGATAGGACACAGGGGATGGCCCCAGGCTGAGAGGGGAGGTGGAGATGGAGGCCTGAGGCAGAAATCCCTCCCCACCCCCAATGGCTGGATCTGGGGGTCCTGCTGGGGCAGGGACTGGACTGGGTGACCCTCCGAGGTCCCTCTCCATCCCCAATGGCTGGATCTGGGGGGTCCTGCTGGGGCAGGGGCTGGACTGGGTGACCCTCCGAGGTCCCTCTCCATCCCCAATGGCTGGATCTGGGGGGTCCTGCTGGGGCAGGGGCTGGACTGGGTGACTTTCTGAGGTCCCTCCCCATCCCCAATGACTGGATCTGGGGGGTCCTGCTGGGGCAGGGGCTGGACTGGGTGACCCTCCGAGGTCCCTCCCCATCGCTGTGGCCCCGTCACCGGTGATGTCCTTGAGCGCAGCAGCCCAGCCAGGGCCGCGCTGGCGCTTCAGACGCTTTGAGATCGAGCGGGTCCCTCTTTGCCCCCCTCCCACCCCTCAGGATCGCAGGGGAGCCTGGAGAGGTCTGAGCAGCGGAGGCAGCGGTGGGAGCAGAAGCAGCGCGGGCAGCGGCGCATCCGGCAGCGCTCGGTCAGCAGGGAGAAGTGGGTGGAGACGCTGGTGGTGGCCGACACCAAGATGGTCGAGTTCCACGGCAGCCGGCACGTCGAGACATATGTGCTGACCGTGATGAACATGGTGAGTGCCGCTGCGCTCGGCCGCCGGCTCCCGGCCCAGGTGGGGCCTCAGCAGAGCTCCCGCCGAGCTGCTGCCACCCGCGTGTCGGCTCCTGCACCACGGGGGGCTCCCGTCGGACATCTCGTGCAGGAGGGAGCAGCTCAGCCTGCAGGGCTCTCGCCTTCCTCCGGCCTCTAGGACCCTTCCCTTCTCCTTGTGGCCCTCTGGGGAGGCTCCCCTAGGGCTGGGAACTCCAGGGGTGGCACCATCACGGGCAAACAGGCTCTGGAGCTGGAAGCACCCCCAGAGCCTGCCGCAGGGCCACCCACCACCCTCTGTGCCATGAGGAGACCTCCCGGCAGCAGAGAGACCTGCAGGGGCTGGGAGCTTTGGCTCAGACTCCCAGGAACTTGGTGCCGGCCAGGAGGGAGCTGCCGTGGCAGCAGGAGACTCTGGGCCTGGCTGGGAAGGTGCCCGGCAGGGCCGCAGCACCCGGCTGGGGTGGGAGCCCGGCAGGGCTTTGCCGGTGCCGCCAAACAAGCCGGCGGGAGCTGGGCTGGGCTGCTGCAGGGTGGCACCTCTCAGCAGAGGGCTCTGGGCGACGGCCAGCAAAGGGGCTGGGACTGGGCACAGGACCTCCCGGCAGCACCCCCGGGCGTCTGCTGCGAGCCCCAGGCCCCTGGGGAGGCGCCGGGGTCCCCTGGGTGCTCCCGGTGGGGTCTCGGGTGCTGCACCCACGCGCCCGCTCCTGACGGGCTGAAGTGCTGCAGCCAGGGCTGCTCCCTTCGTCTGGGGGGCTTCCCCTCCGGTAGCCCCCCTGGAGGTGGTGCCGGGCGAGGCGTTGGCCCCTGGCTCCAGGGCTGTGGCTCGGGGCTGTTGCAGGTGGCGGGGCTGTTCCACCACGCCAGCATCGGGAACCCCGTCAACATCGCGATCGTGCGGCTCATCCTGCTCGAGGATGAGGAGGTGAGGAGCCAGCGGGGGTCCCCAGGAGGCGGCCGGGCCGGGGCGTGCAGGGAGGTGGCCGCGGGAGCCTCTCGCGTTGCCCTGGTGGCTCCTGCGCGCGAGGAACCCGGGTGCTCAGGCCCCGCTTCCCCGTGAGGCCGGGGACGGCGGAGGAGCCGCAGAGCCCCGCTGCTCCGTCACCGTCACCCTGGGTGGAAGCCCAGCGTCGCCCCGGGGCTGTCCTCGGGGAGCCTGGCCCCGCTCCGAAGGGCTCCCAGCGCTCCCCACAGCCTTTCCTACCCCCGCCAGATGCTTTTGTGCTGTGGTTGAGTCGCTGGTGGGGCTGGATTCCCACCCACGCCCCGACCTCCGGGCGTGGAGCAGTTCCCTCTGCAGGCAGCTCCTCCGGATGCCCCTCTGCGTCCGCGATCAGACCCCCTCCCCGCTGCACCCCAGCGCTCCCACAGCTCCAGAGAACTTCTCGTCCCGTTGGCAGGAGGACCTGAAGATCTCCCACCATGCAGACAACACCCTGAAGAGCTTCTGCAAGTGGCAGAAGAGCATCAACGTCAAAGGAGATTCCCACCCCCTGCACCACGACGTCGCGGTCCTGCTCACAAGGTGGGGTGTCCCCGGCCGGCTTTGGGGTGTCCCCGGCCGGCTTTGGGGTGCAGGTGCTGTGCTGGAAGCACCTTGGGCTGAGGAGCATCTCGGCCGGAGCTGCTGGGGCCCCACACCGGGTGCCTGACGCCTGCGTGGGGAGGTCCGGCGGTAGCCGGCTCCGCCAGCGCCGGGGCTGAGCCTGGGAGCAGCTCCCGCAGAGCAGCCGCTCAGTCTCCAAGCCGGGTTTCCCCGGCCCTGATGCCAAGCCCCGGGGCAGCCGGATGCTCCCAGAAGCTAAGGCAGGGATTAGCTCTGCTTTCCTTGGCGCCAGGCTTGGCAGAGGAGCTGCCGAGGCGGCCCCTGGCCTCCTGGGGAGCTGGCTGAGCTCGGCTGCCCTGGGTGCGATGCCGTGCGGTGCGACCGCCGGACTCCTGGCAGAGCCGGGGCGGTTGGGGGTGACTCACGCCGCAGCAGCCCGGTTGCTGCTCCCCGGTGCCTCCCGGGTGGCCGGAGCTGCTCGGCCCCCCGCAGGCGGCGCTTCCCCGGGCGATGGAGCGGTCGCTCCGACCTGACCCCGCGCTGCCTCCGGCCGCTCTCACGCCCCCTGCTCCGTGTCTGTGCCCCTGCCCCAGGAAGGACCTCTGCGCCGCCATGAACAGACCCTGCGAGACCCTGGGGCTGTCCCACGTGGCCGGCATGTGCCAGCCCCACAGGAGCTGCAACATCAACGAGGACACGGGGCTGCCGCTGGCCTTCACCGTGGCCCACGAGCTCGGACACAGGTACCGGCGGCTGCCTCCTTCTCCTCCTCCTCCTCCTCCTCCTCCTCCTCCTCCTCCAGGCAGGGCTTGGGGAGACGCGGGTGGGCAGAGCAGGGCTGACCGCCATCTGCATCCTGGGCTTGCTGGGACAAGTGGCCTTGGTGTCCGGTTCTGAGCGGCTGCTGCTGAGGGCTTGGGGGGTGGCCCCGTTGTCACAGAGAAGGGCTGAGCCTGGAAGGTTCCGTGGGGGTCCCCTAGGCAGGGACAGTAGGGCTTGTGTCACGGGGCTGGTGACGGTTCAACTTGCCCTAACGTCAGGTCAGCTCTGGCCGGGCCGCTTGAACGTGGGGGTTCAGAGCAGACATAGCAGAGGGCTTGGACCAGATGACCCTCGAGGTCTTTCTGACCTGGGGTCTCTGCGGCCCCGTGGGAGCTCTGCCCGGGGAAATCGCGGACCCAGCGAGCTGCACCGACCCGACCCCGCTGGCGCTCGTGGTCCTGTTCCCTCAGCTGAGCTCGCGGTGCAACAGCCTGGGCCATGGCTGGCGTTGGCCAGATGCCTCAGTGCTGCTGCTGGAGCAGCTGGGCCGGGACACAGAGCCACAGACGCAAGTGAGGGGTGGGAAGGGACCTCCAGAGACCATCCAGTCCAACCCCTGCCAGCAGGATCCCCTGGATCCAGTCATTAGGGGTTGGAAGGGACCCCAAAAGATCGCCCAGCCCCATCCCCTGCCACAGCAGGATCCCCTGGATCCAGTCGCACCGGAAGAGCCCAGGCAGGGTTGAAATGTCTCCAGAGAAGGAGACTCCACAAGCCCTGGGCAGCCCCGCCAGGGCTCCGTCACCCTCCCCGGGAAGCAGGCCCTTGTCCTGCTGATGGGGAGCCTCGCGCGTCCCCAGTGCCCCCGCCCGTCGTTAGGTGCCCCGGGGTGGCTGGGCTGGAGGGCGGCGGCGCTGACCTGCCCCTCGCGGGGCTGTGCTCTTACACAGCTTTGGCATTCAGCACGATGGAAGCGGCAATGACTGTGAGCCAGTTGGGAAAAGACCTTTCATCATGTCTCCACAGCTCCTGTATGACACGTCCCCCCTCACCTGGTCCCGCTGCAGCCGCGAGTACATCACACGCTTCCTCGAGTGAGTCCTCCTCTTCCTCCTCGCCCGGGGCTGGGCTGTGGGGGGCTCGTGGGGCTGCGCCTGTGCCGCTGGGTCCGTGCGGGGCAGGAGGTGGCTGTGGGAGCGCCGGGGTGCTGGCACAGGGCCGGTGGCAGCCGGGCTCGCGGAGCCGGAGGGGCCCCCCTGCTCTCAGCCTTCACCCCTGCGGGAAGGGTTTCCTGCCGGTGATGGCCTTGGGCTGTGCGAGCTGCGGTGGGGAGGACACGGAGCAGCTGGGAGCCCTCCGGCTGGGTTTGGTCCCCCTGCGCCCAGAAGGGGCAGCTCTCCCTGGGGAGCCGAGCGGAGCCCGTTGCCAGACTTGAGCTGCCGGCAGGAGACGGGGAAAGGAGCCGGCAAATGACCCCCCGCTGCCCCTGCTGGGCTGCCGGCGCTGCCGGGAGCAGAGCTTGGTCTGGGGGGAGAGCTGAGCTCTCTGCCGCCGGTGCCCGCGGGGTTAGTGGAGGCTGCTCGTGTGCAGCTGCTGCGGAACCGCTGGGCTCCTGGCACCGACAGCGGCACCGACGGGGCTGGGGGAGACAGTGCCTGGAGCACACCAGGGGCTCGGGAGGGCTGGGACCAGCTTTGGGGTGTCCAGTGCAGAGCCACAGGGGTGATGGAGGGAGGGGGGCATCTCCTTGCTGGGGAGAGGCTGAGGGAGCTGGGAAAAAGGAGCCTGAGGGGTGACCCCGTGGATGTTGATCAATATGGGAAGGGTGGGTGTCAGGAGGATGGAGCCAGGCTCTGCTCAGGGGCACCCAGTGACAGGACAAGGGGCAGCGGGTGTCAGCTGGGACAGAGGAGGCTCCCCATCAGTGTGAGAAGGACCTTGTTCCCAGGGAGGGTGCCAGAGCCCTGTCAGGGGCTGCCCAGGGGGTTGTGGAGTCTCCTTCTGTGGAGATGTTTCAAACCCCTGGTCTGTTCCTGTGTGACTGGATCTGGGGGATCCTGCTGTGTGCAGGGGGATGGGACTGGATGGTCTCTGGAGGTCCCTTCCCATCCCCGATGCTCTGTGAGTCTGTGATTCTGTGATGGGTGGTGCCCCAGTGCAGAGGAGCGTCGCTGCGGCTCCCGCAGGAGCCTGACGCCGATGCCCAGCCGGAAGGTCTCCTTGTTCCATAGTTGGAAGAAAACCCCTCAGGAGGGGCAGCGCCGTGAGCTCTGCGCAGACCTGAGCCGGGCTGCACCCCGACTCCCTGCCCAGTTCAGCCCAGCATGGCCCACAGTGGTCCTTCCCCCCCCAGGTGGGAGAAGCAGGCTGCTCTGGCTGCCCTGGGGCCGGGGAAGCCCCTGCCCTGCTGGGAGCAGAGTTCCTGCGGGGGGGGCACACACGGGTGTCTGCTGCCAGAGAGCCCCTGCAGCCCCCGCCGCAGCTGCTCTTAGACCGGCCCAGTGCAGCCCAGCCAGAGCTCTGCTGGGAGCAGCAAAGGGGAGGGGGGGGCCCGTTAGCAGGGCCCTTCCGGGGGGCTGTGGTGCCTGCAGGGGGGTTCCTGGGCTCGGGGGGCACGCAGAGACGGCGGCTGCTGCGCAGTGGAGCCCTCGGCTGGAGCGGTGCAGGCAGGGCCCTGGCTGAGGGCTGGGCTGGGGGTGCTGGCGGCGCAGGGACCCCGGGGGCTGCTCCCAGGGAGAACGGCCCTTCCGGCTCTCGGTCGGGGTTCGGGCTGGGGGAGCCGCTGCAGCCTCGGCCCCAGTGCTCTCCCTGCCACCTGCCGTGCCCAGGGGATGGGGGCTGGCGGCCCAAAACTCGGGGCCCCTCCAGGTGCCGAAGCAGCCCCAGGGTTGCTCTGAGACGCGGGCTGGTGCCGTGGCCTCTCGCGGGTGCAGGGCAGCGGGCGCCTCCGTGAGCCACAGCCGGGGTGCTGCACGGCCGGGCCGGGCTCGCGGTGACGCTGCCGTGACCCCTCTCCTCTTCCAGCCGCGGCTGGGGGCTCTGCCTGGACGACCCCCCTGCCCAGGAGGTGCTGGACTACCCCTTGGTGCCCCCGGGCGTCCTCTACGACGTGGCCCACCAGTGCCGGCTGCAGTACGGCCCCTACTCCACCTTCTGCGACGACATGGACGTAAGCTGAGCGCTGTCCCCCCACCGGGCGCTGTCCCCCTGCCGGGCCCCGGGGGGGCTCTGGGGTGGCGTGGCCAGCGCGGTGACCGTGCCCCACTCACCCTGTGCCCCGCAGAGCGTCTGCCACACGCTGTGGTGCACGGTGGGCAGCACCTGCCACTCCAAGCTGGACGCGGCTGTCGACGGCACCGCGTGCGGGGAGGGCAAGGTAATGCTGGCGGCCGGCGCCGGGCTCCCCTCTGCCCCTGTGCGGCCCGAGCACCCACCTGGAGCCGGGGGGCTGCCGCAGGCGGGACCAGCTCCCCGCAGCAGCTCTGTGCGGCCCGGGGCAGAGCCGTCGCGCTCCAGGGCAGGGTGTCCGTGCAAGGCAGCGCGAAGCTGCGGAGGTGTAAGAACCTCTGTGGGCATCTCCCCGCTCCTGGGGCTGGTGACCGCTGCGTCCTCGAGCCTCGCGGTCTCCTCTCCCTCTGCAGTGGTGCTTCAACGGCGAGTGTGTGCCCGTGGGCTACCGGCCCGAGGCCATTGACGGCGGCTGGAGCTCCTGGGGCTCGTGGGCTTCGTGCTCGCGCAGCTGCGGCGCCGGCGTGCAGAGCGCCGAGAGGCAGTGCAGCTGCCCCGCGTAAGCCAGCGCCGCCCGGCCAGGAGGGGGACCCCGCTGCCCCTGGAAGCCGGGGCCCTGGCCGCAGCGTGACCCCCCGCCTTTGCCCCGACAGGCCCAAGTACGGGGGCCGCTACTGCCTGGGGGAGCGGAAGCGGTTCCGCATCTGCAACGCGAGGCCGTGTCCCCCCGGCCGGCCCTCCTTCCGCCAGCTCCAGTGCAGCCAGTTCAACCCCATGCCCTACCGAGGGAAGCTCTACAGGTGGACGCCGGTGCCCAACAGCGGTGAGGGGCGGGCAGAGCCTGGCGCAGCCCCTCACAGAGCCCTGCTGGGTCTGCCCCACGCTGCTGGGCTTGCAGGGCCGGCTTGTGTTCTCGGCCTGGTGGCCCCCGCCGCTGCCCCGGTCAGCCTGTGCCCGTTGGCTTCCCCAGTCAACCCCTGCGAGCTGCACTGCCGGCCCGAGGACGAGTACTTCGCCGAGAAGCTGCGCGACGCCGTCGTCGACGGGACCCCCTGCGACGAGCTGACCGCCAGCCGCGACCTGTGCATCAACGGCATCTGCAAGGTGGGGCCTGGGGGAGCCCGGGGACCGGGGGGAGCCCCCTCTCCCTTGTGGGTGCCGAGGGGTGGGACACGGGGCAGCGGCTGTGAGCTGGGGCGGAGGAGGTTCCACGTCAGTGTGAGAAGGATGGAGCCAGGCTCTGCTCAGGGGCACCCAGTGACAGGACAGGGAGCAGCAGGTGTGAGCTGGGGCAGAGGAGGTTCCACGTCAGTGTGAGAAGGACCTTGTTCATGGTGAGGGTGCCAGAGCCCTGGCAGGGGCTGCCCAGGGGGGCTGTGGAGTCTCCTTCTCCAGAGACATTTCAAACTCTCCTGGGCTGTTCCTGTGTGACTGGATCTGGGGGACCCTGCTGTGTCAGGGGGATGGGACTGGGTGACCTCTGGAGGTCCCTTCCAACCCCTAATGACTGGATCTGGGGGATCCTGCTGTGTCAGGGGGACGGGACTCAATGCTCTTCCGAGGTCCTTCCCGTCCCTGACACTCTGTGGTTCTGTGAGACGGGGTACGGAAACCTGCCCCTGGAAATGGGGCCGGGGAGGCGACAGGGTGAGACCCGGCCCTGAAGTGTTGGGGGGCCTCCCCAGCCCAGCAGCCCATCCCAGCACTGGCAGATGTCCTTCTCTCCGTGATGTTGTTGTTCTTCCTGGGCAGCTCCCTACAAACGGCCGCAGCCTTGCGCGGGGTGGGAGGCACTGGGATCCAGCTGGGAGGTGCTGCTGGGCTTGGGGTGACCTTGCTGAGCTGGGCAGGGCTTCCAGCGGCCCTTGGTCACAGCAAGGTGGTCCGTTTGTTCCCACCTCCCCTTTCCCTGGGGAGGTGGCCCAGAGGGCTGGGAGCCGGCACCCACAGAGGCCCCAGTGAACGGGGTGGATGGTGGGTGGCTCTGCGTCGCACGAAGAGCAGCGGCAAACAGGGACAGCGATCGGCCAGCGAGTTCCTCGCAGCCTCTCATCTGAAGGTCGTCGGAGAGAACCTCCCCCTCTCGCTGGCCGCGGGTCCAGCAGCAGTGGGCAGGGCCCCGCTGGCTACTGGAGCTTCTGGGAAGGTCCCGTTTCCTCCCGTAACGGGCTGGGAGCCGCTTCAAAGGCTGCGGCGGGCAGGGGCTGCAGGGAGAGCTGGGGTCAGGGCTGTTCCTCGGCGCCGACAGGGGTGAAAGCCAGCAGCTGGCAGCAGACAGCACCCTGGGGGCGGCGGAGCCCGCTGCTGGCCACACTGGCCCCTGGCCAGCTGGGTCTGGGGGCTCCACTCTGGAGCAGGACCCAGCAGGATCTTCTGGGTCTCGCTCTGCAGTTTGGCTCGAGGAGAGTCTCAGCAGCAGGGCCGGGGAGGACTGTTCCGAGGGTTTGGGGTCTGGGGGCCGGCGGGGACGGGGGCAGCTGATGGGGCTGCCTTGCAGAACGTGGGCTGCGACTACCAGATCGACTCCAACGCGGTGGAGGACCGGTGCGGCGTCTGCCACGGGGACGGCTCCACCTGCCACACCGTCAGGAAGACCTTTGAGGACACTGAGGGGCTGGGTGAGGGCTCTTGGCTCCGGCCCCAAACTCCAGCTGCCCGTTGCCCACCAGTCTGGGCTCCCTGCTGCTGGGGGGATGCTGGCACCCACTCTGGGGGATGCTGGCACCCACTCTGGGGGGATGCTGGCACCCACTCTGGGGGGATGCTGGCACCCACCTGGGGGATGCTGGCACCCACCTGCGGGCACACAAGGTCTCTGCCCTGTGCCCCGCTCCCCTGACAGCGGTGCTCGGCTCCCTCCCCAGGCTACGTGGACATCGGGATCATCCCCGTGGGAGCCCGGGAGATCCGGATCGAGGAGGTGGCCGAGGCCGGGAACTTCCTGGCGCTGCGGGGCGAGGATCCCGACAAGTACTTCCTGAACGGCGGCTGGACCATCCAGTGGAACGGGGACTACAGAGTGGCGGGGACCACCTTCACCTACAAGAGGACAGGCAACTGGGAGAACCTCACCTCGCCGGGACCCACCGTGGAGCCCGTGTGGATCCAGGTAGCGGCTGGGCAGGACGAGGGCGCCCCGCAGGCGGTTGATGGCCCCAGACTGAGGTTCCTCGTGGTGCAGCCGGGTGACCACACAGAGGTCCACCCCGTGGCCCTGCAGAGGGCTGGAGCCCCCACCTCTCGCTTCGCTGTCAGGGTGAAACGTGAGCGGGCTCCTGGGCTGCTAACGGGGGCGCTGGGCACCCCCAAGCCCTCTGCCCTAGTGAAGACCCCGTGAGAGGGGGAGGCTCTGCAGAGGCGCCCTCGCTCTTGCCAAAGCCCCAAGAACAACAGGCCTTTGGCTACAATGGGAGGGCTTAGGCCAAGCAAAACAAGGGCGACTCCCCTGGCTGTGCCGGGGGCTGGCAAGCTGCCTGCCGCCTCTGGCACGTGTGGGGACCCCTTCGGAACGGGGCGAGGGTGTGAGGAGTCTCCTTCAGGTTCGCTGGTGCCCCCTCTTGCTGCCAGCACCCCGGGGGACGGGGCACTGAGGGGCGCTCACCTGGGTCTGCCGGGGTCAGCTGCCCCTCCAGCGGTGACGCCCCTCTGCTCAGGGGGCTGGGGGGGGCTCAGCCTGATGCCGACGGGCAGGAGGGTTGCTCCTGCCCCATGTGCTGCAGCTCCTGCACCGGGGCTGCTGGTGCAGAACCTCCTGCCCCGGCTCCAGCTGCAGGGACGGGAACATCTGAGCCCGTTTCCAGAGTGGCCCTGGGCTGCTGCCAGGGTGGAGCTGGGGGGGGAGCCAGCGCGGCCCCTGGCTGGCAGACAGGGCCAGAGGGCAAACAGAACCCCAGAGCCTTCTGCTGAAAGAGACCTTCAGCATCAGCAGCCGGTCCTCGGGCGGGAGCTGGGCGTGGCCTGACGCCCCTGTGGCTCTGCGGGGCGCGTTGTCACCTCCTGAGTCGCCCCGGGGTGCAGCGGCCAGCCCCAGCCCACCTCCATGGCCCACTCGGTTGTCTCCCACAGCTGCTGTTCCAGGAGGCCAACCCGGGCGTGCGGTACCAGTACACGGTGCAGCGGCCAGCCGACAGCGCCAACGAGGTCGAGCCGACCGAGTTCCTCTGGCGCTTTGGCTCCTGGAGCACCTGCACGGCCACCTGTGGATCCGGTGAGGCTGCTGCGGCGGGTGTCCCGGCACTGCGGGGGTGCCCGAGGGGTTCCGGGGGCTCGCGGGGGTAGAGTGGAGCAGCCGAGGTCCCGCTTCGCTCGGTGCCCTCGTACCTCTGCGGGCGATGCTGGCGTTGGGGGTATGGAGACAAAGGGCCGCTGTCCCTCCTGGCTGGGCCACTCCTGGGGGTCGTGTCTGGGGTCGTGCGGGGAGCAGACGGCAGGGTGCCTGGTACAGGCTGAGCGTCGGGGTCCCACTCTGCCCCCCACTGTGCTGCTGGCCCAGCATCCCAGGGCTCGTGGGGCAGCTCGTGGGGCCACTGTGCTGCTGGCTCTAGGGGCTCCTGCTGGGGCAGGGGGTTGGGCCCTTGCGATCCCTGACGCCCCGTGGTGCTGTGACTTGGGCCCCCATGCGGTGCCCGGCGCAGGGGTGCAGCGGCAGGCGGTGCACTGCGTGGAGAAGCTGGCCGGCATCGTGGAGGAGCGGCACTGCGACGCCCTCACCCGCCCCGACGACCGGCAGAGGCCCTGCAGCGAGGACCCCTGCCCTGCCAGGTCTGCCCCCGCAGGGGTCACCGCGGGCGGGGGGCCTCGTGTGCGGCACCGCGTTTGCCCCCCTGGGTTGCATCGATCCTGGGTCCCAGGTCCCGTGATGGGCTGTGGGAGCAAATCCCGGCAGCTGCTGCAGGGGAAGGATCTGGCAGGACCAGGAGCCCCTCTCTGGGTGATGAGCTCCGGCTGACACAAGGCAGGGGCTGATCCATCCCTGACCCTTCCTTCTGGGCACTTGTTGGGGCTGAACTTGGGATCCCGGTTCCCCAGAGCCCTGTGGGTCACCGCAGGCTGCTGCAGCACCTCGTGTGCATCTGCTGGCCCCAAGCACCTCGTGGTTGGCACTGGCTGGGCCCTGGCACCCTGCAGTGCCCAAGGAGGTGGGATGCGAGGCAGAGCCCAGCTTGTGGCCGCTCGCTCGGGCTGAGCCCTCTCCCCTTGACCTTCCCCAGGCGGAGGGGCTGAGCCCTCTCCCCGTTCCGTTGCCAGGTGGTGGGTCGGCGAGTGGCAGCAGTGCTCGGCCTCGTGCGGCGGGTCGGGGCTGGCCAGGAGGACGGTGCTCTGCATCCAGAGCGTGGGGCTGGACGAGCAGAGGGCCCTGCAGCAGGCAGACTGCCAGCACCTCGCCAAGCCGGAGGCCACCGCTCCCTGTAACCGGGAGGTCCCCTGTCCCTCCCAGTGGGCTGTGGGGAACTGGTCTGAGGTGAGCAGCAGCGCCGGGGAGGTCCCAGTGTCTGGTGAAGCTGGAGGGGAGCTGGGGGGCAGAGTGCCCGGAGCCATCCTCAGGCTGCTCGGGAGGGGAGGACTCGTGGCTGCGCTGCGGTGGCTGCGGAGCCTGAGCAGCTGCTGATCTCAGAGTCTCCTCCCGCCCTGGCGGCCCCGGGGTGCCCTGATGTGCAGCAGAGCCACTGGGGCCCCCTTGCCCGGCGTCCGAGGCGCCCGCTTTGCTGCCTCACGGAGGAGCCCCAGTGGGGTCACCGCTGCCCGCGCCCTGCCAGCCCTGACCTTCCCACCCCTCTTCCCTCCCCAGTGCTCGGCCACCTGTGGGAACGGGACGCGGCGGCGCCCTGTGCGCTGCAGCAACAGCACCGGGGCGCCCTGCGACCCCGCCGAGAGACCTAGCGCCGAAGGGCGCTGCTCCTCGCCGCGGTGCCGCACAGAGGGGCCGGACAGCGCCAGCCCGGAGGGGTCCGGCAGCGGCTCCGCCAGCAGGGAGGTGTTCAACGAGATCCAGCCGGTGCCCAGCAGGCCCGGCGCCAGGTTTAGCCCCTTCGCCCCGAGCGCGCCCGAGCCCGGCGGCGCCAACGTCATCCCCGAGGAGGACTTCTCGGCCCCCAAGGGCAACGTCTTCGTCGACGACTTCTACTACGATTACAACTTCATCACCTTCCACGAGGACCTCTCCTACGACCCTTTCGTGGAGGGGGAGACCCCAGGCGAGGGGCAGCGGCCGGCGCCGGGCGCCCGCGATGTGGGGGGCTCGCAGGAGGCACCTGCCGGGGTCCCGCACACGGTCAGCCCGGGGCGAGGGGCGAGCGAGGACCGTGGAGCGCCCGCTGGAGCCGACACGCCTGCTCCCGTGCCCGGGCAGCCTGGGGGTCCGGCCACAGAGCACCGCACGCGCCAGGGCCCCGTGGAGGTGGGCGCAGCCGCTCCCACGGAGGAGGAGGAGCGCCCAGCGCCTGCACCCCCCTTCGAGGAGCACCCACCCCCCCAGGGCACAGGGAGCCACGATCCTGGTAACAGGCGGCAGCACCCAGCCCTGGCTGCACCCGGAGGAGCTGTGCCCACGGGGATGGGGCTCGGGCAGGAGCCCCCGGGCCCTGGCCTTGCTCCCTGGGCCCCCTCCCTGGCCCATCCCTCCCCAGCACAGCCCACTGGCCAGGGCAGTGCCGGCACCAAAACGTCACACAGCCAGGGAGGGCCGGGGAGCCGCAGCGAGGGGCATGTGGGCACCGAGGGGCCGGGTGACACCAGCCGCGAGCAGCACCCTGTGCCGGGCACTGCGGGAGGAGGCTGGAGGGAGACAGGTCTTGTCTTCCCCGGTGGTGCCGCCGGTGCTGCCGCTGAGCCCGAGGAGCAGGAGGGGCAGGCAGCCGTGCCAGCGGGCACACGCGCAGCCCTGGTGGCCACCCCGCAAGCCCATGGGACAGAGAGGGCAGATCTTGCCTTCCCCACCCCACAGGGACTGGGGTGGGAGAGGGGAAGGGGTGCTGGCAGCACCCATCCCGTGGGCAGTCCCTATCCTGTGGGTGCTGTCGGGGTTCCCACAGGGTACTGGCCAGAGCCCCACAGCCCCACGTGGCCAACCTCAACTCCTGTGGTGGCCTCGACAGCCCGGCCAGTGTCCTTGTTCGCCACTGTGCCCGGGCCGGCCACCCGGCTCACCTCCAGCAGCCTGACCCAGCAGGATGCCCCAGTGCCAGCCGTGCCCATGGCCCCAGCTCACAGCCCTCCTGTGGCCCCAACCAGAGGGTCACCCCCTGAGCCCGCTCTGGCCTGGGGGACCGTGGGGGTGTCCCAGCCCCCGGAGCCGGTGTCGCCCCGTGCGCTGCAGGGCTCCTGGGGGGTCCTGCCCAGCAGCACCCTGCCAGGGGACGGCCCGTCATGGGCAACCCCAGGGCCGTCTGCCTTCGGCAATGCGGAGCCCGCGCCACCCCAGCCCGTCCCTGCGCCCCCGCCGCCCTGGGAAGAGGAAGGGATGGAGGAGGAGGAGGCTTCGCTGCCATCGTCGGCCAACATGGTGGCCACCGCGATGCCCAGCTGGGAGGTCGGGAGCTGGAGCGAGGTAGGTGCTGCTCCTGTTACAAGCCACATGCGGCCAGTACGGAGCTGACTGGCCCCTCTCCGGGCATCGCCCTGGTGGGGAAGGGCCGAGGGGGCTGGGGCTGCTCGAGGTCCCGTCTGACACGGTGCTGCGGGGCCCCGGCGGTGGCCGTGCGGCCGGCTCAGCGCCCCGTGTCGCGTGGCAGTGCTCGGTGACGTGCGGCGTGGGGGCGACCTGGAGGACCGTGCGCTGCAGCAGCGGCCGCGACGACGGCTGCGCTGCGGCCAGCAAGCCCGTCCCTGCCCGGCGCTGCTCGCCGGGGCCCTGCGCCGCGTGGCGCCCGGGCAGCTGGAGCAAGGTGAGCAGGGCCCCTGCACCCCCGGAGGGGATGGATGGGGGGAAGGCGGCGGGAGCTGGGGCTCTGGAGCTGGGAAACGGAGCCTGAGGGGTGACCCCACGGGTGTTGATCAGTGTGGGAAGGGTGGGTGTCAAGAGGAGGGAGCCAGGCTCTGCTCAGGGGCACCCAGTGACAGGACAGGGGGCAGTGGGTGTGAGCTGGAGCAGAGGCTGCTCTGGGCAGCCAGGTGAATCCAGCAGGGTCGGTGGTGGGGAACGTCCGTCCTTGCTCTGGGGGCTCCTGTTTTTGGGGTCGAGAGCGTTGCTGTCGCAGCTGGGAACCGGTGGGTGGGTGGTGCTGGTGGACTTGGAGCTGCGTGGACTTGTCTGTGGCTTGCGCTGGAGGAGGAGATGGAGGTTGAGTGTCACCTCAGTCCTGGCCGAGGCAGAGCCTGTCTCTGGGGTCCCCTCTGGCCAGAGGGCTCCCCCGCAGCAGCCCTTGCAGCCCACCCCGGTGTGATGCTCGCGCTGCCTCCCAGTGCTCCAGGAGCTGTGGCGGGGGCACGAAGGTTCGGGACGTGCACTGCGTGGACGCCAGGGACCAGAGGCTGCTGCGGCCCTTCCACTGCCGGGCTGTGCCCTACAAGCCCCCCGAGGAGCTGCCCTGCCAGAGCGGCCCCTGCCTGGGCTGGTACACGTCCTCCTGGCGAGAGGTAGGGGCTGCTGGGGATGGGCCGCGCGCAGCGGCGCGAGCTTGGTCACCTCTCTTCTGCCTGGAAGCACCGTTGCCCGGCCCTTGGCTGCCCGGGGTGGATGCTCGTAGCTGGGCAAGTGGAGGCCAGCAGGGGCTGAGCTGCCTGCAGCCATCTGACTCCCTGGGCACCCCTGACCGCTTCATCGGGGGCTGATGGTTGAACTGACAGGGGAGCTGCAGAGCAGAGAGCAGGAAGAAGCTGCTGGTGCTGAGGGTGGGGAGAGCCTGGCTCACGGTGCTCAGAGAGGTGGGAGAAGCCCCACCCCAGCACCATCCCAGGGCATTTTGGTCCTTGGGGCTCTCAGCCCCCGCTCAGGGCTGGGGGTGGCACCCAAGCCATTGCAGGGCAGGGCTCAGGCTGCCTCTCCTCGCCTCTGGCATCACGGCAGCTGCTTGCAGGGGGTCTGCTGGGTCCCTTGAGAGCCCCCCGGCCAGCTCTGAGCCCCACGGAGGGGTCCAGCAGCCGGCAGCAGCAGAGCCACATGCAGGCGCTGCAGCTGGGAGGCGGGTGGCCCCCTGCGGGCTCTCAGGGTGGCTTTGTGGGGGGCTCTGTGACGCCCCCCATCCCTGCCTCGTGTCCTGGCAGTGCTCGGAGTCCTGCGGCGGTGGGGAGCAGGAGCGGCTGGTGACCTGCCCGGAGCCGGGCCGCTGCGAGGAGACCCTGCGGCCCAACACCACCCGTCCCTGCAACACACATCCCTGCACCACCTGGGTGGTGGGCTCCTGGGGGGAGGTGAGTGGCCACCGCGGCTCTCGCAAGGGGGCTGCTGCGCCAGTGGGCTCCTGGGGGGAGGTGAGTGGCCACCGCCGCTCTCGCGAGGGGGCTGCTGCACCAAGTGTGAGGAGCGAGGGTGACCCTCGACCTCTGCCCCAGACTGGGAGCTGCCGCAGCAGAACCTCCGGGGGGCTGGTGTTGCTGGCGGGGGCTGGCGCTGGGGGTGGCTCAGCGGGATGCAGCCGCGGCGCCGACGGGGCTGCTCTGTGCCCTCAGTGCACGGCCCCCTGCGGCGGGGGCATCCAGCGGCGCCAGGTCAAGTGCATCGACACCAAGTCGGGGCTGGCCGAGGAGGACAGCGGCCTCTGCGCCCACGAGCCCCGGCCCGAGGGCACCCAGAAGTGCAACCTGCAGGACTGCGGGAGCTCCGACTCAGGTAAGGGGCCGTCCCGCCTGTCCCGGGAGCCGGTGGCTTGGCCCTCGGCGTGGTTGTGGGGTCAGGGCTGTGGGGGTGCTGCTGTGGCAGACCCCTGCTAAGGAGTCGTCCCCGGGCAGCTCGCAGCTCGCCCTCCTTCAGCAGCCTTGTGGAGGAGCGGGGCAGCATCCTCCATCACCATCCTCTGCTGCGGCTGGAGACGCTTTTCCCGGCATCAGGGAATCACAGCTGGGCTGGGCTGGGCTGAGGGGACCTTCCCAGCTCCTCCCGTGCCAGCCCCGGCCCTGGGCAGGGCCATCCCCAGCCAGAGCAGGTGCTCAGAGCCCCCAGGGCCAGCCTGCCCTGGGACGGTGCCAGCGATGGGGCTTCTCCCACCTCTGGGCTGCGGTGCGCCGGAGGAGCAGGCACGAGGCAGGGTGGGGAGCACCGCACAAGCAGCCGGTGCTGGCTGCGCCGAGGAGAGTCGCGAGCAGGAAGGGAAAACCGGTGACCCCGCTGCAGAGCCGTGGGGAGAGGGAGGAGGTGTTTTACCCCCGGGTTGTGCAAGGCTGGCTTGGCCAATCCATAATGAGGTGGGAACGTTCCGAGCAGCCGGCGCTCGAGGGGCCGAGTGAGGGTCTTCCCTGGCACTGGTGGGAGTGGGACGTCCTGGTGTCCCGAGGCACCGGCAAAGGGGGCAGCTCTGCTCGGCTACTCCGGCTGCAGCCACGGGCTCTCCCTTGGCTTCTGCTCCTGCCTTCCCTCAGAGAGCTGCTTGCCCTGGCATCAGACACCGGTGGGCTGCAAGGGTGGGCGGCCTCTGGAAGGAAAAGCCCCGTCAGCAGGGGTTGGGTGCCGCTGGCAGCAGCGGTGACTCGATCGTCAGCATCAGCTCCTTAATGGGTGTGAGAGCAGATCTGGCTGCCCAGAAGGAAGCAGCTGACCCTCCGCGGGGTTGTGGAACAGAGGGGACTGAGGGATGGAGCGGGGCTGGAGAGCAGGGTGGGTGCTGAGCAGGGCACAGGAGCTGGCCCCACAGCTGCCCCACACCTCGGGGCAGCTGCCACTTCGCAGCCTGGGGCAGCTGCCCTCATCCTTTCAGCTCTTTGGGCTCTTCTAGCCCCTGGTTTGGAGACCCCCCCAGCCCCTGTTTTGGACAATCCCCAGCGCCAATTCTGGAGACACCCCCTCGGCCCCTGTTGTGGAGACCCTCGGTCCCCAGAAGCGCAGCCTTTGGTTGATTTGGACTGGGAGCCTGCGAGCGCTGGCCCTGGGACGCTCTTAGCCGTCGAGCGGCTCGTTGAGCGGCTCCTTTCCGACGGGACCCTCCTGCCTTCGAGAGCCTGCGGTCAGCTCAGCGGTTAGGAAACGATTAGTCAGCCCCGCTCCAGGGGCGATGAGCAGTCCCCGCTGGGCAAGGGGGGGTTTCCGTGCCGGGCCGGGCAGAGGCTCCCAGAAAGGTTCCAGTCCCAGCTCCAGCCCTTCCCTGGCCTCTGCAGGGTCTCTGCTGCAGGGTTAGCGCGGGCTGGAGTGATTCATGTGTTTACGGTGGAAGCCGGGAGCCTCCTCCCTCCGCAGCGAGGCCGGCGTGGCCGCGGGGTTGTGTTTGGAGCCATCGTGTTCTCGCCGGACAGACAACCCCGGCAGCGTTTAAACGTGAGACCCAGATGGGTTTGTGATGGGGCTGGGCCGGGTCCAGCACAAGAAGCATCTCGCCGGCTGCCGGCTCTTCCCTGCAGGGGGAGGTCGGGATTAGCGGGAGCCAGAAGCCGGGTTGTGAGCTAATCGGTGGCCAGAGAGGTTATTTTTAACTGGCTCTTTCACAGCTGCATCCAGCTGTGAGCAGGGGAGATAAGCTTGGCCTGTCCTTAGATGGCTCCTGTGGGGCACCCACGCGATGCCCCGGCTCAGCCGAGGCGCTCGGAGGCTCCCAGCTCCGGCGCAGCAGGATCCGCCTGGGGATCCGCTGGCAGCGCCGCTCTCACCCGCAGAGCAGCGGCTCCTCGCTGGTGTCGGAGGGCCAGGGGGACGTTGGTGACCTCCCGGCAGCACAGCCTGGCTGGTGGCGTCGGGAACGGATCTGCCGCACCTCGGGCAGGGCTGCCGGGCTGCTCGGGGCTGGCTGAGGCTCAGGAGGGCCGGTTGCCAGCTGACCTGCAGCCAAGCCCGAGCAGAGCTCACCCCGCTGGCGGCCGCTCCTCTGGCCGCAGCGTTTCTTGTAGCTCAGGCAGCTGGAAGACGCTCCCCCCGCGGCGCTCGTGGCCCTGCTGGAGCGCTAGAGGCTGGTCCGGGGCCAGCGCAGAGGAGCGGAGCCGGGCAGCAGCTCCCACGCGAGAGCCCAGAGCGCAGGGCTGGGCGCTTTCGAACACGAGAGCAGCAGCTGCCTTGTGGTGGAGGAGGAGGAGATGCTGGTGGGAACCGGCTGCAGCTGCCCTGCTGCTGCGGAGCTGCTGGCTCTGCCTGCACTGTGGCTTTGGGGCAGACGCAGCGCTGGTGGGGGAACGACCCCGGTCGGGGCTGAGCCCGTGGGGTCTGCTCGTCGTGGGAGCTGGTGTGCGATGGTGTGGCCAGCAGCACCGGGCCAGGGGTGGTCCCCCTGTACTGGGCACTGGGGAGGCCCCACCTCACATCCTGGGGTCACTGCCAGAAGGACATGAAGGGGCTGGAGCGAGGCCAGAGAAGGGCAGTGGGGCTGGGGAAGGGTCTCCTTAGCGCAGGACTGCACGCTCGGTGTGGAAGCAGCCTTTGCTCTTCACGGTGGGCAGATGGTTCTCCTGAGGCACTGGGAGATGGTTCCCCATAGGCACTGGGAGCTGCTTCTCCTCCATCACTGGGAGATGCTTCTCCTTCAGCTGGAAAATACTTGTCCAGTGGTGGGAGGTGGTTCTTCTGAGGCACTTGGAGCTGCTTCCCCTCTGAAGGCAGGAGATGATCCTCCCAAGACACTGGGAGCTGCTTCTCCTGCAGGGGTGGCAGTGCTGCTCCTGCCCGGTGCCCGCCGCGCCCCAGGGAGGGCACTCCGGGCCGGGAGGCCGGGCTAACAGAGGCTCCGCTGGCCGCTGGCTCCCAGAGCGCCGCGGAGGGCCAGCAGCTCAGGCTGCGGTTTCGAGCGGTTCCTGGCGCGGAGCGGCGCGCGGGCTCCGGCGAGGGCTCGGGGCGACGGGCAAGCAGCCGCGGCGAGCGGGTCGCACGGGAGCGGGGTCAGCTCTCGGAAGAGCTGTCGGACGGAGCGGCCGGTGCGGCTTCCCCTGCCCGGGGCCGGATTCCAGGGAGGAGCCAGAGGCTCCTCCGAGGTTCTCAGACCTGAGCCCGACCCCGCTCACGCCCCGAGGATGCGGGAGAGCGCCGAGCTCTCGGCTGCCGTCCCCTTCTCGTCCTGCGAGCGCTGCGGGTCCCTGCGGTCCGGGGTGAGCGGTCTGGAAGCCGTGTGCTGAGCCCGCGGAGCTGGGCACAGCTCAGCTGTGTGCTGGTGCTGCCAGCTGCAGGGGCAGGAGGGGGGCTTGTCGGGGCTGAACTGTCATTGTCCAGCTTTCCTCTCTCGCCCAGAGGTGTTCTAGGGTCCCTGCCTGAGCCCTCCCTGCCCTGCAGCAGGTGCTGTGGGAGCAGAGGTGCCTGTGTGCTAGCACGAAGGGCTCTGGGCTTCGGGGGATGCTGTGGGGAGCTGCAGGGATGCCCCAGAAGGTACCATCCTGCAGACCCCGGTGGAACCTCGCTGAGCAAAGCCTTCCCTTCCAGCGTGGCTGGCGGTGGAGCTGGGAGCTTCTGGGGCAAGTCCCCAGGAAGCGGGATCCCCAGGCTGTTTGCAGAGAGGAAACGCTCTGTGCAAACAGTTTGCTCAGCCCGCGACTGACTCAGCCGGGGCGGCCGGGCTGCCGTGGAGCTGGGTGCTGCTGCTTCCCAGAGCACAGCCCGACCGCTGGGTGCTTGTTCCGGAGACACCTGCAGGAAGCAGCCCTGGTGCTGCTGAGTCTCCAAACTCACGGCAGAGAGAAACGAGTCTGCACCTCGCTGCCGCCTTCTGCCCCCGCTGCGGGGAAGGGCTGGGCACTGGGAGCAGGCGGCGGGGCCGGGAGCTTCGTCTCCTCTCCCAGAGCTCCAGCACCGACTCTCCTCCCCGTGGAGCTAACCCTGGGCTCAGCCCTGCTCCTCTGAACGGTCTCTCCACCCTGGGGAGCTGCGGCAGGGCTGAGCTGGCAGCAGAGCTGCTCTTCCCGCTGGCAGTCAGAAACACCGAGGGTGCCCGATGCCCGGCTGGGGGTGGGCTCTGCACTCGCTGAGGTCTCTCCTTGTCTCTGCCCACCCCTCACCGCTTTCCTCACCAGACACCCACGGGTGCTGGCACTAACCGTCTGCTTGCCCTCTCCCCTCCCCTCCAGGCTTCATCTGCGAGCGCGACCGCCTGACCTTCGCCTTCTGCCAGACCCTGCGCCTCCTGGGCAGGTGCCACCTCCCGACCGTCCACCTGCAGTGCTGCCGCAGCTGCCGCCAGCACGGGCATCGCGCGGCCGCCGGCCGGGACCGTGGGGACGAGCGGGCCTCCAGGAGGTGACGGGACCCTCGGAGGAGCCGCCAGGCCCGCGGCGGGTCCTGGAGCAACGTGGCGCAGGAGGCAGCGGGTGGCTCCACTCATTCAGTCGTGCTATCGTAACGGTGCTCGAGGCAGCGCTCTGGCGGGGCTGCGCCTGCCGGACCCTGCGTCGCGGTGGCGCGGGGAAGGGGACGCGCAGGCGCCCCCCGCTCGGGGCCAGACCTCTGCTCATGGTGCTATCTCTGACGTCGGCAGCCTCTCGGGGTAGGGTGCTGGCGGGCCAGCACAGAGCCCCGCGTCGGGGGCTTTACCTCTGCCGGGTGAGCGGCCAGCGTTCCGCCAGCAAAGCCGGCCCTGGGGTCAGGGGCGTGTTTCCCGGGGAGGGTTTGGGGCTTTCTGTGTCCGTGAGGGGCTCGAAGCTGGTGCCCTGTCTCTGTCTGTAAACGGTTGTGCGCTGGAGCCGGGCGGCCGTGCCGGTGCAGCGGAGCGCAGGGCAGCCCGTGGGTACGGCGAGCGGCTTCGCGCTTGGCTACGGGGTTTTCCCCGGCTCCTTGCAGGCTACGTCCCCTTTTCCTGCTTCTGTGGGCTCCCCTCTGTGGAGCTGATTCTCTTGACTAGAGTAGCCGGCGAGGGAGGGCGCAGCCCTGCGGGCTCTGGCGGTGCCCTCTCCTCATCCTCCTGCTGTTGGGTTGGTCCCCAGCAGCCCTAGGTAGGAACTCCCTTCTGCTCCGGAGGACACCCCGAAAGCTGGGAGACCGTGAAGGTGGATGGACCTCTGCTGGGGCCTCGGCGTCGCTGAAGGTGGGCTTTGTCCTGCCCCGGGCCGGCGGGAGCGTCCGGCCCCACGAGTCCTGTGTGCAGCCAGCTCGTGCCACGGCAGCCGCCGCTTCTCTGCTGGGGTCTCGCTCCCGCTTTTCTCTGCACCCCCCTCTCCCAGGCTGTACGAGGGGCCACCGCTGTGCTGGGGTTCCGCGGCTGTCGCTCACCAGTGTGGTCAATTAAACAGTTACTGGAGGAACTGGGAGGGTTTCATTACTTTCTCTCGCCCTTGGGGCTTCCCCCGAGGCGGCTGGGGCGCTGGCAGCAGTGGGGCGCTGGCAGCAGTGGGGCGCAGGCTGCGGTTGCTCTCAGCAGGCGGGAGCGGTCGGGCTGGCTCTGGGAGCCATTTGGAGCTGCCTTTTGCCCCCGGGGTTTGTGTGGTCCAGGTGCCAGCTGGGTCAGCGCTGGCAGCCCCCGGCGTCTCTCGGACCGAAGGGCCTCTGCCCCTGCTCTGGCTCTGCCGAGCGCTGCCGTGGCACCGCGGCCCGGGCCCCTCCTGCAGCAGCGGCCCCTGCGCAGGGTGGCACCCACAGCCGCGATGGGCCCGTGGGGTGGTCCTTCCCGCGGGATACCCAGCCAAACCTGCTGCACTGTGGGCAGCAGAGTCAGGACTGCAGCTGTGGGAAGGGCTGCTGCTGCTCCGCGAGTGCTTCAGCCTGGCCAGCCCCAAACCTCCGGGAAGGGGCTGCGCAACCCACCCCTAAGGGCTGAGCAGAGCCGGTTCCCAGACACCCGGACCCGGAGCAGCAGGGGTTAATGTGAAGCAGAAGGTTCCTGGTGGGCGCTGGGGCTGGAGGGGTCAGTGCCTCAGCGTGGGAATCTCTGCTCCCAGGGCGCTTCAGCTGGCTGGGAGCCTCCCGGGAGCCCACAGACCGTGCTCTAGGAAATGATCGCGCACGTCCCGCGAAGTACCTGCCTCAGCTCCTTCGGGCCAGAGCCCTGCAGCTTGGGACAGGAAACGCGCGCGGCGGTGGGCCAGCAGCTCCAGCACCGGCACGGTCCCGCCTCTCCGGTGCTGCCATCTGGCTCTGTTAAGGATGGAAAAGCCACAGTGAGTCCCCCAGCTCCGCAGCTGCTGTCCTGCAGCCAGTCCCGCAGAGCAGAAGCCACCAGCAGCCGCTGCCCCGCGCTGCTCCCACCGAGAGCACGTCTGACCCAAGAATCACAGAACCCCCAACCCTGCTCCACAAGGTCACCCCTAAACCAGATCCCCCAGCACCACATCTAAACTCATCCAGGGATGGGGACTCACCCCCCACCCTGGGCAGCCCAGCCCAGTCCCTGACTACTCTCTCCAGGAAGAATCTCTTCCTGATGGCCAGTCTGACCCTCCCCTGCTGGACCTGGAAGCCCTTCCCTCTGCTTCTGTCGCTAGTTACCAGTGAGAGGAGCCCAGCACCAACATCTCTCCAGTGTCCTTTCAGAGAGCTGTAGAGAGCGATGAGGGCTCCCCTCAGCCTCCTCCTCCTCCTCCGACTAACCAGCCCCAGCTCTCTCCATCTCTGCTCACCAGACTGATTCTCCAGCCCCTTCCCCAGCTCCGCTGCCCTCCTCTGCCCTCGCCCCAGCCCCTCGATGTCTCCCTTGTCCCGAGGTGCCCAAAGCTGGACCCAGTGCTCAAGGTGGGGCCTCCCAGTGCTGAGGGCAGGGGGACAGTCCTCCCCCTGCTCCTGCTGGAGAAGAGCAGAAGAGCCTCCCCGAAGGCAGCAGCACAGCCCAGCTCAGGCGCTGCACTGGAGGACAGGATGCGTGGGGAGCGGGCGGGCGGCTTTGTCATTCTAAGGGCCTCTCGGTTCATTGCTCCGGAAAGAGCGGGAGCGGAGCAGCGCCGTGGGGCTCCCGGGCTTGGCTGGGCACGGAGCGGGGCCGGGGGCGAAGCCTCCCCGACCTTCGGCTGCTCTGGTTCTGCTCAGCCCGTTGGAACACCGCTCGGTCTCCCCGCTGAGCCGTCGGGCGCTGCAGGGGATTTGCTCCTTGCAGCCGGGGCACCTCCAGCCGCAGCTGGGTGCCTGCACTGGGCGCACTGGAGCCGAGGGCTGGTTTTCCAGGCCCCGATACTGCAGCCAAGTGCCCTCTTTCAGGTGAGTTGGTCTTTAAAAGTCGGTGCCACCGAGGACTTTTTCGGGGTGCGTGGTGGAGTCTGTGTCTCCCTCAGCAGCGCAGGGTGATGGGGAGCTGCTGGCCCTGGTCTGTGCTCACACATAGGGCTCTGCTTCCCCCGGTGCTGGCAGCCAGAGAAAACAGCAGTCACCAGGATGCTGAGGATGGAGGAAGATGCCAACTGCTCTGAGCGGCACTGGGCACGCTGGGGCCGTTCGTCCCTTGCTCCCAGTCTGCTCGGGAGCCATGAGGTGGTTTGTCAGCAGGAGACTTCCGTGGATTTTTGTGTTTAAGAACAGATTCATGAACCTGAGTGGCTGAACCAGCTCCTGGGAGCCAGCCTGTGGTCCGACTGCACTGGAGCCTGTCCCTTCCCCAGCCAAAGGGCTTCATCCCCTGGGACTTTGCGAGGGAGATGTCGGAGGGAGCGGGGCAGATCCTGTTCCCCCCACCCAGGTAGCTGAGGGGTTTTGGCAACCGAATTCCCACAGTGACCAGGATCTGCCTCTCCTAATGCTTCCCAAAGGCTGCAGTCAGCTTCTGGGGTTCAGGTTTCCCCACCCCGCCTGTTCCCAAAGCCCTCCCGTGCTCAGGCTGCCTTGGAGTTCAGGATGAGCTGCTTTCCGCTCCGGCCTGCTCCTCTCTCTGTGCCCACAGCACCAGCTCTGCCAGACCATCCCTAGGTAGCTTTCCCTCTGTTTTTCCACAGAGGAAACCGAACAAACAATAAGTTCTATAAAGAGGACTTCAGCCGAGTTTCCTGACAGCTGTTGTGTCCCCAGCTGGTGGTGACGGAGCAGGGACGGCATTGCCCACAGGTTCCACGTGCCCGAGGCTGGAGCTGCGGAAGGTGGGTTGGGGGCAAGGGAAGACCACAACCAGCCATGGCACGGAGACACCATCAGAGCTGGCCAGGAGGGGAGCATCTCCCTGCTGAGGAGAGGCTGAGGGAGCTGGGGCTCCTGAGCTCGGAAAAAGGAGCCTGAGGGGTGGCCCCATGGGTGTTGATCAATATGTGAAGGGTGGGTGTGAGGAGGATGGAGCCAGGCTCTGCTCAGGGGCACCCAGTGACAGGACAAGGGGCAGTGGGTGTGAGCTGGAGCAGAGGAGGTTCCCCATCAGTGTGAGAAGGACCTTCTTCATGGTGAGGGTGCCAGAGCCCTGGCAGGGGCTGCCCAGGGGGGCTGTGGAGTCTCTGGAGACGTTTGAACCCTGCCTGGACTGTTCCTGTGCGACAGGATCTGGGGGATCCTGCTGTGGCAGGGGGATGGCACTGGGTGGTCTTCCGAGGTCCTTTCCAAGCCCTCATGCTCTGTGATTCTGTGCTCTCCCACCTCCATCCAGTGTCTTTGAACAGCCTTTTCTCAGCCCCATCCTTATCAGAGGTAGGACTCAACCATCTGTCTGCACACTGCATCTGCCAGGGGAGCTGGGCCCAGGCCAGTTTCTGGAGACTGAGTTGAGGAACGATTTTGCAAGGTGAGGAGGTGGGTGACTGGGAGGTGGGTGACTGGCAGCAGCATCGCAGCTGTCCGCAGCTGGATGGTGCTTGCGAACACCGAGACCCCTCAGGGCTGCTGGAGGACTTGCCCCAGGAAGGTGCCAGGGCGGTGACCCCCAGCTCGTGTTTTGCTGCTGCTGTTCATTCAGGGGGCTCCCCAAAAGCCTCTCCAAGGCGAGCCAGAGGCTTTTGGCTTCCGATGAGAAATGAGACCTTGTGCCTGCCCTGGTCACCTCCAGACACTTCCAGAGCTGGAGACAGGAAGGAACTGGGAGCTCGTTAAGTGGGAAGCAGGAGGCGCTTCGTGGAGGAGGTTGTTTGTGTCTCTGTTAACAATAACACTCAGAGGGCTTCCGCAGCCCAAGGAGCCGCTGGCTCACCCCGTCAGACACCTGTGCTCTGCAGGCTCTCAGATCTTCCCCGCTGGCTGCTGTCCAGACCCGATGATCTCAGCTGGAGAGCGGTGATCCCCCAAGAGCCAGGGAGGTCATCGGTGGTGAGTCAGGGAGGGCCAGGCGGAGCAGGAACAGCTCACCACATCCATCCTCAGCTCTTCCGCTGACAACAAGAGGTGGGTTTATTTTCTCCTGGTGCAGGCAGAGGGATGTTCCCAGTGGGATGTAAAGCAGCAGGGACCAGGAGGAGGAAATCACAGGGAGAGCAGTGAGCTGCCTTGTTCCTTGGCCATGTAGGGCCATCGGTGCCTTTGCTTACACACAGCAGCCCTTTCTGTCCATAAATCAATAAAGCTGCTCCTTGCATGTGTGGAAGGGTGGGAGAAGGAGAGGGAGGACCTGCACAGCCCAGGCCAGAGCTCACACAGTCCCCGCCGCTGGGATGGGCTGGGGGCATGGGCAGACTGGGCTGAGCAGCAGGAGCCCAGAGCAGGGATGCTCCTCGCCCAGCAGCGCACAGTTACCGGTCCCAGTACAGCTTGCTGCGCGGCTTGCTGCTGCCCTCTGCAGTTGTTCCTCCTTCTTGTAAAAACAAAAGGGACAATCGTACGGCCGGGTGGCAGCAAACGGGGACAGACGACTCGTCCCGAGGAACTGGGGTTATTCCTGGTTTCAGGAATAATCTGGAGGTTCAGGCCTGCGGCTGCTCTGAACACGGACGTCAGCCTCGTTGCTCCACGCCGAGCAGTCAGCGTGCTGCAGAGACAAGGGAAGTGCTCTCGTGGTCTGGAGGCAAATCCCCCGTGGGGTTGGCAGCTTTGGGGTGTCCGCAGCAGCCGAAGCCAGCGGCCCCACAGCGACGCACAGCAGCCACCTCCGGCCCTCAGCCTCCCCGCTGCAAGTCACGCGCTGCTCTCAGTGCGGTCCAGAAGCCGTTCGGCCTGAACTAAAGGCTCTGCGACTCGGGCTGGGGCTCCGAGACCCTGACTTGGAGCGCTCTGGTGATGGCTCAGGAAGTGGAACAAGAGAACCCTCTCAGGAGTGAAGTCCTCGAGAAATCGAGCGGACCGCTGCCACTTCCCTCCCCCAGCAAAGCCTCTTCCGCTTCCCAGGGTATTTCTCAAGGGGTTGTGAAGGATAAACTTTCACAGAGCTGTGTAACCTGAGCAGAAATCACCCCCCTGAGCTCGGTGGGGTTTGTGGAGGCTTCACTCGAGGTCACTGGGCTTTGAGCCCGCGGTGGGCACCTGGGATTCTGCCACAGGAGCTGCCTGGGCATGGGGATGGCCACGGGCAGAGGCTCCTCCTCACACAGACCCTCATCCCTGGAGAACTGGTTGTGCAGCAGCTTCCCCTGGGACAGCCCATCCGAACGAGGCTGATCCATCACACAGCTGTCGCCGGACTGTGGTGGAATCGAGGTGGGAACAGGAAAAGCTCAGCCCCTGTCCTGGCTGAGAGGAATCCCTTCCCAGGAACTCGGCAACTAATCATTTGGGTTGGAAAAGCCCTTTGGGCCCCTCAAGCCCAACTGTTCCCCCCAGCACTGCCAGAGCCCCACTGAGCCCTGTCCCGCACCCCACAGCTTTGCAGCCCCTCCAGGGATGGGGACTCGCCCCGGCCCTGCAGCCTGGGCCAGGCCTGGGGAACCTTTGTGGGGCAGGAAGTGGTCCTCACGGCCAACCTCACCGTCCTCTGGGGCAACTTGAGGCCGGTTCCTCTCATCATGGGGAGAAGAGACCGACCCCGACCTGGCTCCAACCTCCTGACGTTCAGGGAGCTGTGGAGAGCGAAAAGGTCCCCCCGGAGGCTCCTTTTCTCCAGACCCTTCCCAGGTGCCCAGGCCACCCTCAGAACGGCCCGTTTTGGGGCCCCAGCACACCCCCACCACTGCAGGGCAGGGGGGCACTGGGGTGAACCGGGGCCCTCCCTGGGCAGAGGCAGGAGCCGAGCACCGCCCGAACGCGGAACAGGCCCCCTGGTCCCGCCGCGGCCGCTCTTTTCCCGGTCAAACCGCCTCCCTCTGGCGGCCGCAGACGGGAAGGGCCGGGCTGGGGGAGCGGGCCCGCGCGAACCGTCCCGGGACGGGGAGCTCGGAACGTTAGGGGCTGGAAGGGTCCTGCGGCTGGGGCGGGATAATCCCAACCACGGATCCCCGCGGGATGGGCAATGGGCCGGGAGCAGCCCCGAGCTGTGGGAGCGGCTGCGGAGGAGGCCGCGAGGGCGCCCAGAAGGCCGGAGCCCCTCTGCTCTGCCGGGGAGCGCTGGGGCTGCTCGGCTGGAGAACAGAAGGCTCCGGGGGACCTTAGAGCATCTCCCGGTGCCTGAAGGGCGCCAAGAAAGCTGCAGAGGGGCTTCTGACAGGGGTTCATAGCGCTAGGACGCGTGGGAATGGCTTTTAGCTAACAGACTGAGCTGAGAGCTGAGGCAGAAACGGCTCCCTGGCAGGGGGCTGAGGCCCTGCAACGGGCTGCCCAGGGAGCTTGCGGCTGCTCCATCACCCCTGCAAGTGTTGAAGGCCAGGCTGGATGGGGCTCTGGGCACCCTGGAGCGGTGAGAGGTGTCGCCGCCCCTGGCAGCGCGGCTGGCGCTGGGGAACGTCGAGGAACCTCGGGGCTCCTCACCCTGTGGTTCCCGCTCCCGGAGCAGACGGCCGAGAGCGGTAGAGGCGGGAAGTTTCCCACAGCGCCCGGCTAGCTCAGTCGGTAGAGCATGGGACTCTTAATCCCAGGGTCGTGGGTTCGAGCCCCACGTTGGGCGCATTCCATTTTTCATTCTCCCCGTCTCATTTTTCCCCCTCTCCGGCGCTCCGGGTGCTCGCAACGCACAACCGACCCGCTCCGTGCAGCCACCGCGGGGTGAGGAGCGGGGCGCGGGGTGAGGAGCGGGGCGCGGGGCCCGCACACTACAAGTCCCATGGTGCCGCGGTGGCGGGCGGGGAGCAGCGCGGCTGCGCGGCCCGGGGCGGAGCCGTTGCCGGGCGGGGGTCGGTGCCGCGGAATGCGGCGGAGGCGGTGAGGCCCCCGCGGGGAGGGGGCGGGTGGAGGCGCAGGCGCTTATAAATGGCGCCCAAGCAGGACCCGAAGCCCAAATTCCAGGAGGGTGAGTCGGGGGGGGACGAGTCGCGCCGGGCCGGGCCGGGCCGGGCCTGGCCTGCTCGGCCTCCGCGTTCCCGGGCGCCGTGTGTGTGGTGGCGGCGGAGGGGCGGCGGGTCTCCGGTGTCGCCCGTTTCCCGGCTGGGCGGGGCTGGGTGTGTCCCAGGGAGACAAAGGAGGCCGCTGAGAGCCTGGAGCGGGACGTTAAAGTTGAAAATAAACCTGCCGGTGGCCTGTGAGGAGTCGCGGGGCGGGGTGGGGGGGAGCTGTGGCCGGGGAGGGTTTCGGGGATCCCCGAGGGCACTCGGCGCTGCGGACGGGTCCGGCGGTGGGGGGCGGCGGTTCCTCTAGGCCCAACCGTGGCCGGAGGCGGCTGCGGCCGGGGCTCGGCCTGGGGGGGGGCTGGGGGGGGGTAAGAGGCTCCGGGTTACGGGGGCTGCGGCTCCGGGGCGNCGGGGCTCGGCCTGGGGAGGAGCTGGGGAGGGTTAAGAGGCTCCGGTTTACGGGGCCTGCGGCTCCGAGGCGCCGATGCCGTGAGGCCTCCGGCCAGGGCAGGGCCGGGCCTGCTGCCTGTCACTCCCGGGTTCCGAGAGAGAGGCCCGGGGGTGGTGGGGATTGGTTTTTCCCTGCCCAGTCCGCGAACAGTTTGGAAAACTGGGTTCCTGGAGGTTTTGTCTCGATTCTTGTGCCTCGTCTTCCTCTCCAGTAAGCACTGAGGCTTTGCCGTCCCCTGTCATTCCGCATACAGTTCGTTCTCGTCGGCTTCCATCGGCCTAAGAGCTGCTCAGAGCCCCCGTCAGGGCTTTCTTCTGCAGCTATGTAGTTCTTTGCTGCTCCTTGCAAGAGATCCATGTGCAGGAGGATTCATGGGGCAGCCTTTGGGCTGCAGCCGGAATGTGGTGCAGTCCCTGTTTACAGCACCAGCGTTCTTATTAATGTGAGTAAGGTGGGTTTTAGGAAAATAAGGGTTTGGTTTATGCTTCTAACGAGGAGTAGTGTGCTTACACCGTGATTTCTAGCTAATGTGCAGGATAGATAGTGCTCAATGTCACCTTCATCTCTTGTCTGCCTGTCCCTTCCTTTGACTTCAAAGCAGCACCAGCTTGCAATGGATCTGACTTGCAGAAGGCTGGCTGGGAGCTGCTCTGGGGAGCCTGCCCAGCACCATGGCAGGGTGTCCTTCATCGCCTGCTGTGTCGGAATCAGCACATCAGCATTCCAGGCCCTGCACTGGCAGAGTTTAGTGCAGGATTTGTGCTGTGGTGCTTCACACGAGATCAAGGGAACTGCACAGACTGAAGTAGAATTCCAGGCTGAAATCACAGAGTGTTAGGAAGTGGAAGAGACCTTGAAGGATTTAATCCAGTTGGTCCAGTCTGATCCCCTAGATCCAGTTGCACAGGAACATGGCCAGGTGGGTTTGAAACATCTCACCAACCCCCCTTGGGCATCACCTGCCAGGGATCTGTCACCCTCCCTGGGAACAAGGTCCTTCTCACACTGATGTGGAACCTCCTCTGCTCCAGCTCACACCCACTGCCCCTTGTCCTGTCACTGGGTGCCCCTGAGCAGAGCCTGGTTCCATCCTCCTGACACCCACCCTTCCCACATTGATCAACACCCATGGGGTCTCCCCTCAGGCTCCTTTTTCCCAGCTCCCTCAGCCTCTCCTCAGCAGGGAGATGCTCCCCTCCCTCCATCACCCCTGTGGCTCCGCGCTAGGCTCTCCCCAGCAGCTCTGTGTCCTTCTGGTACTGAGAGGCCTACAACTGGACACAAGATTCCACCTGTGGTCTCGTCAGGGCAGAGCAGAGAGGAGAACCTCTCTCCATCCATTAACCACCCCCATTCTGATCCACCCCTTCATGTTAGGTGTGTGAGCAGCCTGGGTTTAGTATAGAAATCAAACTTCAGGCATTTTCCCCGCCATAAATGTGTTTGTGGTCTCCCATGTAACATTAAGAGGAAGCAAAGTGCTGTGAATAAAGCTTCCCGCAGGCCTAACACTTAAATGCTTTATTGTAGCCCTCTCACAGCGTGACAAATGAGAGCTAAATTGATGGCTTTCAAGCTTGCTTTGTGTCAGAGGCTGGTTGGCAAACTGAGTTGTTGCCCAGGTTTGTGTTTTTCACAAAAAATCACTTTGTTTTGGTGTGTCTGGCTGCTGTCGGATGGAAGGGAGCCAGAGCCTCTTGGGTTATTGTGGAAACAGGACTACCTGTCCTGCAAAAGTGAGGCTTGTGTTGTGCTTTAAGAAAAGAACTAATCCTTGGTAACTTCTTGCCTAGGAGGACCTTGCATGATCATTGGAATGAAGAGGAGTTTTCCAGTAGCACCAGTGAGCACTGCAGTGCTCTCCACAGCTCCCTCAGAGGAGGCTGTAGTGAGGCTGCTGCTGGTCTCTTCTCCTAAGTTCCTAATGATAAGATGAGGGGAACTGGCCTCAAGTTGCATCAGAAGAGGTTTAGACTGGATCTTAGGAAGAAGTTCTTTGCTGAGAGAGTGGCAGGGCACTGGAACAGGCTGTCTGGGGAGGTGCTGGAGTCCCCATCCCTGGAGGTGTTTAAAAAGCGAGCACCTAGAGCCCTTGAGGCCGTGGTCTAGGAGTTAGGGAGCTGTTTGGATGAGGGTGGACTTGGTGACCCTAGAGGTCCTTTCCAGCCAGGATGGTTCTGTGGGGATAATAAACCTTAGACTGAGTACTTCTTGCCAGCAGATGTAGCAGTGAAGCAGCTGGGTCTTGTTTAGTCAGCCTGGATGCGTTGGACGGTCTGTGATTGTAGCAGTGAGGAAGGAGACGTCCAGAGCTGTGTTAGCGGTGGTGCAGCGCCTTCCCAGCCCAGTCTGGGGGCTGGATAAATAGCTGTGTGTCCCCCACACCACGTGTAGAAGGCCTGGAGACCAGTCTCCTCCTCCCTCAGCCACAGAGTGAGCACACGTTTTGCTGCTGCACAAACCTCACGCTGGGGAGCTCCTCAGGAATCTGTGTTTCACAGCCCAGATGATCAGAGCTCTGGCCCTCCTGCAGCAGGGTGAACCTGCCTCTCACATACCTACCTGCCTGCTGTGCTTCTCTGGTTGGTACCTGCCGCTGATTTTCACTGTAGGTGGGTGCTAGCTTCGCTCTGGGTTGGGCCTGGTGCTGTATTTCACAGAGATGTTTGTCTGCTCCTTTCTTTCAGGTGAAAGAGTGCTTTGTTTTCATGGACCTCTCCTTTATGAAGCAAAGGTACGTGTGGCTGTGTCTCCCTGCAGACCTTCTGGCTGTTCCGTGAGCAGATGTGGCGCTGTGTTGGCTGACCTGCTGCGCCTCACTAGGTGGAGCTAGGGCCTGGAGTGGAAAGGAGCAGAACCCTGATCGTTTGTGGCTCTCTAGCAGGTGCCACGGGGCCAGAGCTCCCCATGGGACTGCCTATTCCACTTCCTCTGAAAAGGAGAAAAGGGCCTTTTGTAGCTGTGGGTCAGGAGAAATTCCTGCAGCACCACGTCAGCAACGTGAATCTGTTAGGGGTTGGTGTCAGTAGATGATAACTGATGGGACAGCTTCCGTAGGGTGGCAGCCAGTGCTGCTTCACATCAGTTCTCGTGCTCCCAGGAAGGTCATTCTGATGCTAAAGTAACATCCCGAGCACTGGGGACAGGGGATGTTCTTGTCAGAACTGTCTTTGCCTTAGTGGTTCTGCCCTCTCCTGTGCTCTAGAAGAGGAGGAGCAGCTCGTTGAGTGTGCTCAGAGCCTGCCCAGGTGCCAGAGCAGAGAGGAGGGCAGCCAAGGCTTTTGTGGAAACAGCCTGCTGAGCTCCTGCGTTGGTTAACCAGCCTCTCGTGCTGCGCCCTGCCGTGCGTGAGGGTGGAGCGAGCGCTGCAGGGCTGGTGCTGGCAGGGGTGTCCCAGCTGCCCCGATGGCTTTTGCCTGGCTATTTAGAAGAGTCCAGGTCCCTCCTGAAATAGCAGGAGGAGCCAGGCTTCGTTTTACAAAGGCACTTTGTGGGCACTAACAAACAACAGCCGTGGCTGTCCTCCAGTGCCTTTGATCTATTTTTCTCCTGCCCTTCTCCAAATGTAAGGCCTTTTGTTTCCAGTCACCGTGCTCTTGGCTTCCTGTGGTGAGAGGATCACAGAAGCTCTTGTTCGTGTCAGGGCAGCGTGAGAAGTGTTGGTGTTGGTGCATCTCAGTGCAGCACAGAGTAATGGAGATGCAGTGAGCTCCATGCGTGGCACCTGGGAGAAAGGGACTGAAGCGTTTGTCTGTGGCCAGTTTCTGCTGTCGTGCTGAGCTCACTGCAGAGGTCTGAGGAAAGGTGGTACAGCTGAAGGCAGAGACACACAGTTTGTTAGGGTGGGAAGGGGCCTTCAAAGGTCCAGCCCTTCTGCTTGAGCAGGGTACAAATTACTGAACAGCAGGACTGCCTAAAAAGCCTCACTCAGCTCCACAGAACCTCATCTAGACAGTCTGAAACCTCCCCAGAGAAGGGGACTCCACAGCCACCCTGGGCAACCCCTTCCAATAGTTAATAACCCTGACTGGAAAGAAGTTTTTTCCTCAGATTGAGGTGAAACTTCCTATGTTCCAGCTGGCGTCCAGCACCCCCTGTCCTGGCTGATGCCACTGAACAGAGAGGGTTCCTTTCTGCTTGGCACCCAGCCCTCATGGGTTTGCAGGCAGCAGAGCCTAAAAAGAGGCTAGAGAAGCAGCACTCAGTCGGGTCTCTGTTCTCGTGGTGCTGACTGAACTTTCCTCTCTTGCAGTGTGTCAAAGTTGCCATAAAGGACAAGCAAGTGAAGTACTTCATCCACTACAGCGGTTGGAATAAGAAGTGAGTGTTGTGGGGGGAGCAGCGTTTCGGTTTCCTGCCCAGGGAAGTGCTGGCTGCAGCGGGAGAGCTCCACGGACTAGCCCTGCCGGGGGGGCTGAGTCCCAGACCCACCCCAGAGTGTGAATCCGTGAGCCAGCGGTTTGTGGAGCGCGCTGAAAGCATCCCCTGCCAGAGCTCTAGCTGGAGTAGCCCGGGGTGGCAGCAGGTGGTGGGAGGGCTTGCAGCATCCCCTTTGTTCCAGTGTGAAAGTTGTCAGTAAGTCTCTCGTAGGAGAGCTGGCTTATTGTGTGGTGGCAGGAGAGGTCCCCCCAGCCGAGGTGGGGCAGAGCTTTCCTGGAGCACCACTGCTGGGAGCAGATGGGGAGCAGCCTGCCTGCCTTCCTCAGGGCTGTGTTCTGAGTGGGTTGGCTCATCTGGTGGAGTCCCTCGTGGGGGCAGGTGTAGCCTGGACTGCAGTTCTCACCTCTCAGGCTACCTTCACGTTGGAGAGACTCCTGTCTCCTGCAGAAGTGCAGGGTTCTAGGTGGGGATCGCTGAAGGCACCTCTGAAATAACCGTTGAGCCCATTAAAATCCCGCAGTGAGGTGGTTGTAGTTGGGTCTTTGCTCTTCATTTCGATTCTCTTCTGCCACTAGGTCTGCCAGTTTAGCAGAAGTGAGAGTGTTTCTTCTCGGAGGTTAAAAGCTTCAGCTCTTCAGATTCCTGAAGCCTTTCAGAGAGCAGTTCCTTGTTTGTTTCAGTTCAGTGATCACTGGTATTGTGGTCTCGCTGGTGTGACTGAAAGCTCATCTCGGTGCTTGAACGGTTAACTTTGCAGAGTGCACCCCCTCCCTGCCCAGTGGACAGGCCTGTTGTGCACCCTCTGACAGCTCCAGGGAGCACAGCTCGTTCTGGCAGGGCTGCCGTGTGCTAATGAGGCAGCACAAAGTGCTCCCTTCCTCTCCTCGTTTATCTCGATGAAGGCTGCCACAAGCTGTGTCATGACTCCTGCTTTTCTTGCTTGCTCTGTTTGAAGTGGGTTTGTTGCCTTCAAGCTCCCAATTAACTGCACTAGAGGCTGCTGCAGGACTGAGACAAGCGGGTGTTTTGCTTTCTGCAGTCATGGCCTTTGTTCCTTGTTAGTGGCCTGACTTCCCAGTTCTGGGTTTGGCAAACAGGCAGGGTGAGGACCCCGACAGAGGTTCTCCCTGTGCAGTGTGGTGTGCTGGGCCGTGCAGGCAGGAGTAAGAGCAGTGGCTGCAGCGTCTGACCAGAGCACTGTTGGGAGAGATGGGGGGAGCTGGGGCTGGCCCGTTGGAGGAAGAGGAGGCCGCTCTCTGCAACTATCTGAAAGGAAGGACACTGTCGAGGTGTTGGCGCTGGTCTCGCAGCAAATTAGAGACAGAAGCAGAGGGAAGGGCTTCAAGCTCCAGCAGGGGAGGTTTAGAGTAGATATCAGGAAGAGATTCTTCCCCAAGAGACTGGCCAGGCCCTGGGATGGGCTGCCCAGGGCGGGGGTTGAGTCCTCATCCCTGGATGAGTTTAAAAGTTGCTTCGACGTGGTGTTGAGGGATCTGGTTTAGGGGTGACCTTGTAGAGTAGGGCTGGTGGTTGGACTTGCTGATCCCGGGGGTCTTTTCCAACCTGAATGGTTCTATGAGTGAGATGAGTGACTGAAACATCTGCCCAAAGCACTGTCCCAAACCCCCTGAGCCTTGGAGCACCTGCAGCTGCCCCCGTGTCGCTAACCCTTGGGTGCTGAACTGACTTAATGCTCCTGAGGAGCTGGGACTCCTGTAGTTGAATCGGTTTTGCCGCCCTGATGTCCCAAGGCTGGGAGCTCTCGCCGTGAGATGAAAATGGCACCGAGCTCTTTGTCCTGAGAGCCTTAACTCCTTGTCAGACTTCAGAATAACTCGGCTCTTGTGATTTTACTTCAAATAAAGTGTCAGGTTGCTCAGAGGCTCCAGTCACTGACAGCTTGGGATTCTTGCTCCGAACAGCAATTCCCCCATCACCTCTTCTCCTAAAGAGTTCACTTCATATTCTTCAACTCTTCATGTCACCTTGGTTCCCTTCGCAGAAATCAGAGCTGCTCTTCTTGCAGCAAGAACCACAGAACATTAGGGACTGGAGGGGACCTCGAGAGATCATCCAGTCTCATTGCTTCAGCAGGCAAAGGAAACCTGCTCCCTGACGCACTGCGGTGACGGGCGCCCCACTGCTCGCGGGGCGTGGAGAGTTCTTGCTTTCCTGCAGTGGATTTTCTAGGTTGTTGTTAGACATTAAGGACAGTCCCCTCCTTCCTATGTTGCTCATCCTGCAAGTTTGGGGACCTCGCTGGAAATGGCTGAGGGCTGCACTTCCCTGGAGAAACGGCCACAGCCTCAGCCAGCGGGGAGTGTCTGGTCATTCACACCCGGAGCTGTGCCGGCCCGTGGCTGTGGTCTTGGAGCCCGAGGGGTGTTGGAGGGACTGTTGTCTGGTGGTTCTGAGTGCTGCTTTGATTGGGTTTTTCCCTGGTTCTTTCTTTTCCAGCTGGGATGAATGGGTTCCGGAAAGCAGAGTGCTCAAATACGTGGATACCAATCTGCAGAAACAAAAAGAACTCCAAAAGGCCAATCAGTAAGTGGGTCTGGTGGAGGCCACTGCCTTCTGCTCCTCCTTCTGACAGAGCTCGAGTTCAACAGCTAAGGGGAACCTGGGGAGTTCTGGGTGGATGGAAACCCTTCAGGGGATGTTCCTAAGTTCATTTATGCTTGAAAGGCTTTGGTTTAGGGGGGTCCTGATCTTTTCAGTCGAGAAAGATCAAACTTCCTTTTAAAATGGTGCCTTGAGGATTTCGGGAAGGAAAAACACCCTGGAGTGTGGAGAGTGGGTGGCTGACGTGACCCTGTGTGCGGTACCCCGGGGTGAGTGGGCCAGGATCTGCTCTGACAGCTGCAGGATGCCCACAAACACGCTGATGGGTGGAGTGCTTGTCTTGTCTTTCTGTAGTGGAAATGCAGAAAGTTCTGGAAGCAGGTTCTCTTCCGCAGCAGCAGTGTGCTGCGTCCTCATGGTTCAGACAGGCAGGGATGGCGGGAGGCGCTGGGCGCTCGGGCCGCGGCGTGTTGCGTGAGGTCTGCGTCTTCCTGGTCGTGGGCTGGGTTTGCTCCTGCTGGTGGAACACACTGCAGGGCTGTTTACTAGACATTCCCGAATGCTCTGCATAGCCTGGTCTCCTTGGAGGGAAGCCAAGGCCTCGTTTTCCATTCAAGTCTTATTTATGGGTTTATTCTTTTTTTCCAAGGGAACAATATGCAGAGGGGAAGATGAGAGGTGCTGCTCCGGGCAAGAAGACTTCTGGTCTGCAGCAGAAAAATGTTGAAGTGTAAGCAGCTTTTCATTTTTAAACCAAACCAAACTGCCTGCCCCCAAACCCTCCCTCCCCCAGGCTTCTGCTTGCTGGTTGTGCTGTTGATCTGTAGTGGTTCTGCAGCCAACACGACACTGAGTTCGCACGCAGCCTGGCCAAAGTTTGGCTTCGCTTTCCTGATGTCACAGAGGCCTTTGAAGTGTCTTGGAACTGCTGCCTTCAGAACGAGGGCAGAAGCAAGCTCAGACCTTTATGAGAACAACAGTTCCAAGATGCAGCTGCCAGCTCTCTTTCATCCCGTCCTCCTTGTTGTCCAGAGCAGCTTGCGTGGTGTTTAGAGTCTCCCGCGGGCAGCGCCGCTGCCTTGCTTAGCACCCTGGAACTCTCCCGTTCGGGGCAGCGCTCACTTAGTTATGAAGCTGGTCGGGGCTGATGAGGTGCCCTGGACTCCCAACCTCATCTGCGAGGAAGCCGCTGGCCCGGGATCGCTTCCCGAGAGCGCAGCGCTTGGCAGCGGCCTGGCACGTCGGGTCTTAGTGCTGGGGTTTGTTAGTGCTGCGGAGGGAGCATCGCTGGGCTGGGGAGCGCAGTGGCAGCCGCCCCAGTTCCTGGACTGGGCACAACCCTCTAGGAGAACTGGGAGTGGATTTCCCTCTGGGGTGAGTTGCAGCCCAGCCACGGCTGCGGGTTGGCCCTTGGTCTCTGAGGTGGGGAGGCTGATGGCTCTGGCCGTCAGGCTGCGGCCACGCTCCCTCGTGCTCTGTCACGGCAGGCGTCCCACACCGGTCTGCTGGCCGGGCCAGCTCAGGACAGGCTCTGCCTGGTGCTAGTCACCTGTTGGTCTTGATCTGAAGAGGAAAACCCCAAACAAGGCATCTGTTTAGACAGTTCCAATGCAGGTCGTTAAAATCTAATTGAGCCAGATCTCGGCGATGACCCTGGCTCGCTGGGCTGCCGGCGGGGCCTGAACTGTTTTGCCTTTTGGTCAGTGGGAGCGGGATGAGGTTGGTGTGTAGCCCCAACACAGGTAGCGATGGCTCAGTTGTAAATGGCTGCAGGCTGCACAGTAGGGAAGATCCCAGTAGTAACCAGTTAGGCTCCCCGTGCTGTCAGCTGTAGGTCAGGCCCGTGGCAGGGGCCCTTGAAATCCAGCCCAGCTCAGTCCTCTCAGCCACACCTGGTGCAGCCCTGCATCCAGGGGAGACCCACGCAGCAGAAACCACCTCACCTGACACTGCTGGGCTGCTCTGAGGTCGTTGCAGAGACGGCGTTCTGCGGTGGGGCAGGGGAGAAGCCGCTGGCGCCGCTGTGCCCGGGGGTAGCGCTGCCAGCCTGCGCGGGCCTCGGCGTTACCTTGCGCAGCGTTCCGGGAGGGCTGCCCGAGGGGAGAGGGAGCTCGTGCGCCGGGTCCTGACTCCAGCAGCCGGGCCGTGCCGGGCACAGCTTGCCCTCCAGGAGGGCTCAGGAGGGCGGCTGAGGGCTGCCGAGGCTCCTGAGGAGCGTCTCTGAGGGCTGAGCGCCGGCTCCGGCGCGCTCTCCCTGACTCGACCCCGTTGTGCCTAGGTTTTTCAGACGAGATGGAGCGCACACTGTTTGCTGTCTGGAGACCCCCACAATATCGACGCGGTGAGTTGAGGCCGGGTTGTCGCGCCAGGGCCTTCGTCCTGAGGTCCAGGCCTCCTTGCTTCCGGAGGTTTCCCTTGGGCGCTCCTGCAGCCCTCAGCTGTAGCGACGGGAGCGGGGCAGCGGGTCCGTTAGCGGCTCTGGGGGGTTGGTTGGGGGCCAGCGGATGCTCCCGGTTCCCGGTCTCTGAAGTCCCCACCGTCCCAGTTTGGGCAGGGGATACGAGCGGTGCAGCGCGTTCGGTGTCCTCCGTTCAGACACGAGCAGGGGGCTCCCCCAGGCCTGCCTGCCGACCTCCCCCGGGAGCGGGGCGGCTGCCGCAGCCAGGCTTGGGGATGTGAGGTTTGCGCTCGCTCCTCCGCACGCGTTGCGTGGACTCCCCTGGAGTGTCGGGAGGGACCCGTGTGCGCTGTGTTACCGCTGCCTCTGCTCAGAGTCACCCTTTGTCAGCCGCAGCAGCCAGTTCCAGACGCCCTTGAGGCCGTGAGCAGTACCAGATCAAACAGAAACGTGCGTGAAATTACACTGCTCTTTAAAAACAACTTCATCTTCCCATAACTAGAAGCCATCCCAGCAAATAAAACCTGGATGATTAGCTTTTGGCAAGCGGCTATAAATCCAGCGCTGCAGCTCCTGGCTCCTTGCAGCCTGTTTGATGAGCTCTGCTGAGTTCCAGCTCCGGAGTTCACGTGACCTCTCCTGGGCCTAATGTGATTAACTTGCAAAAAATGAGTGATCAATCAGAGTTAATGGGTGTTTGGGCAATAGGAAGGGCAGTGGAGGGTGTTCTGGAGGGAAGATGCAGCGCTGGCTGCCAAAGCCGAGAGGAGCTTCTGGCTCAAGTGAGAGAGGTTCAGGCAGTCGGCGCTCTCACACCGGCATCTCGCCGGAGGAGCTCCTGGCTTGGCCCCTGTGGGGCTCTTGGCCCTGACCCGAGCGTGTCGCTCAGCAGCGCGCTCCTGCTGCACGTCTGCCGTGGCGTCCTCTGCCACCCTCAGCTCGGCTGCTGGCCCTGCTGCACCTCCCTGAAGCACCAGGCAGCACAAGAGCGCAGCCCACGTGCTGCTGGCCCGCGGCTGGGGTGGCGCCGGATGGCTCCACTGACTTCCCCGACATCTCCTCCTCCCCAGTGGTCACCGGTCACTCGTGCTGAGTCAGCTTGCAGCGGTGCTCTCCACCACGCTCCCTTGCTGCTTCTGGCAGCCCATGATGAAGGGATGTCAGGGGCTGTATCGGCGTGATGGCTGTGACAACCCTGTGTGGGTCTCCTGTATTTGAGTCGTTATCAGTGCTGCCTTCCTGCAGAGAGCTCACCTGTACCCTGCCCACAGTGCTTGTCTGACTGAAAGCCTCACTCTTCCTCACTCCAGCCCTTCCTTGAATCTTAGAAGCCTCCTAGGAACCTCCTGACCTGGGTAAACCCAGTTCAGAGCCTAAGTGCAGCGGTCACTTGAGCTAGCGGTGAACTTCCAAGGACAGACTCCCATGCTGGTGAAGAGATGGGTTTTGTCACAGCCCACTGCGTTGCTGAGAGGCTGAGCTTGCCCCTCTTGAGGCCAGTGAGCCACCTGGCTGGTGGGACTCCTGACCAGCAGGTTCTGTGAAGTGCTTGGTAAATCCCCGGCGCTCAGGCCCGGACACGCACCCCGTGGGGCGGTTCGGTGTTGTCTCCGGTGCTGCTGACCTGTCCGGTGCCTTTGCACCCTGTGGAGGCAGAGCTCTGCCTTTGGAGGAGCAGCAAGGGCGAAGCACAGCGGCTCCACAGAGGTCTGTGAGTCAGCAGCAGGAAGTGCTGAGAGAAGCCTGTGGAAGAAGATGGGTGTTGGGGATGAGGTCTGTTCTCCAGTTCCAGCTGTCCCTAAGTGGGGCAGGTGGAATGGTGGTGTCCCCAAGAGCTGGTGGGGGACTGTGGGCTTCGTGCATTGGTCTGGGTGATCCTGCTGTGGCAGGGGGATTGGACTAGATGATCTTCCAAGGTCCCTTCCAATCCCTTATGATTCTGTGTCACCCTGCTCGTGCTGTTTGAGCACCCCTCTGCTCTACTGGTGAAACGGGGCTGGGGGGAGTCAGTTCTTTGCTGGAATTTAGCTCTGTTGACTGAGATTTAGCTGATGATTCCCAGCACTTCTCTCCCTCTGCCCCATGAAAACCAGAGTAGCCCCCTGTGAACGCGGTGCTGGTCTCCAAGAGCACGGGCGTGCCAGTGTGACTGCCAAGGCACCTGCCAGGCCTGCCTTCAGGCACTCCCGTGCTCTTGCTCTGCCTTCTGGGCTCTGCAGGCTCAAAGCAGCGGCTCCCCTGACACGGTGGCCCGTGAGCGACTCCGTGAAAGCCCCGCGGTGTCAGCGTGCTGCTGCCTGGCGCTTCCCTCTGGCCTCTGCTCCAGAGGCCGAGCCCCCTGCGCTGAGCTGAGCGCAGTGCCTGCGGCTCTCTGCAACCGTCTGTGTTCTTCTTGCAGGAAGACAAAGAAGAACAAACAGAAGAGTAAGTACAGCCGTGCTCGGTGTGCGGGTGGCTGGCCCTAGCCGGGGGCTCTTGGCCTCAGCTAGGCTTCCTTCGGGAGCTGCCGGGACCCTCCTGGCTTGTACTGCCTGGGCAAGCCTCTGGCAGACGGGGGCTCGTGCGGAGCGATGTCCGGGGGGCCTGTCGAGACCCCTTCATAAGTCACACCGATGGCTTCTTATGGAGATGGGGCTGTGATGTGTGTGCAGAGCGGAGCTGCTGCGACCGAGCACTGCTCTGAGGAAGCCACCCTGACCTCTTGGGCTGGCTGGGGTGCAGAGACCTCCGTCTCCAGCCAGGTGTGACCAGAGCAGCTCACGCTGCCACAGTTGGGTGGGAGTGCAGGAGAAGGGCACAGTTGGAACAGCAAGTGAAAAGGTGACCTGAGCGCAATCTGAGTCACAGTTTTAACTCTTCCTCTAAATCTTACTGCTGGTTCTCGGGGGCACTGCTGGTTCTCACTGGCTGACCAGGTTCCTGAGGCACTGCAATGCCAGGTGCTTTTATTCTGTGCAGCTCCAGGGATTGGCGAAGGGAGCAGCACCAGCGAGACTCCTCAGCCTCCCAGGAAGAAGAGGGCTCGAGTGGATCCAACCGTTGAAAGTGTAGGTATCACAGAGCATTAGGGATTTGAGGGGACTTCAGGGATCACCCAGTCCCATCCCCCTGCCACAGCAGGAGCCCCCAGATCCTAGATGTTTGAAGTAACGAGCCTGGCTTCTTGTTCTGCAGGAGGAAACATTTATGAACAGAGTCGAAGTAAAGGTGAAAATCCCCGAGGAGCTGAAGCCGTGGCTGGTGGATGACTGGGACTTGATCACCAGGCAAAAGCAGGTACTTGAGCTGGGCAGTCTGGCCGGGTACTGGTGAGGGCACTGGAGCTAGAGCTGCGAACCTTCACGAGTCCTGCTCGGTGGTGTGAAACCACACTAAGGTGAGGGAGAGCTCCTGCAGACCCAGGCACGTGACAGTCTCCTTCAAGTCCTGCGGAGATGGAGCCGGCCTCCGAGTCGGGGTGCTCGAGCACTGCTGTGTCTCGCTGCTCCGGGTAGCTGCACGGCCTGGTTGGGTTGTCCCTGAGCAGCTCCACGCTGCCGTGCTCCTGTGAGAAGCAGATGGGTGAGCTGGGGCTCTCGCCTCAGAAACCCAACCCGAACACCTGAGTTGGCTGGACTCGGCCCTGCCTGCACACCTGCCCAGGGCCTCTGGGAGCGGGGAGTTAGTCCACAGGGAGTCGTGGCTGGGGGTCTTGACTTCAGTTCCGTGAGCCAGAGCTCTGCACTTGGCTCTTGGGGTGACCCACGCGATGCCCGGGCTGCTGTCGTGCAGCACAGGTCAGTCGCTGCTGTGTTTGTGGGAGCTGCTCAGCCAGACCGCCCGGGCGGTGCCGTAAGGACCAGTCCGCGGCAGCATGGGGCCGTCCCGGGCTCTGGGCTCAGACACGAGCGTCTGCACGAGCTGCACGGCCTGTACCTGCTGGCTTCGTCCTCTCTGCAGCTCTTCTACCTCCCTGCCAAGAAGAACGTGGACTCCATCTTGGAGGACTACGCGAACTACAAGAAGTCGCGAGGGAACACCGACAACAAGTAGGTAGCGGGGCCGCCTCGGCCTTGAGAGGCTGCTGCTGGCGCCTGGAGGTGCCAGCTCAGAAGAGGCACCTGGCAGATGGGCAGAGCTGCTGTGGGTGGGGTCGGGGAAGGCCGTGACTTCTGGACAAGTCAGGTGGGCAGAGCTGGTCGGTTGGGAGCCTCGTGCTCAGGTACCGCAGCAGGCCAGCGCGCTTGTCCTTCGGGCCAGGAGAGCTGTGGCCGTGGCGCAGAAGCCAGACTCATTCTGGGGGGAGCACAGGACTGACTCCTCGGGGTGTCTTTGCATTCCTCGGTGTACCCGCCCTCGTACCTGCTCGCAGTGTGTCTGCAGGGCGGGCTAAGGGCTGCGCTTGGCCGTGGTGCGGCGGCCCTGCCGCTTCCTGCAGCGAGCCGTCGGGGAGCTGCAGCAGCTGGGGAGGCCAGGCTGGAGCTGGCTGCCTCGAGTGCTGGGCAGCCTTGCCAAAGCAGGGCTTGAAGTCCACCGCCCCCGTGACTGCGTGCCAAGGTCTCTTGGCAGAGGTGAAGTCCTGCAGGCGTTGGCTTGGGGTTGGCTGGGCTCGGCGAGGCAGTGCTCCTCCTGGGGCTCAGGGCTCTCTCCACCAGGGAGTACGCCGTCAACGAAGTCGTGGCTGGGATCAAGGAGTACTTCAACGTCATGCTGGGCACTCAGCTGCTCTACAAGTTTGAGAGGCCCCAGTACGCCGAGATCCTAGCCGATCACCCCGACGCTCCGATGTCTCAGGTCTACGGGGCCCCGCACCTGCTGAGGCTGTTTGGTGAGTGGGACCATGCGGCCCTCGGGGTGGGCAGAGCAGCGCGGCAAGGCTGGAATCCTCTCCCCCTCTGGAACCCTACGGGGCGCGAGCGGCTCCGTGCTCCCCGCACCTAAAGCGTCCGGGGCTTTGCAGTGGGAGCGGAGCTGCAGCAGCCGCTGGGCGCAGAGGAGCCCGTGGCTGTCGGCCTAGACCCTGCGCCGGGTGTCCGCGCGGCCGTGACGCCCTGGCTGTGCTGAGGCGCTCGCCGCGGCCGCGTGGCACCAACGAGCGCTCATTCTCTTGCGGCAGTGCGCATCGGAGCCATGCTGGCCTACACCCCCCTGGACGAGAAGAGCCTGGCTTTGCTGCTGAACTACTTGCATGACTTCCTAAAGTAAGTTCTGGAGCCCCTGAGCAGGGAAACGTGGTGCAGGCGGCTGGCCCGTGGCTGGCTTCCAGTGCAGCAGCGTTACCGGCACCAATGTTTATCTCTGGACACCCAGACTGCCTCTCGTGTCTGGTTAGACCCCCATGGACGGGTGTTGGGGATCTATTTCATCTGGCCCAGCCTGCTCCTCGTTCCCAGACAGACGCTTCAGCAGTTAGGGGCTGCTATAAACAGGCAGCGGGCAGCCAGGAGCCTGGCAGGCAGCTCCCAGCTGCGCAGCGGTGGAGAGAGCGCTCCGAGGGACGAACCTCGCTCCTGTCCTCCCCTCAGGAGGGGAGCCTCTTCCACTGCTGAAGCTTTCAGTGCAGAGCATTTCTGAAAGCACCCGGGAGCTGCCTGGGGAAAGGGACCTGGGGGGTTGGTCCCCAGCAGTGGGAGGTGAGCCAGCGTGTCCTCAGGTGGCCAGGAGGGCCAGCAGTTTCCTGGCTATGTCAGCACTAGCATGGCCATCAGGACCAGGGCAGGGATTGTCCCCCTGTGCACTAGAGTGACCCCACTGTGAATTCTGGGGTCGCTGCTGGGCCCCTCAGTGCCAGAACAATGTGGAGAGGCTGGAGCAGCTCCAAGGAAGAAAGGGCCACCTTGCTCTCTGCAGTGGCTTCAGGGTGCCCTGGGGAGGTCAAGGTTGGCCCTGGGGACCAATTTCTGCCCCACAAGGGTTCCCCAGGGCAGGGGGGATAGTTCCCTGCCCTGGAAAGGTTGCAAAGCTGTGGGGCAAGGAAAGAGGCCAGTGGGCACCTAGGCAGGCCTGGGGCAGCAGCTGGGCTTGAGCCTCCCACGTGTTCTGTTCACCTCCCACGTGTTGCAGTCAGGGCTCCGTGGGCTCCTGCTCCTTGTCCTGCCCGCTCTGAGCACGAGCAGCAGCGGGTGGAACCCGAGTGCAGGCGGCTTCAGGCGGTTACTCTGCACCTCGCTTGGAGCCAGAGCCGCTCGGCTGGAGTCGGCGGCTCCTGGCACGAGCTGTCGGGTCGCCAACGGCGGTGCACAGCCGGCTGCTCAGCAGCCACTCGGGTTCTGCTCTGGAGCTGGTGCTTTCCGCACTCGGGCACGTCCCGGCTCGGCCCCGCGATGCGGAACGGCAGAGGCGGCGGCGGCGCTGGCTGGGCGGGCGGCTGCGTCACCCCGAAGGTCTCTCCCGAGCGGTTTTGGGTGCCCGAGTCTGTTGGTTGTCCCCAGGTACCTGGCGAAGAATTCCTCCGCCTTGTTCAGCGCCAGCGACTATGAAGTGGCCCCTCCGGAGTACCACCGGAAGGCGGTGTAGAGGCGCCACGGCGGGATCCCTGCCGCCGCCGCCACGTCTCGCCCCTCACCAGCCCCGCGCCCGTCCCTGCCACCCCGCCGGCGTGAGCCGCAGTAATAAACGTCCCCTGTTGACCACGGAGCCGGTGTCTCTCGCCCCGGGGTCCCCTGTCCCCAGCGGGGCGCTCGGGAGCTCTCCAGTGTCTCTGCCTCACCGCTGTGCTTGGCCCCGTGGAATGTACAAAGGATCGCGTGACGGTGTCTCGTTGTCCCGGCTCCCCCGTGCTCGCGGCTCTGTGTCCACGTGAGGCTTCGCTTCACCAACCCGCTGTCCCGCCTGGTAACGCCGGGCGCAGGCTGGGCCCCGCCGGGGCCGCGGCCGCCTCGGCTCGGTGCTATGGGCTGGGCCAGCTCCCTGCCCCGTTTCCCCGTGCTTGTGCTGGGAGTGCAGTGTGTTGGTCCGTGCACGTCTGCTTCTGCTTCGGTGGCTGAAGGACTCCGCGCCCCGCCGCTAGAGACCCGCCTCGTCGTGCCGTCGTGTCCGAGGAGCGCCGCCCTCCGCGGGGCCCCTCTGCAAACCTCCAATAAACCCCGGTTTTTAGTTTGACGCCGCCTTCGGTGGGTCTGTGCTCGGGCCGGCCCTGCTCCGCGGGGCCCAGCGGCACCCGTGTGGCCAGGTGCAGCCTCTCCTTCCAGCCGCAGTGTCCAGCTCCAGGCGGGGGGAGTGGGTCCCTTTTCCCTCAGATCGTGAGTCCCAGGCTGCGAGTGGGGACGGTGCAGCGGTGGAGCAGAGCTCTGGAGCGGGCGCACGGGCTCTGCCGGTCCCTCCCCTCCTGGGTGTCAGCGGGAGGTGCTGGGAGTTGCCCCACGCAGGCTGCTGCTCCGGCTGCCTTGTGCTCCCGGTTCTTGTCTCGCCCCCTGCCAGGAGAGCCGGGGCAGGAGCGGACATGGGTGGTGCAGAGGTGGGTGTGAGCGGAATGTGCCTTCTGTCAGCCGTTTTCCGGGGCAGGTTGGGTTGTGCTTGGCTCCGGCCCCTCTGCCACAGCAGGATCCCCCGGCTCCAGTCGCGCAGGAACACCTCCACCACCAGCCGGCGAGGGGGGAGGTCTGGCTGCGCGGCCGGCGGGGCTGCGCCTGGGGCGAGGCCTGGGCTCGCCCGGTTGGCCTCATCTGTGGGCAGCGAAGGCTGGAGCTGGTCGCACTGCAGTCCCCACCCTCTGCTGCTGGAGCTGCGGGGGGAGGCTTTGGGCCACCTCTGCTCAGAGTGTCGCGGGGCTGGGCCGGCGCTTGCTGCTGTTTCTGGGCCAAGCAGGGCTCTGAGTCGCCGGTGCAGGAGCCCACGGGATGTGGGAGCGGGAGGTCTGCTCTGCCCGAGGGCCGGGCTGGCGGTGCCGGCTCTGAGCGCGTCCTTCCTGCGGGAGCCCCGGGAACCATCTGCTGGCCCGGAGAGTCGCCAGGCCCGGGGCTCACCCTTCCCAGAGCAGCGCCTGCTTGTGCGTGGAGGTGGGAACAGGCTAGTCTGGGCCGGGAGAAGGTGCCAGCGGGCTCAAACCCTTGCTGGCTGCCCGCTGAGGCTGCTCTGGGCAGGAGTCCGGCCGGGTCACGTCCTGCCTCTGCCCTTCCGCACCCAGGCTCCTGCCCCTGCTGTTCCTGTAGGGCGCTGCCGGGTGGGGGACGTCCTGCCTGGGCACCGGGGAAGAGCAGCAGGGCTCTCAGATGGGAGTGGAAGTTGCTCTGGTGACTGGGCAGCTGCCACGGCGCTCGGGACAGCAAGTCCTGTGGCAGAGGAGCCTTGGAGGGCCACTTGGCCAGCCCGGGATGGTGGGAGGAGAAGCCCTAGAGCTGCGTGGGGTGGGAGATGTGTCCTCTGCCCACTGCCTGGGTGGAGGGAGCCCGGGGGGCTCTGTGCTGGACTCTGGCTGCTCATGCTCCAGGCACCGAGTGCCCATGGGGCTGGAGGCTTGGTCAGCACTGGGCTTTCCCAAGCCCAGTGGGACCTCATCTCCCTCACTAACCCAGCTGCTGGGAGTATCCAGGTGCTGGCTGGCTCCTGTGTCCCTCAGCTGCTGCAGCCCAGGGGGGAGGCTGCCCCATCCATGTGGGGCTGGAGCTCTGTGCCCCTTGGTCCTTAGAAATCGGGCATCCCTCGTGCTGGTGCCCGGCCTGGGGGGGGAGACTTCTGCAAGTGGGGGACCCCCAGCCCTGTGCTGAGCAGGCTGGGGAGAGTCCTGCCCCTCTGCTGCCCTCTCCTGCCCCAGCTGCTCGTGTTCCCCCGGCAGGAGGGGCTTTGCGCCTCGGGGAATGGTTTTGTCTGGGTGGCACCGACCGGCGCCGCGGCCGCAGTCCTGCCCCACACATTGTTCGGCCTCTTTCCTTCCTTCGCTCCAACCTGCGGGGGGTTTCCTGCGCTGAGGGCCGACTGCACCCAGGCCCTGATTTCCTGCTGCCGTTCAGTGCCGCGGCGGTCGTGCCAGAGGCTCTGCCATGCGACCCCTGCGCCGAGCTTGGTGGCGCTGGCCGTCGCTCTGACGCCGTGGGAAGGCTGCGAGAGCCGAGGCGGTACCGAGTCGTCCCGGCTCGGCCATGGCATCGTCCTCACAGGTGAGATCTCCCCCACGGGCGCCTCCCTGGCTGCGTCCCGCGTGTGGGCTCCCCTCAGGGGGCTCTGCCCGGCGGGTCAGGCTGGAGGGCACCCTTCCTCTACTCTGGGTGCAGGGCGGCACCACGAGTGGCTGCAGAGCTGCCTCGCCCTGCTCCGGCTGCCCAGGGCTGGGCCAGTCAGACAGGGCTTGGCTCTGCCAGGGGTCAGGGAAGGAGCTGAGGCTGCTGGAGTCACTCCTGTGGGGGGTACAGAGCTTTCTGTGGTGAGTCAAGACTAAGGGGCTCCCCTGCGAGGCTCGAGATGGAGCCCATCGAGTCTACATGGGGCTACCTGCAGCTGCTGAGGCTTTTGGGTGCCCCCCTCGGCTTTCCCCGGGGGTTTGCCGAGGCCTCGCTCCACCTCCGCCCTTCGGTATTAACACGGGGTGGGATGGGGAACCTGAACGGTGGGGAAATGCAGAGCCCCTGCAGGGCACCTGCTGATGCCCACCCAGGTGATCACCCGGCCCCCAGCGCTGGGGTCTGCTGCCTGCGCTGCCTCCCAGGGCAGCAGGAAAGACCGAGCGGCTCCCCTCCACAGAGCCGATGGCTGCAGCTGCCAGGCTCCCCTCGAGCATCCTCCAGCGGCTGCGGCAGGGTGGCATCGGTAGGTTTTGATGTCGATGGCCCTGCTCTCCTCTCCTCCCCTCCCCTGCTTCAGGATCTCGCAGCAGCTGGGAGAACCCAGAGGAAAGATTTCCAGAGAGCACAGGAGCAGACGAAGGGTCTGGGTGGCTCCCCTGGCACCGTCCCCAGCAGGGTCACAGACCGTGAGGGATCAGAAGGGACCTTGAAAGATCATCCAGTCCCATCCCCCTGCCACAGCAGGACCCCCTGGATCCAGTCGCACAGGAACAGTCCAGGGGGTTTGAAACATCTCCAGAGAAGGAGACCCCACAACCCCTTGGGCAGCCCCTGCTAGTGCCCTGTCCCCTGCCCCCTCAGCAGGGTGAGCAGCGCTGGGCTCAGCCAGGTGTGGATGCGACTCCGGGCTCAGACGCCGCCCGGTCACCTCGAACTAGCTGGGAAGGGGAAGGGCTGCTGCCTGCAGATCCCAAGGCCGGTTGCTAATGAGTTTATTCTTTGGGGCAGCTCAGCCCTTGATCCAGCACTTCCCTGTCCCGGGGCTGCACAGGGCTGTCATCAGCTGACTCCATGAGGAATGGAGCTGGACGGAACCCACCTGGGCGCTTGACACCTCCTGGGGCCTGCAGGGATCAAAGCCGGGGTGACAGCAGGCGACGTCAGGCGCTGAGAGCAGCCCTCCTTCCCCTCCGGTGCTTTCACTCGGAAATAAGCAGCCGCCCTGGTGCATCCCAGCCGTGCTGGAGCAGCAGAGAACCCAGGGGTGTTTTTGCTCTGGGGCGCAGCAGCTCCTCCTTGTTCAACCTGCAGTGCACCCCAGAGCTCAGCCGCGGCTCCCTGAAGGCTGGTGCCAGCGCCGGGTGCCCAGACCTGCCTGCGCATTCCTTGTGCCAGGGCTGCGCTCGCCAGGATGCCCGGGCCCGGCAGCCACCCTCCTTGCCCTGTCACGGACCGTTTCCCACCTGGGTTTTGGGTGCTGGAGGCAGCCGTGGGCCCCGGGAAGGAGGGAGCTGGGCTGTGGGACACAGGGGCTCAGTGGTGCCGCTGTGCAGGAAGCCGGAGTGTGGGCAAGGGGCTGGGTCGGGGCTCGGACTGGGTGACCTTTCGAGGTCCCTCTCTTTCTGTGCTTCCCTCTGCCCCGGAGGTTTTGGAGCCAGGTTGGTGAACACACACCCACCTGGTCTGTGGGTGCTGCTGAAAAGACAGGGAACCCCCCAAATGACCTCAGAGCCGCTCTGCTCCCTCGGTCTGGCCCCCGGCTGTTTCCAGGCAGAGCGTGTCCAGCCCCCGACACCACAGGAGGAGCTGGACGGGACCCCCGGGGCTGTCTGTGCCCTGGGAGCAGCGCTGGAGCAGGACGGCCCTTCTGCAGCCGTGGAGGGTCCGCTGCGGGCGATGCCCCGGACAACCACAGCGCTGGGTCCCTGCTCTGGCTGGGGTCAGCGGGCAGGAGCCTCTCGGGCCTCCCCGGGGCGGCCGGAGCTGAGGCCATAAAAGCAGGGGCTGGCCGTCACCCTGGGAGTCTGCAGCCGCCTGTGCCCCGCGTCAGAGCCCCCGGCCGAGCGGTAAGGCGGAGGTGAGGCTGGAGAAGCCGCTCGGGGCTGCCCGGCGCTGCTGCTCCGGCTCCTGCTGGCGCCTGAGGGATGCGCAGGGGGGCTGCTGGGGAGCGCTGGGCTGTGCTGGGGTTCAGGGGGTTTCCTCTTGCCCTCTTTGCTCACGGTGAGTAGATCAGGAGCAGCCTGCGACCCCCGGGCACCCCGCGAGCGGGGAACGCCGGGGCCGCCGGAGCTCCTGCTCGCTGCCGGAAGGTCATTGCCGGTACCGCAGCCAGCACAGTGGGGCTGCCCTCGGGGAGCCCTGACCCACAGGAACCTGCCAGCCTCTGCCTGAACCCGGCTGTGGGTGACGGTGCTGACCCGCCGGGGTGGGTGCTGCTGACCCGCCGGGGAGGACCCTTCCAGCGCTCCGGGCAACCAGCCCTTGGGAGCGGCTGGGGAGTCGGTCCTGCGGCTCCTCCTTCTCGCGGCAGTTTCGCACCAGAACCTGCGGTTGGCTCCGAGGTGTCTCTGCCCCGGCTGGAGCCGTCTGGCAGCTGCAGCCTCGCAGCCTGGTCCTCTGCTGCCCCGGCTGCGGAAGGGTTGAAGGGTCCGGGGGGCTCCAGGTTTGTCTCTTCCCTGCTGCCTCTGCTCTGTGGAAGCTGCTCTTCCCACCCTCGCAGAGCAGGGGGTCCTCTGGTGCCCGGGTGGTGTCTGCGGGGTTGTTGTCCTTCCTGGGAGGGTGACTGAGCTGATTCTGGGTGGGAACTGGGGGGACACAACCAGCTGTGGGGTTGTCACGCGGGGGAGATCCCTGAGCAGGTCCTGAGGAGCCGAGCGGGTCCTCTGAGCCGGGGGCACAAAGGCAGCTGGAGGAGGAGGCAGATGGAGCAGGCTGGTGCTGTAGGACAGAGAGCTCCCGGCTGGCACCTGGGGAGCTGCCAGGGGTGGGTTTGGGGCCTCTCTCACCCTGCCCAGCGCCCCACATCTCTGGGGCAGCGGCGAAGGAGCCGGCAGAGCTGAGCCGGGGAGCGGCGCGGGTTCCACAGAGCTGACTCAAAGCTTTGGTGGGCGACTTCAAAGCCCCGGCCCATGGCCTCTGGACACCTCCCTTCCCTCAGAGCCACGGGGTGGCGTGGCCAGTCGGCTGTCCCAGCAGGGAGGGGTGGCCCAGTGGGTGCCTCAGCAGGTGCCCCAGCAGAGCAGGATGTCCCAGTGGGTGCCCCAGAGGGGCGGGATGTCCTCCTGGGTGCTGTGTCTGTGCCAGGCTGCCCCAGCAGTGCAAAGAAACCCCACGGATGGCCCCGAGCCGTCGCTGCAAGTCCCAGAGGAGAGGCTGGGGGGAGGTCGCGGCCCCCCTGGGCTGTTTCCACTCCCAGCCGGCCGGAGGTGCCGTCTGCGCCCTCCTGCTCTGATCTGAGGGCTCCTGCCCCGAATTCCCCAGGCGAGGGCTGGGGGTAAAATTAGCTGCTTTATTTCGGGGCTGGCGGCCGCCAGCTCCAGCACCGCTGTCTGCCCTCCTGCCTCATACCAGTCACCCGCTGCTGGTTTCCCTGCTCCAGGGGCTGAGGGCCCTGCGCTGCAGCCAGAGCAGCTCCGGGGGTGGCCTGTGGGGCCACTGCTGCCCTGAGCCAGAGCCCTTGCCAGAGCCAAACCCACCCACAGGAAATTCCCACCCGGTTCCCCGCTGGCCGCCGGTGTCCAGGAGGGAGCAGCAGGTTTATTTGGCAGAGCATCGTGAAATCAGAGGGTGCAGGGGCTGGGCTGAGCCACCAGCCGTCCCCGCGGTACCCGGGGCTTTGAGCACCCCCAGCCACGTCCCCATCCTCCCCCAGGGCAGATCCCTTCTTGCTGCCCCAGCGAGGGCCGGGCTGCCCCCCGTTTGCTGCAGCAGGTTCAGCAGCAGGACTTGGAACCCGCTGGTTTCTGGCTGCTCAGGGCAGAAGCTCAGGGCTGACGAAGCTGGTCCGTGGGGCTCGGAGACCTGGGGGGGTTCTGCGGCTGCTGTTTGGGATTAGGGGGGAGAGGCTGCGGCTGCTGTCGCGGGTGCGTTGCAAATCCCCGCTGGGTGGCTGCTGCCCCGCTCCTCAGCAGCCTGGGGCTGGCCCCGGGACCCCTCGGTGCCGGCGAGGACGTGGTGTGGGGGAGCTGTTGAAGGTCGGGGGGCTCTAGTTTCGCTGTTGATCCATCTGAGCTCCGTCGGGGCTCCGAGCTGCTGCCGGCCCAACCCAGCCGCCAGGCACGGAGGGCAGGGACGCTCAGGAGGAGGCAGCTGTGGCTGAGGGATGCAGACCCTTGGGGTCAGCTTCGGGGTGGCCAGGGTTGCCCGGGAGCTCTGGTTTGCAGCGCAGGCAGCCGGCAATCCCGCGGATGAGGACAGAGAGAGCCCTGGGGGTGGCCAGCAGCTCTGTGAGCTGCTCTCGGAGCAGCCCCCAGCCAGGGCATCGGCCCCGAAGGCCGGGGGGCCCCTCTGCTGGGGTCCAGGTGGACAGCACAGCAAGGGGCCCCGCAGACCCGCTGCTCTCTCTTCCCTGGGACAGAGTCGGTCCTTGGAGCAGAGCCGGTCACTCCCTGAGCTCTGGCCAGAGGGCATTCCGCTCCTTCGGGTCAGGCTGCCGCATTCCTTCGGGCTCCTTATCGCTTCCCCTGTTTGCCTGCCCTCCCTCGAGCACGTTTGGGGTGAGGGCTGCTCTCTGACCCCATCCAAGGGGGGCTGCCTCCTGCCTGGGGCAGCCCCAGCTCTTTGCAGGGTAACTTTTGGGATGCAGACGCCTGGGAGATGGCCTCAGGGTCCAGATGCTTGGGGGATGGCTTCAGGGTCCCGATAGCTGGGGATGGCTTCAGGATGCAGATACCTGGTCCACATTTTCTGCCTCTGGAGCTGCTTCGTAAATCCTTGGAGCCTCCTGGGGCGGCACCAGGCTCTGCAGAGAGGGGCTCAGCAAGGCTTGGAGACCCAAGAGAAGGTCCCCTCCGTAGGGACGATCAAAATCTTCCCCTGCCAGCCAGCACCAGAGGCCCTTGCGGGCAGGAGGACGACCCTGGCAGCCCTCGTGCCAGCACACGTTCCGGGGGAAGAGCTGAGGGGCACAAGCTGAGCTCTCCCAGCTGGGGCTGCCAGCACCCGCTCCCTTCCTTCGGGGTGTTATCTGTTCTGGGGGGGTGTGGGGCTGCCGGGAGCACTCGGGACGGCCTGTTCTGTCGGCTGTGCTGGTCGCAGGAGCAGCCCTGCTCTCAGCACCCACTTGGGAGCTGGCAGAGAGCTGTGGGAGCTGGTGGAGAGCTGTGGGACCTGTGGGAGCTGGTGGACAGCTGTGGGAGCTGGTGGAGAGCTGGTGGAGAGCTGTGGGAGCTGGTGGAGAGCTGGTGGAGAGCTGTGGGAGCTGGTGGAGAGCTGTGGGAGCTGGTGGAGAGCTGTGGGAGCTGTGGGAGCTGGTGGAGAGCAGTGGGAGCTCGGGTCCCACCTGCCCCCGTTCCTGTGGCTGGTGCTGGGCACCGGGGCGGGCTGTTCCTGTGCCCGCCGGGCTCTGTCTGCGATGGCTGAGCTCAGCCAGGGCTGAGCTGCTGCGTGACGGGGCCATGAGTGGGGTGGCCAGGACACAGCTAATGGTCCTGGGGCTGAGCAGCAGCCACAGCGAGCACAACGCCAGCCCTCCCGTAGACGCAGCCAGGTAGGCACTGCTCTACCCGCTGTCGCTGCTCCCCGGGAGCAACCGTCCCCTTCACTCGCAGGGAAGAGGTTTGCAGGGGCCGCCACCGCTTTGCATTTGCTGAGGGTGGGTCCCAGTGCCCAGCTCCCAGCTCCCTGTCCCTGCTCCCAGCCCCCGGTGCCCTCCTGCCCCCCGTGCTCCCCCTGAGGGGCTCCCCAGTGCCCGAGCGCCCCCCTCCCCGCCATCCTCTTGCATCTCTCCCCCTCCCCGCAGGGCGCCCCCTGGCGGCCGGGCGGTTCCGCGCAGGTGAAGGCTCCGCCCCGCCACGCCGCTCCCTTCAAACGAGGAAGTCCCTCCCCCCCCCCCCCC